>JBBBDQ010000355.1:122500-595000 GCA_037127315.1 Ascarosepion bandense
GGTAAGTGATCGGAATGTTTCTCCATAAAAATCTAACGTGAACTTGGTATATCGGAACTTAAATCACCCACTAACGGTTTTCGCGGATATCTGCCATTCTGGAAGTTTGGAGACAAGATTCCGTTGACTTTATACATTCACCTGTCAGCATTAATTACAATTCCATCCTTACGTGGGTGGACTTTTTCCAGAAGCGCTCGATGATTCCCGCTTTCGGTTGATCCTTTATCTCTTTCTCCGAGAGAGAAAAGGTAAGAACAAATGACAGCAAGGAAGAAAGAAACAGAGTTATTTCCCTTCTCAAGATCTTGATTAAGTTGGAAAAACTGTTTTCCGTTAGTCACTTAAATAATGATCGAAATACAGCAAATTCTGTGTCGCGAAAATGCTAAATTATATATATATATATATTTATATATATATATATATATATAGAGAGAGAGAGAGAGAGAGAGAGTGAGAGAGAGAGTGTGTGTGTGTGTGCGTGCGAGCGCGCATAAGCGCGCACGCCTGTCGGTCTATCACATTGGTTTGGGAGTGTTAAATGTTCTAGTGAAAAGCCATAATGTGTGACACAAAGATCTGAAAGCAAATTGGCATGACAAAGGACGCGTTCCAGAAAATGAGTAAAGAATTAAGAAACAGGAAACTTTCACTAGAAACAGAGAAGAGATTACTGGATACTATGTGATGTCAGTTCTTCAATATGGAAGTGAATGCTGGACAATATCATCAAAGATGAAGGAAAAACTTGAAACAACTGAAATGTGGTTCTGCAGAAAGATGTTGCGGATATCATGGACCGAGCATGTGAGCCATGATGAGGTTTTGGAAACGAAAAGGAAATTAATATTGAACATCAGGAAGAGACAACTAAAGTTCCTGGGACATGCAGTGAGGAAGAAGGCTTGGAGAACCTGATACTAACAGGCCAGATAGAGGGAAAAAGGGACAGAGGAAAGCTTGGGGTTGTATGGTGTTACAGGAGAAAGTGTGCTAAGAGCCGTCAGGGATAGGAAGACGTGGAAGGCCATGACTGCTCTGAAAGGACACGGTACATGAAAGAAGAAGAAGAAGAAGAAAAAGAAGAAGAAAAATGTTCTAGTGAATGTAAAGATTATTTATTAAACGATTTTCCTTTAAACATTTGCTTCTATGCTTAGTCGTTGAACGACTATGTAAGCTTATTCTTCTTTTGTGTGTCGTGTCTCTTTAGAAACTTGGCGATTGTAGCTCTCCACAATTTCCTGTCCCTTGTAGATAAAAGCAACGTTTATATTTTAGATACCTCTCCTAATCACTGTTTTGCTGACCATTTGCACAAGCCCTTTAGGTACGTGATGCTGCGCAGCTTTCCTCTATCTATTTTGCTTACACTATTCCCTGAGAGTGCCGATTTTTCTAAGCCTTTTTTCTCATTATGTACCCTAGAAATTTTAACTGTTTCTTTCTGATTTTATTTGAGTATCCTTTTTGTCTAAAACTTTGTCGTTTCTTAAATGTTCGGCTGTTATTCTTAGTATTCTTCTGCAGAACATATTTGTTGACGAAATTCACTTCTTCATCTGCGATGAGATTGTCCAGCATTCACTGCCATGTAAAGGTACTGATATTGTATAACAGTTCAGTAACCTTTACTTTGTTTATAACGAAAATTTCTTTTTTTCTTAATACTTTATTTAGCTTTTGAAAAGCACCTTTCTTTCTCTTAATGCGTTTTCAGATTTTGATTTTACGACCTCAGTTTTAAAAAAATCTTCTTGGATATTTATATTTATTGATTTTTGAGTTTCCACTTCGTAAATTGCATGCTGAGCTTTTCTTTTTAAATGTCAATATAGTCTACACTTCCGGGTAAGCAGTTATGGCTCTTTGCAACTTCCTATCTTTTGTTGCTATAATATTTACATTTTATGAAGGCACAGCTCAATGAATCATTTTCTTCGTTAACATGCTTTCTTTCTTCTTAAACGAATTCTTGAATACTCCGTTTTTTATATGTATTTTTGTATGCATAAATTCGTTTAAGTTTTGTTTGTGCCGTTGCCCCTGAGAAAAATCATGCAGTCACACTTTATACATTATTAGATTCAAACTCGAAATGAATGCTCTAGAAGTTTCATTTGAATTTGACCACCAGAGAACAATCTCGCCATATTGTTTTTACGTAGTCAGAGAAAGGAACGGGAATGGACTAAACATCGTGCTTATGAGATTTCAATTAAATATCAAGTTGTGAATATGATATATAACCAACCGGGCAGGCGAAAAGAAAATTTACCCAATGAGTTATATTTTGTGTAATTTTTCAGACATTTCTGATTGTACAAGACACAGTTTGATCTCAAGTGGCTTCGCGTTTGAAAGTGCCGTTTTAGGAGCACCACCCTTCTTCTTCTACTTCAGTATGGGCCCTGTCCCTTCAGGACGTAGGCGATCATGAACTTCCACAGGCCTCTAACCCTTGTCATTCTTAACATTTCCTCCATTTATATCTCTCCCAAACCCCGTTCCTCCATCCAGTTGCTAACGTCCGTCAATTATGTTTTGTGCTGCTTTCAACTGTCCCTTTTTCCCTCTATCTGTCCTATGAGTATTAGATTCTCTAATCCTTCCTTCCCAGAAACCTCATCTGTCTCTTCCTGATGCGAAGTATAAGTTTTCTTTTTGTTTGCATCCTCTCCAAAACTTTGTCGTGGCTGACATGTTCGGTCCATGGTATGCTCAGTATCATTCTGTAAAATGACATTTCTGCTGCTTTGAGTCTCTTCTTCATCCTTCTCTCTCTTATATATATATATATATATATATATATGTGTGTGTGTGTGTGTGTGTGTGTGTGTGTGTGTGTGTGTGTGTGTGTGTGTGTGTGTACATATAAGGGTAGAGAGAGATACACAAAATAAGTTAAAATTATCAGTATAAAGATATGATATAAATTATTTTAGCCTGATGAAGTCATTTTAGAGGATGAAAAGTGTTACGCGGATTTTTTCTACTTTTTCATTCAAATGCCTACTAAAAGGCATGAAACAACACTACTCAGTTAAATAAACATCCTCTCCACATTAATTCTATTAACGCTCTATCTGTAACTTGATATCGAACACTTTATGACAAAAAACCTACTTGCCGAAATGACTTTCTACTACTGAAAAAACAAATTTTACCACTAAACATCATCACAATTTAATACTGTGTGTGTGTGTGTGTGTGTGTGTGTGTGTGTGTGTGTGTGTGTGTGTGTGTGTTTAGAGAGAGACAGAAAAGAGACAAAACGAACAAAAAGAAAGAAAATAGAAAGAAGAAATATAATTAGAAATTAGATGCTAATATGATTTTGAATACGTTATTTGCATAGAGAATATATCACTGCAAACTCAAATTTCAAGCGATTTGGTTAATTTAAAACCGAATATAACTTTCTTTTTTAATTCAAGTTTTTATTTCAAGTAAAAATCTCAGAAAAAAATGGATCAGAAATTATTTTCTACTTGAATGACTTAATCAAGTGCTTAGGTTAATGCTGAGAATGGGAGAGAAGGTCGAATACAGATGATCACAAATACTCAAACATTAAATATAACATCAGTTTATACCTAACACACACACACACACACACACACACATCATGTATATATATATATATATATATATATATATATATATAACTAAGGAGGTAAATAATATATATATATGTGTGTATATGCGCAGATAAACATCAATATATTAGTCAGGTGTGAATGGAACAGTGTTCAATGCTCTATAACAGACCAAAAATTATATATTTATAAATATACATATTATCCTATGTTTTAGTCACGACTCGGCGTTTCATGCGTTATGCAATCATCAGGTACATATTATGAACTGAACTTTTCTCGATTTGAATTAGTAAATTAGTTAATTCAAATTTTCAAGGAAAGCTCAATTCATGAATAGGCACCTGATTAGAAATTAGAATATTAAAAGTTATGTTAATTAAAATTTAAATTAATAGGTAGAATAATTTTAGAACAAACGTGATGCGTTTTGTCACTATGGGTCATAAAATTCATAGGTCATGATTGCATAGTACATGAAATCCCGAGTCGTGCCATAGTCGTGGGATAATATGCATATTGATTAATATATGTATAGTTATTAATATATGTGTGTGTATTTGTGTTTAAAAAATAGGACATTGAATCCCGATAAAGTTAAGCGGGCGTTTTTCGTGTTGTAAGAAAATAACTTTTTAAAAATTCATTAATATTCATTTAGCATCTTTTCTTTTTAATTATTAGTTCATGTTGAAATTTATTCATATATTCGCCCAGTTTAGCGGAAAAATGACTAATTTTTATTTATGCATACACTCAATTACCCACAGGCACACATATTTCGTTCTTTCGTTTTTAGTTCTGATGAAGCCTAGAAAGGCGAAACGCGTAACCAAGACTAATTTCAATTAAACAGTTTCCCATTTGTTATATATATATATATATATATATATATATATATATATATATATATATATATATATATTAAAATGGCATGTTATATTTGCTCTCTACACGTATACTTACTTTACTTTTTTTACTTTTTTTTATTATAGATGTCTATGCAACTTTGTCATTTCTGGTCATCCGTAGCAGCTGTTTGTCAACACTTCGTCAAACATTCGATCTGATAAACACGATCAATCGTTAATAATACGTGGTATATTACTTTTTTATGCTATAAATAAGTAATATCTGTTTCAAATCAGATAAATTGAACTTTCAATTTTCAAATTTTACTAAAATAAAGTGTCAGAAATCATTTGAAATATTTTTAAAAATCGATAATTTGTGTTTGTTTACAAATATTTTAATTTTAAGAAAATAGCCGCTTTTAAGAAAATTTTAAGAAATTGAAATTAAATGTGACATTCAAATCTATATGAAATACACCAGAATTTTTTAATTAATGGAAATAATAAATTAAATCATTAAGCTTTTAATTAAATTTAAGATGAAATCTTTAAGAATGTTTTTTTTTATTTTAAAAATTTCATTTTAAAATTACTTATCGAAAATTTTTGCCGAAAAAGTGGAGGTACCCATATAAAGGATATCTATCTATCGCCCGGTTCACACTTCACCAACGTCTATTGAACAGGTTAAGAGGCTCATCCCTTGTTCCCTGTTTAGGATGTGGTTTCCGGCTTTCTCTTTTCAAATCTTCTCACTTTGTTTTTTTTTTTTTCAATTGGAGCTGATAGATCTATTTATCGCCCTGTTCACACTCCACCTACGTCTATTGAACAGGTTAAGAGGCTCATCCCTTGTTTCCCTGTTTAGGATGTGGTTTCCGGCTTTCTCTTTTCCAGTCTTTTTCACTATTACGTAGCCCCCTGCACATCAGTGGCGTTACCGCCTTGCTCGGAGGGATACGATTAAAAAAAAATCTGAGTAGACACTCCTGAATTTTAAACATTGAAAGTAATGTCTACCTGCCTAGAGATCGAAAGTCCTGTTCAATAGAAATTTAAACTGCATTTTCCTGTTTAATTTCGGAGGCTCTTTTCAAGCCAAATTTGCTTTAAACTGTTCTTAATAGGCACCTGATTGAAAAGTAAAATATTAAAAGTCGAATTAATTAAAATTTAAATTAATAGGTAGAATAATTTTAGGGCAGAGGTTATACGTTTTGTTCCTTTCTAAAAGAACTCCAACTGGATTCATATAAAAATACTGATTTTGAAAGTTGCTCGGTTCGATAACTTTTCGGTACCTCCCCTGTGTGCATATACCTCGTCGGAGTTTAGCGTCCAGCCCGATCAGTGCTTAGCTAGATGACCACTTAGGAACTGGAAGGAACTTATAGTTTTGTGTTATATTAAGATAAACTGAGTAAATATCAACAACAAAAGGAATGAAATATATAAACATAAACTTGCTATTCACGAAAGGAATCCCAGCCCCCGTCAATGTACACACGAGACGTTAGCTACCCAAATTTTAGGAGAGATTAAATTTCGATTAATCATGTCATCCAAGACATGAAGAAATGCATTCTGAGATACTGTCCTCCTATTCAGTAGTGAGTGCTGCGTAATCTCCAGATGAAGGAGAGACTTGAAACAACAGAAATGTAGTTCCTACAGAAAGGATGCTGAGGATACTATGGACCAAACACGTGAGCAACAATGACGTTTTAGAGAAAATAGAAACAAAAAAGAAAACACATACTTAACATCAGGAAGAGACAAACTAGATTTAAAGTGCACATAATGAGGAAAGATGGCTTGGAAAATTAAATACTCACATGAAGTTTTACTGAGGTGTACTTATCGCTCCCATCCCAACCTATGCTGTAAGTAGAGCTACATGTCACCTCATTTTAGATGAGTGAAGTTGCTCAGCCCCGCAGTTTCTAACCCTATGGCAACACGTTCTTCATTGCACTAAAGAGGTCGAGTCGGTGTAATATCGATGTCAGAGTGACAGTGGTCTCAGGGGCTGGACAAAAAGCAATGCATAAGTATGTGTATAGAGCTCCCCACGTTAAAGTAACCTTGTGTCGCATCCAGACTCCGTTAGGAGGCCGGGTAAATATCTACTCATAGGACAGATTGAAAGCAAGAAGAAAGACAGAGGAAAACAGCGCATCACAATGAGCTTGCGTAACTGGATGGCGGGACACGGTTTAGGAGAAATAAAATAAAAACAAAAATTGTTAAGAGCTACAGAAAATTGAAAGTTGTGGAGAGTCATGATCGCCTACGTTCTGAGAAGACACGGCACATAAAATGGAAGAATCTTATCATCTGCAAATATGCCGAGCAGGTCCCCGCATCCTGTTGGGAATTTTGCATGTCTCTAATTTTCCTTTTTTTTGTTCTTTTCTTCTACAGAAGAAATAATTGTGTGCCTTATGTTCTACGAAAGTTTAGAGAACCGACATCTTTCTCTCTCTCCCCCTCCCCCTCTCTCTCTCTCTCTCTCTCTCTCTCTCTCTCTCTATATATATATATATATATATATATATATATAATATATATATATATATAATATATATATATATATATAAATTTGTGTATTTAGGCAGCAAATTACCTTAAATATGTCAGATTAAATAAATTGCAAACATTATGTTTGCATATTTTAATAAAATCCGTTCATACTCACGGATAATCTTTCGCGTATTACAATCAAAAGATGTCAGAAATGAGCGCTGTAACGTTGACAGATGTTATTTTCATTCATTTTTCAAGGTACCCAAGTACTTTCAACCTCTTTTCGAGATCATCTTCAGGGGTGTGAGTTATGGTAACAAATTTAACCGGAAAACTGTTTTGTTAACTAACAGGAACGTTAGTGAATAGATTTTCAGCATCAAGTGATGCTATTGTTTCATTATTAGGTTTTTCCGTTTTTAATATTTGTATAAGTTCAAAAAGATGATTTAATGCTATATTTGTTAGGTATGCATAGTATGATTAATTAAGTGTTTTAGTTAGTTTATATATATATATATATATATATATATATATATATATATATATATATATGAGAAGAAACGTATCTTAATCTAACATGTTTCATTTTTATTAATACTTCTTCAAAGATCGAGAGAGAAATGAAAAAACACAAAAAGACAGATTCAATACTGGTATGTTATGATTTTGGTTTAGCTCTTATTGGAGAGATACGTGTCACGTTTATTAAAGCAATAGATAATTTTTAAATATATGCGAGAGGAATATTTTGAACGGTAAAGTGGGTAATAGTGTATGTGCATGTATATGTTTAAAAATTATCTTTTGCTTTAATACTTAATATTTGAAAATTATATTTTGCTTTAACAGACGTGACACATATCTGACCAATAAGAACAAACTCCAAGTCGTAATATACCAGTATTCTGTGGCTCTTTGTTTTTCCTTTTTCGCTCGCTCTCAGAAAAACTTCAATAACATTGAAACATGAAACAATGAAACAGCAAAAAAAAAAAAAAGAACACTCTCATCTACCCAACCCTCATTCTCGGTATCCTCACCCGCCTATCACCCACCCTCTGTTATGTCCTATATTTAACCAGCCTTTCTCCTCTCTACGTAGCCCCCTGCACAGTAGTGGCAGTGACATGCCTTGCTCGGGGTGAAACGCTTATAAAAAAAAAAAAAAAATAGGAAACGTATCGCAGTTTAAGATTGACACACGTTTCCTATTTGTTCTGTTTTATTTCATCATTTTGTCGGATTCCGATCCATATATTCAACGCTTATTATTGTATATTTGTGCAGCAACGTTTCTTTTAAACGTATATTGTTAAATATGGGATACAAGAAAAATATTAATTTTTATTTAGTTTTTTAGGCGCTCTTATATTTATCCGTTTGGTGCATGTAAGGAAATGCAAAGATTGTCCAAAGATTGGTGCAATAATAAATTCTGGCCACCCCCAATTTAAAAGAAGCCTTAAGAAAAAACCTGGTCGTAAACACTAAAATTCTATATAAATCACATTACTGAAAACATCTCTCTATTAGAGAGGTCATGTACATTAAACTTATCTCTCCCACTATCAATCTCATTGAATCTCATATTATTTAATAGTGGGAATGGAGTTTTCAAAGTTTTTTTTTTAATAGAAAGACGCTTACTCGAATTCCAGGTGCGCTCAACACGCGAAGGCTGGGAATAAACGCTCCTACTAATACTAAGTACAACACAAAAATAAAATACATCTTAAACAGTCAAAACATAAAGAGAAATTCAGTTAAGTGCCATACGTGATACACGCTTGGGAGATCATGTCTCGATAGAGACATGACTGACTGGGCAGAAGATTATCCTGCAGTAGGTTGCCATTGCTTTCTGCGGTAGACTGGTTGCCGACCAAGGCTATAGAACCCAATCTGTCCTCTTATTTAACCCATAACTGGAAGCAATAGACAGATACCTTTCCCAAGGGTATTTGCACGTAAGTGAAGGCAATGAATATCAGCTAGAATTCGAACTGGGCTCCACGATTTCACGTTCCGAGCCGATATCCAATGCACCACAACGCAAATCCAAGCGAAATTAACAAACCCTAAAACAATTCTTTTTGAAAATTGCTAAAGAAGTAACCGAAAGCGCTTGGAAAATGGATACATTTTGCACTCCCTTACAACCGCCAAAAAGGGAAATGGCAAAAACACTGGAAAAATTAAATAAAGAAATAATTAAATTTCCTTTGTCTATCATATTTACCGAAAGAATGAAAGATTATATATATATATTAATGCAGGTTTCATTGAATAATATAGAAAAGTTTTGTCTATTAATTTTGTGTAGGATCCGTTCATACCGTCTGATATACTTGATGGTGATGTCGTTGAAAGACAACAAAAAATCACAGTATTTGTTGAATTTTTTATCGGGTCTAAGCTTTCGGCTCACATAAGCCATTATCAAAGAGTAAATATTAACACACAGTAAACATAGAACATTTAAGCTATTAACAATAAAGATAATTGAATTGAAAATATAAGTCCATCCCTACCGTGGCGGATGGCCGAAGACAGTGACACACACACACACATATATATATATATATATATATATATATATATATATAGAGAGAGAGAGAGAGAGAGAGAGATGAATGAAAGAGAAAGAGAGAGCAGCTTAACCTTAGCGAAGTAGCTTGCAAAATCAGCTCCATGATTCCATAAATATATATAAATAAAGCGGAGTGTACATGTGTACGTCCATCTGTCCGTTTTTCGATCTCGGTGAATCATAAATAACTTGAAGTAACAGGCTAGTAACTATTGTAGTTACATATGATTAAAAATTAAACAACTAAGTCGTTTAAACTTAAGTGTAAATAACTAACACAGTGAAAGGTTTAATAAACAAAAAAAAAACTCTTTATTAAAGATTTAACTTTAATTTCTCTTTTCATCGCTATTGCAATTGATATATCGTCTAAACCGTAATTAAAATTTAAGCGGGGTACGGCACGTTGCTCGTATATTTTTTTCCCCTTCTATAACATGCTTACTGTGACGTATTCAAAATATTACATAGTTCGGGTCCCTTAACATCATTTAACGCTGGTTTTACGTGAAGGGGTCATAAAGAATTTATAAAAATGTTGATTATAAAGGAAATTTGCGCACAAAATAAACATAAACAAACTACGGAGATTAGTTGCGTATGTGAATAAAATGAAAATTATGCCGAATTATGGTGTCGAATAAAGATAAAATAATTTTATTATATCTAAATGTTTATAACTTTTACGTACATAGGACGCTGAAGGTGAAAAACCGATGTCCCAGAAGCCTTCCGCAGTAGCATACCTAAAGTCCGCCTGAAGAGCGGCTTCTAGGTTAGGTCGAGGAGTCGATCGTAGTTGGGATCATCAAGTCAATGCAAAACGAACTTTTCTTTTGTTGCATAGTATGGGTTTCACAGGGCTACATACAGATTTGAATTCAAACTTTTCTTTCTCCTGGACTTGTTGCTACCCAAGGTTATACAGACTGGTCTCTTCATAGCTGGAGGAGCGGTGGGGGAGAAAAGTTGGATTAATACTTCTTCCAAGGGTATTAGTACGTAAGTGAATGTAATGAACTAGACTGGAATTCGAACTCGGCTGTCAAAACCAAGCCGGATTCCATTTCTCTACAGAACCTAAAAAATTTGAACATCACTAAAAAACCTAGTTAGCTACCCAAATTTTGAGAGAAATTGATAGTTCGATTTATCATGTCATTCATACTTAATTACACTTATTCAATATATATATATATATATATATATATATATATATATATATATATATATATATATACGTTGTAAATTATATAATGCTGAAATGCTGAAACATATTTTGAATTATAAGAATAATATTTTTCTGCGAATGAATATTGCATTAAAAATTATATTTCCAGATACAAATACTCTTATTTAACCTATAGCTGGAGGGAGATGATACACTGAGATCCGAAAGCAAATTGGCATGGCGAAGGACGCATTCCAAAAGCTAAGTAGAGTATTGAGAGACAGAAAAAATTTTGCTAGAAACAAAAAAGAGAGTACTGGATTGCTATGTGATGTCTGTTCTTCAATATGGCAGTGAAACTTGAAGTAACTGAAATGTGGTTCTACAGAAGAATGCTGCGGATATCATAGATCGAGCATGTGAACAATGATGAGGTTTTGGGAAAGGATGAAAACGAAAAGGAAATTAATACTGAGCATCAGAAAAAAACAGCTTAAGTTCCTGGGACTTGTGACGAGGAAAGAAGGCTTAGAGAATCTGATACTCATAGGTCAGACAGAGAAGAAAGCAAGACAGGGAAAAGCAGCCAGTAACATACTTAACGGGCCTGAGTAAGCAGATGGCAGGACGGGGTTTGGGTGGGGTAATGGGAGAAAGCGTGCTAAGAACCACCAAGGATAGCGAGAGGTGGAGGGCCATTGAGCGTCTACGCCCTGAAGGGAGGTGGCACATAGAAGAAGAAGAAGAAGAAGAAGAAGAAGAAGAAGAAGAATGTAACTCTGTTCTCTGATTTCGAGTCACTAAATAATACACAAACTACACGATGGAGGGAAAGACAGGGAGAGACAGACATGTTCATACACCTATAAATGTAACATGCATATGTTCATTATTATTAACTACCACATGTGTGTGTGTGTTTCAATAATATAGACATATTGTGTTTACTTATTTTTATAAGGATCCTTTCCAGTTGTCTTAATCAGTCTTGTAACATTAACACGAAATTTATCAAGGAAGGTGGTGTAATTTTTTTTTTAATCAATGTACTTTCGACCTTTTCTAAGATCATCATCAGAGGTAAATTACAAAGATAAACTTATTGTGACCGTGAAAAAACCCTGAATTTCTTTGTAATAGTGATTTAACAGCTGGAAAGAATCAGTATAAAACTAAACAGAGTAGTCGCAATATGTCTTTATTATTCAATGTATGAATGAAAATATGCTGCCTATCCTAGGAAAAAAGCAATCGGATGTCTAACCGTACTGATGAGCCGTGACACAGCGAAACAGATCTGTCTGCTGATGTCTATATATATATAGGCAGAATATTTACATATGTACCAACACTATATATATATATATATATATAGGGTTGGTATGGATAACATTCCGATATCCAAATAAAAACACTATTCTTAAAACATTATTTCTTGAAACGAAATAGCTACTTTGTCGTGATCTTATAACATATTTATGCTATAAATTTTGGATATATATATATATATATATATATATATATATATATATATATATATACCTGGTGTTTGCAGGAAATTGGCAGGGTTACTTAACGTTCTCAGCTACTCATTAACATCGCACTATTTAGAAAAAGGGTCCCTAACCTGACTACTGGGCAGGCACACATATATGAAATGGAGAAAAGCTCTCAGTTTCTAATCTCTCAAAAATAACTCTTACAGTATTTACTGTATACTAATTTTGTGAAGTAGTAGTGTTGTGAAATTTTCAGCACCCTCTTTCGTGTTTGTATATATATATATATATATATATATATATACAGAGAGAGAGAGGGGGAGAAGGAAGAGATGATTGCATTTGTTTTACATGAAGTGAAAGATATAGATTTGCAGTTGTTGACATTTGGTTTTGTTATGTAAAAATATCGCGTTTGTTTACACTTTCTGTATACGATTGTTTGCCGAAGGAGTCACAAGTTCGTTAACTAATAGCAAAGTAAAACGACGACTGAAGTCGACGTTAGTTGCCATATGTGATTTTAATACAACAATCTACAGACAACGTTTGCCTCCTTACCCAACAATTTGAACCTTGTCATTTGAACGAGAAAATATCGATTTAACCTTAGTTAATTTTTCAACACCGATCCGAGCTAATCTGTGTCACTAGAGGCCAAGTGCCAAAAAGTCTCCTGAATAGTCGAAACACACTCTTCGTTGTTCTTCGATTTCAGTAATACTACTGTCTGAATAGTATTATTAAAATCGATTCAAATATTTTTATGATCATCTATCAGTTACCGCGCTAGAAAAATTTGGAGGTTGATACTGGGGTTTAAGTAACAACATGTTTCTTTCTTTTTTGTATTTTGTTTGTTTTGTTTTTTTCTTATGTGCCATGTCCTTTCAGGATGTGAGCGAACATAACTCTTCACAACTTCCTATCCTTTTAACTTTTTTTTGCTATCTTTCCTTCTCTTTGTTCAGCCATTCAGTTACAAAAACTCGTTAAGTAGGTTATTTGCAGTTTTTCTATGTTCCCCTCACTTTCCATATGTCCTGTGAGTGATAAATTCTCCAAACTTTCTTTCCTCATTATGTGTCCCCAAAATTTCAGCTGTCTCTTCGATTCTAAGTACGTGACAATTTTATTCCCATTTTTCTTAGAACTTTCTTCGCATTACAAAATAATTATTGTTCTTGTTGTTAATGTGCTGACGTCAGATGTCTAGAAAACAATGGGATAGCGAAAGATGCCTTCAAAAATCTGAGCAAAGTAGTAAGAAACGGGAAATTTTCGTTAGAGAAAAGAGCACCGAACTGTTATGTAATATAGGGCTTCATATATGATAGTGAATGTTGGACAATCTCATCACAGATAAAAAAAAAAGAACTGAGGCAATGTGGTTCTACAGAAGGATGCTGAGAATACCACTAACTGAATATGTGAGCAACGACGATGTTTTAGAGAAAATGGAAAGAAAAAAGACACTTATACTTATTGTCAGGAAGAGAGAATTTAAATTTCCAGGTACCTAATGAGGAAAGAGTGATTAGAAAATTTTACGCTGACAGGGTATACTGAAGGCAAGAGCGACAAGGGAAAACAAAGCATAACCTACTTAGTAAGCTTGAATAAATAGATAGCAGAACAGGGACTAGGAGAGATAGCAAAAACTTTACTTTTAGCTACAAAGGAGAGTGAATTGTGGAGAGTCATGATATTCCACGTTCTGAAGGGATACGACACATAGAATAATATGAATAATAATAGGTTCCCATTGCCTGAGAGATACCGTGAGTGCAAGTGCTATATTATAAAAAGAAAAAAAAATAACCTCAAACATTTTTTAGGCGAAATGGGCAAATTATGACAAACACAGATCATATATGCCTCAAACACAACTCGTATATGCCTCAAACCAGAATCTGCCTTAGAGTGTTCTCTGGGACTTTGAGATAGAAACGTATCCTCTAACCGAGGCCAGGTGAACAGATTCAATCATCAAAAACAATGAGACAAAATAAATAACTAAATAAGAGTTAGATTGCAGAATTCGTAGTTGCAGCAAATCATGGTGTAAAATCAAAAGAAAACAAAAAGCCAGATAAATATATTAATCTCGCCACACAACGCAGAATACTAATGTAACAGTTTTACCTATAGTTAGTAGAGCACTGTAGACAATCCGTTCAACACCAAAAAACTAAAAATTGCAAAAATCGCTAGAAGAATTAGATATTCGAGGAAGGCTCAAAGATCATTGCCATAACAAAAAAATAACTAGAATACCAAGCATTCTTCTTCTTCTTCTTCTTCTTCTTCTTATTATTATTATTATTATTGTTGTTGTTGTTGTTGTTGTTGTTGTTGTTATCATTAGAATACAAAGAACAATGCCAAAATACTGAGAAGGCTTGCTGTCATTCTACCTTCAGTAGGATCTATCAGTTCTTGTGTTGCAAAAAGGTTAATAATATTAAACTTGTTATTACTTGACTTCCAGCAAGGAACACAAGTGAGAAATTTGAATTTTTTTTTTTAATTTATTTCTGGTGTATTTATTTAATAATAAGAAGAAGAAAAAGGACAGTAAAAATTATCTGGTACTTTAAAATTTAAAGTAATCACTCCATCAAAACCAGAAAATAAAACGCATCTTTTCATCATAAAACGAAGAAAATTTCACAAGTGCTGGATGTCGCTGTTTTAGTCTGACAATAAAGTAACATTTGCAAAGAGAGAAAATCTGGGGAAAATATCAAAACTTGGCCGGAACATGAATATGACAGCTGTACCCATCATTACTGGCAGTCTTTGCATAGTCCCAAACAGATTAGAAGTATATGGAAAACTAAGGAAGGAAAATCGAAAATATCGAAAGGAATGCATTTCTAAAAGATTAGGGAAGAGTGATAAAATATTAAGAAGGCTTGCTGTCACTTGATATCCTGGAAAACGAAATCAAAATCAAATATTACAGGTTTACAGAAAAACTGAATGTCGACTATAATAGAGTTAGGGTTTTTAAAAGTGTAAGATATGAGAATGGGTTTTAAGGTGACTTGCTATTACCTGCTACAAACATTAGACATCTGGATTTAAAATGCCAATATATTGATAATAGAAACATTGAAAAGAATTGGAACGATTAAGAAAAAAATGAATTATTAAAATCAACCAGAATTGGGAGTAAAAGTGTTTGAGATTTAAAGTGTTTGCCGTCATTTGATCTGCAGCGAAAACTATTTGTACGAAAACTCATTAATTAAGAATTAAATTATTACTAATAACTTGTCAGTATTGCAGATACCTTTTAGTGGCAATATGCAAATAAGGTTGGATTTAAAACTGTGGTTTTAAAAGCAGTCCGTAATTCTCTTCGCTGGATAAAGTGCATAGCTTATTGTAAAGAAATCATTACTACTGTACGTGATGCAGTTAGATAAGAACGACTGAAAATGGAAAAAAATAATTAGTTGTTTTTCGTTAGTTTTTTGGGTTTTTTTTTTAAAATAAAGCAGTGATATTTCCAGGAAGAGTTCTATCGAATAGGAGTTGTAACGTTCGGTTGGCGCTCAGCGCTGTCAATCAGAAAGCAAAACGAGTAGTAGTTGCACATATTTTTACTAGAGAACAGAAAAGTGTGGATTGTCACTGCGTCGAGTAAACATAAACGCGTGCAAAATTAAGAAAGAAAAAATCAACAAAGTAGAGAAGAAAGAAAGAAAGAAGCTATTTACCTCCGTCATGAGTTTGAGAAAAAAAATAAAAAACGGATTCCACGATTTTACTTCGTTAGCATTTTTCTCCTTATGATGTATGTTTTTAAAACGTTTTCACTTTTTTCTTTACTTTTCTTTCTTTCATTTTTTTTTTTTTTTGCTTTTAGCGGGAAAATGCCTTATGGCAGACGAAGCTGCAACAACCTGTTGTTCGTACGTAAAATCCGTAGTGAAATCAGACTGACTACCTCAAGAAGCTGCTTTCTGACTGCTTGCTGACTGGCTGGTATGAGCGTCTTGTTGGTTGGTTGGTTGGTTAGCAGGCTGGCAACTCCGGCATCGGCCCGGCAGACAAACACAACTTTAAATGTCCGTCAGTCCACTCACAAAATCGGACATCCGAGAATGCAACGAAAGCCTGCACTTATTTTAAGTTTTCAATATGATTTCGTATTCGTCTGCTAGTTTACTGCACTCTTAAACTTCATGTTGTCTTCTGAATATTTTTCTTTTCACCGTCGTTACAGATACCAGTTTTTCTTTTTAGCTGATTTTGTCTTCTTTTTTACCTGTTAATATTTACTTCTCTTAGCCTTTACTTGATTTTTGCAATAAAAACCTCAATGCAGCAAAATCAATAATAATCTCTCATATATATATATATATATATATATATATATATTTGGCTGAAAGTTGTCTGCTGACAACGAATGGAATAAAAAAGAATGCTCGTTTTTTATTCAGATTTCGGACAGTAGGTTTTCTGAAGAATTTTGTAACACTATCTCTCTCTCATATATATATATATATATATATATGTGTGTGTGTGTGTGTGTGTGTGTGTGTGTGTGTGTGTGTGTGTTTATGTGTGTGTGTCTGTACTTGTATACACACACACACACACACACACACACACACACACATATATATATATATATGCGCAAACACAAAGGGTGCGATAGATCAATTGGTATCTAAATTATGCAAAAATGAAAATAAGACTGGCGTCTCATTTTCACAAATATATTTACCAAAATTACACAAGAAATATCTTGAAGAGTAAATTTATTCAGTAAATTCACGATTGTCTACAACCACGGCATCCAGTACGAATTCGGAATCTTCTGCAACTCTTCTGAACTCTCTCTTTATTTAAGTTGGTAAATGTTGACATAATCCCTGCCTTCAGTTCATTTTCGGTGCTACAAATTTTGTTGTTCTCTCACTCAGCTGCGTCTCACACGTAACAATTAATAAACAGAGGTTGTAGTCTAAGGTAGTTAGGTGACCCGATGTAAGGGGTGATGTCGCCGCAGATATTGTCTGAGAGTCATGACTGGGTTCTTCGGCTTGTGTGGCACGGAGCTGAATCCTCTTGCCAGACAAAAGGTTTCCCAGCAGCCACCGTCTTGACCCATGACAGTACTACCTCCTCAAGACACTTCCTGTTGAATCTGAGGCCCTGTATAAAGATGAATGGAAGCACAATATCTCCATCACCAGTGATCCCTCCAAACACCTTTGTAATTCACATTAAAAGCATCCAACTCTTCACTGCCCTCAGATTGACATTCAAACAGTCTGAAATGTTCATATTGGAGCTTCCGGTGCGAACGACATGTATTACAGCATACCGTTTCCAGAGAATTGCATCATGATGCTCATTTTCTCACAGACAGTGCCCAACTGACCCTGTTATAATGTGAAGTGGACAAAATAAAAGTAAACAACGTGCATATGCAAAATTACAAACATAAAATGGTGACAATTTACTCATCGCTCCCTGGTTTGTGTGTGTGCTTAACACAGTTTAGAATATTGTCGTATATATCCATCGGTTTCTCATTCACCTTTACTCACACGCATGTACGCACACACACGATTGTGAACATGCTATGAAGGTTAGTTTACTGTGTCGTTCCAGACAGTTTATCTTGTCAGAATCTATTTTGCTCATTTAAAATCTACCATATGCACTGAATATTGCTTCTGTATCAGGTGTTGTGCTCCAGCTATATTTTTCGATATTTCCAACAAAATCCAAAGAAGTACCGTTATCAGTCTTGACCTGACATCTCAACATCAGTCATTTTCCAAACACCGAGACGTAGCTTCTATAAATATTATCGCGCTAGTTGTAAATTAAGTCTTTTTGTTAGTAGCACGATGGTGGGAATTTAAGCGTGCTATTAGATGCAACCGTAACTTCTCTTTCGATTTTCCCTGATTTTTCTCTCGTTTCTCACTAACTATAATCACTTTTGTTTTTTTCCCTGTCATCTACAATCTTCAAAGTTTTAAACACCGATCGCAATCCTCTGTCTTTCTAACCCCCCACGAATTTTATTGTCTATTCTCTTCTCAAAGTCTTCTCATCCTCTTCCCCTACCAGTAACCCCGTGTGTCTTAGTGGCATTATCGCCTTGATTAGTTTTGTAGATATTGGCACAATGTTTCGGTCCTTGTGCTTTCCACCTTTCTTCAGCTGTCTATAAATTCAGAGAATTTCGAACTGACTTTACCATTTACTTCTTTTTAATTTCTTGTTTGGTACAATCATTTTATCCTGTCTTAAGATATAAGGAAAAAAATATATATTCGACAGTTTATTCAGTCTGAAATCAGGAGGCTTGATATATATATATATATATATATATATAAGCAGAGACCATTAATATAATTAATGCGGGGAGGTTTTTACTAAACTGAGCAGTGTTGTTTCAGTCATATCGACTTCGAAGTTTTCTGAAGGCCTTATTATGATATCTTCACACTTCATAGATCCTGTTAATTTAAGGGAAAAACCTCTCCATGTTAATCTTTCTCTCTCTCTCTCTCTCTCTCTATATATATATATATATATATATATATATGTGTGTGTGTGTGTGTGTGTGTGTGTGGGTGGGTGTATGTATGTATGTATGCATGTTTCCAGTTTAGGATTGGGTTTCAGAGTTTCTTCTAAAGTAAATTTCAATTTTATACTTCTAAATAATAGATAGGTTTGTCTATCGTCCGGTTTATATACCATCTCAGGTCTTTTGAATATGAGTCGATAGTTTACCTGCTGTTTCCTGTTTAGGACTGGATTTCCGGTTTCTTCTATAATCAGCTTCAACTCTATACTTCTAAAGTAAAAGGTTGGTTTGCTTATCGTCTGGTTAATACTTCTCTCCTGGCTTTTAAAGAAGCGTAGAGGTTTATCCTTTGTTTCCTGTTTAGAATTGGATTTTCGGTTTCTTCTAAAGTCAACTTCAATTCTATACTTCTAAATAATAGATAGGTTCGCCTATCGTCCAGTTCACATACCACACCAAGTCTTTTGAACAAGCGTAGAGGTTTATCACTTGTTTCCTCTTTAGGGTGGGTTTTCTAGTTTTCGATTTCTTTTGAAGTCTTTTCATTCTCTTTTATTCCAAGTAGCCCCCCTAGCATTTTAGTTGCATTATTGCCTTGTGATACATAATCACAAACAAAGTATAGTGCCAAATAATAGAAATCCCACCTCTTTAGAACGTTCAAAAGCAGCAGAACAGAACTACTATGAATTGCATATGTAACTTGAAGAGAAAATAATGACATGATCAAGATGCTAACATTCCACACTATTTTAAAAAACATTTGGAAGAAAACCTTCCATCAGTATTGAAATTTAAGAAAACAATTAGTGGGCCTAAGAAAATTATTTTCTTGAAAAATTGTTTTCTTAGAAACCTTTTATAAATTTCAATCGGAAGTAACAGTGGCCGATCAGTCAATGAATGCGGAATGTTTCTTCATAAGGAAACGAATAATATGATCATTGCAGATGGTCAGAAGATGTTCAATTCGACCTCAAAAGTTGTAGCAAGAACTAACAATAATAAAAATGTCAAAAATGAATCATGAAAAGACGTCATCCTATTATAACTGTGATACTTGTTAACTCGCACGGCCGCTACGCCCTGCCAATGCCTCATAAATAATGGGGTATTCCATTTTGATCGCGGAAAAATAGAGGAAAAGCTCTTCTTCTTCTATGTGGCCTGTCCATACAGGACGTAGGTGATCATGGTTCTCCACGTCTCCCTATCCTTTGTGGCTCCTAGTATGCTTGCTCCTGTTACTCCTGGCAACCCCCGTTCCGTCATCTACCTGATCAGGCCCTGCAAATATGTTATCCGCTGCCTTCCTCTGTCTCTCTTTCCTTCTCTCTGGCCAGTCAGTATCAGGTTCTCCAGGCTCTCCTTCCTCATTGCGTGTCCCAAGGAACTTCAGTTGTCTCTTCCTGATGCTCAGTATTAATTTCCATTTCGTTGCCATTCTTTCCAACACCTCATCGTTGCTTGCATGCTCAGTCCATGATATCCGCAGCATCCTTCTGTAGAACCACATTTCCGCTGCTTCCAGTTTTGTCCTCATTTTCGATGATATTGTCCAGCATTCACTGCCGTTTGGCTTTAATGAGAAAATGAAAGGGGAAAAGAAAGCAGGGGGTAGAAGTGTTTAACGTCTCCTGTTAATACATCATTAATAATGGACTATTCCATTTTTATCGCTTTGAAAGAGATGAAAAAAACACTACTTTGTTTTAGTGAGAAAATTTAAGAAAAAAAAAAGAAAGAAAAAGAAAGAAAGGAGAAAGAAAGAAAGAAAAATGAATAAATATGTTTAACGGCTGTTTCATTGAAATGAAAAAGTCTTCATTTTCAAATCTTTCCATTTGTACGCACTTCTTCAAATAAAAACCAGCATTTATATTTATGATTGCTATTACAATATATTGCTAAAGTTGTTAATCTCAGATATTTAACAAGGAGACTGGGGAATTTCTAAAGATATTTTATTGTAATAGAACTCACCAATAGGTTACTCAATCAATCATTATCTTGAGCATTAAGATTCATCAGAATATTAAAATAGAAAAACTGTGACATTTTCACGGGTTAAAACTAGTTCAAATAATTTTATAATAATCGGATTGAATGTAAGCCTCTCTCTGTATTCCTCAATGGGTTTAACCGGGTTTCAGCGGAAAGACAAGACTCAGAGTAAATCTGTTGTAACAGTGTCGTCGATCTAACAAAGGAAAGAGAGAAGAGATTACACTGTTGGGCTGACGAGAATGTGCTAATAACAGAGTGATTGAATAACAGAACGATGGACGAATCGGTAAACCGGATAAATAAACAAATGAATAAAGAGAGAAAAAGGCGGAGGTTTCAGTCGAATAAATCTCGTGAGCGAAAGTTAAATCTATGAATGGACATGTGGTGTAAGAGTTTGCGCTTAACAAACATCCTTGTATGTTAGAGTGTTTATTCACGTTTGCAAAATATTAATCAACTAACAATAATACCTCAGCTTGAATGCTAAAATATACATACGCATAAACAAATGCATAATTTGTGCGTGTGTCAGTGTGGGATATTTGTTCTGTACATGTCAATTACTATCTCAAAGTGCGGGAAAGTGAATAAGACGAGAAACCCAAGATTTAACTCGAAACTTTGTATAGCGAATGCAAACGATATATATATATATATATATATATGCGATCTATTTTTCTTTGTTCGTTTGCGTTCGCTATAAAAAGTTTCGAGTTAAATCTTGGGTTTCTCGTCTTATTCACTTTGCCACACTTTGAGATAGTAACTGACATGAAAAGAACAGATCGCATATATATATATATATATATATATATATATATATATGATCGGTTTAAACTAATGGATATATATTTATTTGCTTTTTATAAAAAAGGGCTCATTACAGAAGTAAAGCTTTTAAAGATATTATAATTGTTATATTAATAGTATAATAATAATAATAAATACATCTATCTATCTATAGTCATCCGCAGACAGATCTGTTTCGCTGTATCACAGCTCATCAGTACGGTTAGACTCCGATTGCTTTTTAACCCAGGATTGAAACCCGACCGAATTGACGATACTACCTTTGAGCCATGGGCGCTCGGTAGAAGGAGGCAGGCTTTTTAGCGTGTATATTATCATTATACACGCCCAATATATATATTCAGTATATAGGCTATGAATGATGACCTGAAAATTGCGCTAATGCTTGAACACAATGTCACCACTTCGTGTTGCTTCAGTGTCTCATATTTACATGACCACTCATATTGATATTGACTACTTTAATCGATAGATCTAGTATAACTTAAAACTATATATATATATATATATATATATATATATATATATATATATATCTGTCTAAAGTTATTATGCAAATCAAATAAGCTTTAATAACTTCAAAATAATTGTCCATCCTAAGTAAAATTTTCATCCACCACCTGGTGGAGGATGCGTGGGATTATCTAGAGAACAACAAGCTAAGACAAGTTATGACTAAGACAAGCCTAGACCAACTAAAACAAGATTATTACTCAGTAAAGGCGTAGGCGGGAGCTGGGTAATAATTGACCAGTGGTCCGAGCGTATTTTTCCCCACACACCTTCGGTATTGACCATAATTAGAAATACAGGAGAAAACATGAATCCAAGGACTTTTTCGGGCATTAGGATGAGACAAATAAAGTCCCCTGAATGGAAAAAGCTACAAAGATGTGTGCAGGGAGGGTCCACGTTATACTCTCTCCATCTTTATACAGGGTTTTAAAACTCACTTTCCCGATAGACGTCGGCCACAGACGGACGAATTACGTCAACATTAGTACCGATAGTATGGGACAATCGGATACCATTCGATTTCCACACTCTACGTCTAAAGGGATAAACTAGTCAGCCTGTATGTGAGGGACTTGAGGGGCTTCTCGCCTACTTTGTGATCACTCGTCGTTCAGTGTTGTTGTGGCCACGATCCAGGAGACACACTTTGTTTGCTCGTATGCTGTCTAGTGACTTTATTGTCTATACAGAATATA
This sequence comes from Ascarosepion bandense, assembly GCA_037127315.1. NCBI lineage: Eukaryota > Metazoa > Mollusca > Cephalopoda > Sepiida > Sepiidae > Ascarosepion > Ascarosepion bandense. The sequence continues at coordinate 145,345 of JBBBDQ010000355.1, forward strand.
GAGACCAGCTGCGCAGAGGTGTTTGCTTGCTGGTTAAACGTACCTAGGGTAAAAGAGTGGACCTTGTCTATGTTGATTCGAGGGTCCGGTTGATCGTGCCTTATACTGCTGTGTACAGTAGTTAATTTCGGATGGATTCAACGACTAGGTGGAGCGTTTCTCGTTTTTCTGTCAGTTAGAGCCGTTTCTGGTAATATTGAATAGGGTCGGCAGTGGCAAGTCTCCAGAACTTGATGGTCTACACTACGAACTCTACTTGAGGCTGTTGCGCATCTTTTGTACCGATTTTGACAGTCGTGTTTAACAATTCGATCCGGCAGGAGTCCGTCCTAGACCAGATCTCTAGGGGTGTTGAAAAAGGGCAAGGATGGTGGGCGGGGTTTAGACTATTACATGCCCATAACTCTGCTAAACACAGATTTAAAGATTTTGCCGATATTCTGTTGGACCCGATCAAACTGTGAAGGGCCGAACAATTAAGAGCAACCTGCATCTGATCCGTGAGATCCTAGTGGGTGTAAAAGACGACGAGCAAGCCGTGCTGATCAATTTGGATAGGTTTAAGGCGTTCGATAGGGTCGACCATCAGTATCTGGAGGCTGTTCTGCAGACCCCCGGATTCAAACCCGACTGCTGGAATTGCTCCCTCAATGCGGTAGTAGAGGTTAACGGAAAGTGGTAGAGCGCTTTTGCGCTGTCACATCGTTTTATCAGAGTTGTCCACTGTAACCCTTACAAAGCGCTTTGACCTTAGTGCCTATCCATTATAGGGACAGAGTATGCAGTCTGGTCTTACGGGGAATCAGTGTCGTTGGTGGTGATAAACCCAGAGTTTCCGCATACGTCAATAGCGTATCAATTTTCGTGTTGTGCGGCAGCAACATTGAAATCGTACAGAAGACGCTTGTACGAGCCAAGAATGTCATAGATGCCATGATTAACAGCAACAAGTCTTCTGTCTTGCGATTAGGTGCTTTGATGGGTGTTTCTCTTCCGGGGCTTGCGTTGGGCTGACAGACCCGTCCGCGTTCTTGGAGTGTGGCTCGAACCCGATCTCTAGCTATTGGTTGAAGGTAAAGTCAAAGGCAGGAGCTGCGGTCCAGACTTTGCTCCGAAGGTAGTTGTCCTTAAAGGATGGGTCGGGGGTGTGCGCCATGTACGTCTTCCCTTTTATCCTTTAACAGTTGTCTGTACTCCCTCTCTGTAAGAACCATGAGAAGGCAATTCCACTTGGAGTTCCACCGACACGCCTCATGACTGGCATTCCTACGCCGTGCTTTGACGAAAGATACAATCTTAAAGAGGAACGTCAGGGAAGCCTTCCCTAGCCTTACTATCATTCTCCCGGTTTTTGTGATTGAGCGTCGATGTAAACCACGGAAATAATCAACTTTCTTCAAAGAGTATCTAGAGGCCTTGAAAGTCATTCCTCAGTCTACTGTCCTTTCACAACCTAGGAAGGCCTTTATCATGTTTTAGCAGAGGAGGTCGCGGCTTGTAGGCGACTGAGTCGCGCTTTTTCTGGTGTTAATCACCATCAGCAGATTACCTAACCAACCCTGAATTTTTACTTATCCGGCGATTGATTCGGAATGTGTTATTTCTCAATAATGTTCCCTTCAAATGGGACTTAGCGGATTTGCTTGACTTTCATTGACGTGAACTTGGTTTAAAAGAAACGGCTCCACACACCTTCTAACATTATCCTCAGGTGCGCCCTTTCTCGTGCTATGTCATCTAGTTGGTGGCTCGTATCGCTTCTGAACTGTTTGTGTCCATTGATCTTGCATACGCGCCTGATAAAGTGTGGCCCCGTATTCTGGGATGAAATGCATGGTGTTTCTCACGTTGCTGGCCATGGCAAGGATGGGGATTTTGACATCGCGAATGGAGCGAATCTTTCGATACGAATGTTATTTGTATTAGGATTTGATTGAATCCTTTGGGCATCAACTCAGCATGAAGATCAGATATGATAGAAATCGTTTATTGTCGACAGATTTCTGTGAAAGGTGGGTAAATGTGACAAGCTCGGTTTATGTGAACGAGGCCAGCTTAATTTTTTAAAGTTTCCTTGGTCACAGCGAGGTAGTTGGAACCCTGCCCTGGTTAAGTTAGACTCTCTTTGTTTACCTATTTAATGTGAGTAAGTGTTCTTCCTTACCTGTTCCTGGTATTCTCTTTTGCTATGACCTATATCAAGATTCCCAACCATCATATTTTGTATTTGAGCCTCCTGTTTCCATCTCGACTGTCTCGGCCATTGATTTTCTCTTTCCGCTGTTTATTTTGACCATCTTTAGTAGGAAGTGCGCTTTTTCATTCTGTCTATAATCAAGAATACAGCAGCTACTCTAATTTTTTGTTGTTGTGGGTGAACGGATTCAATTAATATCTTTTTATTTTAGTTTGAAGGTTCAGTTATATTTTAGTTTCGTTTTCTAGATTCATCCCTTCACCACCTCATTATATGATCATTATATTTGCATAGATATGTTTGGATAAAGAAACTTTATGGCATGGATTTCTATAGGTTCCCTGTGAATATGTGGTATTGTGGGATATGAAGAATTGAGTGGTGATGGATGAGTTCTTGTGGTGAATGAATGTGCCATGAATCTGATAAGCTAGGCTTGGATATTTAATGTTGACCCCATTTCCCCTTTAGGCTACGTGCCACAATTAATGTATTTTACATTAATAGATAATATATATATTGAAACATGGGGAAAGGGAGGTATCTAATACCTGCTGATAACCATCAAATAACAAAGTTATTTAATGAGGGAATGTCAGCAGTGGCAATATCAAATGAGCTTTGCGGATATCATCGAACGATCAAGACGGTTGTTGAAAATATAACTCAGTTGAGAACTCGAAGCAAAGAAAAGGGTTTAAGTAATTACTTCCTCGAGATGAACGTAAACTGAAACGAGTTAAAGCGAAACAACCATTTTGACCGGTGCTCAGATCTTTGAAAAAGATGAAATTGAGGGAGCCAAGTAGGACAAAAAGTATAGGATACTCTTTTTAAAAAATCTGTACAAAGTCCTCCTAGATAACATCTTCTTACTAAAGCGAATATTTTAAAGTGTCAAAACTGGGCAAAGAAATACACGAAACTTTTTCTAAAGTAATTTTTATGGACAAATCTCAAGTGACATGAGACGAACCTGATTGATAGATGAAATGATGGACTTTATCTATTTCATTTGTGGTTAAGCGAAGGCATCAAGGAGGCGGTAGTGTTATGAAATTTTCGTTCAAATCATTATTGAACCATTCAAAGTCGATAAAGGAATTAAACTGTACAGTGCTAACTATTGTGATTTTATGAACAAGGCTTTCTTTGCAAGCTAGCGTCCCACTCAAAAGGAAGTGTGCACAACAATGCTCTTTTTAATGTATCTAAGCTTACCCATGAATTCTTTGAGGATAAAAGATTTACAGGAGAGAAGATAATGGAATGGCCACCATCTAGTCCTGATCTGAATCCGGTCTAAAATCTATGGTCAGCTGTGAAGATGAAATTATATGAAGCTAAAGGAAGCAATTAAAACTAACATGTCAAACATCGAACGTGCTGAAGGAAAAAAAAGATTAATGGATTATTGGTAGTTATTAAGAAGAAGGTTCACTATATTCAAATGTTAAGGATTCAAAGACTTATGTGTGATTTCTATGTGTTCTGTTTATAGGTGTTCCTCAATTTTTGTTTATTCTAATAACTTTCTTTTTGAAGTAAAAGGTGATTATTTGGTTTTCCCTAATTACTTAAAACTGCGGTTGTTCAGAATATAGCAAATAATTTCAATAAATCTTTGACAGCACCTAAAATTTGAACTCAGGTTTTGACATCTAAATTGATTGTTTAAAATTTTACACTCTTTTTTTCCCACCAAATTTGAATTATTGAAGTTTATACGATTTGCTTAATAACTTCAGATTAGGTGTTTATATATATATATATATATATATATATATATATATATATATATATATAAAGACAGAAAATCTACGATTTCTGTTTTGTTTCCTCTACTTTCGTATTGAGTGCTTTAGTGCAAGGGATTTCGTTTGGGTTTTTTTTTTCTTTCTTACGAGTGCTTGACTTTTTGTTCATGTACTTCGTTTGTTTCTTTTTTTGCTTCCCCTTATTTTCCCTCCGAGTTTGTTCTTGGTGGGTTATACAAGACGATTTAAATTATAGCTTGATTAATACTAGTTTTGGTAGAGTTAGGTCTCTTACTATTGGTATTGTTGTTGCTATTATTATTATTATTATTATTATTATTATTATTATTATTATTATTATATATTGATTGAATGATTGATTGATTGTTTAATTACTTAGTTTTTGTCATAATAAAATTAAACCAGTGCACATTTGGATTCCAAAATGTTCAATACAATTATATGGTAGAACTTTTGAATATTTTCTATTTATTTTCCAAGCGTAATAACTCGTTTACCAAATGGAATATATATATATATATATATATATATATATATATATATATATATATATATATATATATATATATCCACTTCAGCTATATGCGTGACTCTTCAGAAATGAATTGAGTTCTCTCGGCAAATGGCGTGTGTAAACACTGCTGATATACAACACGTTAAAATTTCCCTTCTCTGATACCATGTGTCGATTGCTTAGGAAGTAGAGACTCCGACTGACACCAAATCAGTAGAGTTTCGATCCCGGCCAGTGGCGAGTGGATTCATCTAGCCACACTGATGAGCTGTGATACAACAAAACAGGCTTGTATGTGGATGACAAACGTATTATGCTCTCATTACGATTGAGCTCTCTGGAGAAGAAAATTTTAAAAACAGTTTCCCACTTCAGCTATATGCGTGACTCTTCAGAAATGAATTGAGTTCTCTCGGGAACTGGCGTGTGTAAACACTGCTGATATACAACACGTTAAAATACTGCATCATTTTGAGTAAAAAAAATGAAAATAATTGAAAAAAATTTACATTATTTATCGAGATTTGCAAAGATTTCTTTCATTTTTCATCTTACCCAGAGAATTTCTTGATCTTCGGAGTTAATCTATCTCTCAGTTTACGAGACAGGATTAATACGAATGAAATTTGTCACTTAGTTGATTGATGTTATATCCCGGCACCTCGAAAGTAGATTTTCTTGGATCAACTTTGTAAGATTGAATGAGAGAGAGAGAGAGAGAGAGAGAGACAGACAGACAGAGACAGAGACAGAGAATGAGAGAGAGAGAGAGGAAAGATAGAACATATCCATGTATAAAATGAAGGTGGCAAAGTAATAGAAAGTAAGATATTTTTTTTGCTTTATCTCTCTATCTCAGCCTATTCATATTTATATCTTTTCCCTCTCAAATTAATCTTCCGATCACACAAATCAATCTTCTTATCCGTAAAATTAATAAAAAAATACGATCATTCTAAATCTATTATAAAAACAATAAGAAATTTACAAACGTAGGATAGGACTGGGAGATCCTCGCCTGCAAGTCAACCCTAGTAGTACCGCACCACATGGTTGTACCACGCGAGGCAATTTTGCATTGTCGCCATCGGAATTGCAATTGAACTTTCAACATATCACAGTCTGTACTCCACCTTCGACACCCCGTCAGGTAGTTGCTGCACCATGTGTTCGATTATTGACGCATAGTGTCTTTTTATATGCGCCTTTAACGGATGACCCCAATAGGGTAGAGCAACTATAGAGGGGCAAGCGTAATATAATGACCCCTTCAAGACTGGCAGCAACCCCAATGTCAGTTAAGTGCCATATGTGATACACGCTTGAGCGATCATGTCTCGAAAGAACCATGACTGACTGGGCAGAAGATTATCCCGCAGTAGGTTGCCATTGCTTTCTGCGGTAGACTAGTTGCCGACCAAGGCTAGAGAACCCAATCTGTCCTGTTATTTAACCCATAACTGGAAGGAAGTGACGGATTAATACCTTTCCCAAGGGTATTTGCGTGTAAGTAAATACAAAGAATTCAACTGGAATTCGAACTCGGCTCCCCGATTTTTCGATATCCACTGCACCACAACGCACATCCATTGTACTCCCAGTGTACTGTGATTATATTATCAATAATGTAATATGTTGTTATACTATGTAATATAAATTCAAAATAAAGAAAGTTATAAAAAAATAAAGTTAATTTAATCATGCGACTGAGTGGAAGATCAATTTGACTGGGTAGAAGAATAATTACAGTGGTCGGAAGATTAATTTGAGTAAGCGAAAGATTAATTTGACCGGGAAAGGTGTATATATCTCAGTCTATTCATATCTAAATATTTATCTAGCTAACTTTTGTTATTTCAATCTATTCATATTTGTGTATCTAAGTCTATACATATCTATCTATTTATCTATCTATACCTATTTATCTATGTGATCATTCGCAAAATTATCAGTTTTGATTACCACTTTCCAACCATTTCCGTTATCTATAATTCTTTTTTAATTCCTTTATCATCTTTGAGTTATCCTTCTTTGGTCTTCCTCTTAATCATTTCCCATACTTTGGGTCCCATTCATAAGTTAATGTCCAACTTCTTGAATACTTCTCTGGTAATGATCACTAAACAGCACTCTCACCTTTCACAGTTTATGTCCTGAATCATTTCTAGGATCTCATATAGTTCCTTTTTGACCATATAATGTTACTAGCTGACATTTAACGCTGTTCTCTAGAGCAAGGGTTGGCAACTTTTTGCTATGTGCCAACTTAGGGTTTTAAAATCATTCAGTGTGCCAAGTCAATATACCTGTTCCAAAATAGATTTTATATAGCAATGTATGCAATAATATGTGAACCCCATTAACCTTCTAGGGCCATTCGTATCATATTTGATACAGTATTTCCCTATAAGGAAACATTTGGTATTTCCCTATAAGGAAACATTTGGTATTCATTGACTGAGCAGTCAGTACTGCTTTCATTTGAAATTTATAAAATATTTCTCTTAAAAAATTTTTCAGGAAAATAAAATTTCTTTCAAGGATTGTCTTCATACTGTATCAAATATGATACGAATGGCCCTAGAGGGTTAAGGCTTCTACTTGTCATAAAGTGGGGGATCAGTTCTATATTGTTATAAAGTAATAAACAGATCCCCCACTAATTACTACTTAACCCTCTAGGGCCATTCGTATCATATTTGATACAGTATTTCCCTATAAGGAAACATTTGGTATTTCCCTATAAGGAAACGTTTGGTATTCATTGACTGAGCAGTCAGTACTGCTTTCATTTGAAATTTATAAAATATTTCTCTTAAAAAATTTTTCAGGAAAATATTTCTTTCAAGGATTGTTTTCATACTGTATCAAATATGATACGAATGGCCCTAGAGGGTTAATAGAAATAAACATTTTTACAAGTTTTTTTTAAAGTTTTTATTATTAACGAGAGGCTTGCTCTTGCATGGTTTTAGCCAATTCCTCAATATCGGCAACATAATTTGTTACTTGAGCTTTACTCAATTTTCTAAATGTTTAAGTGTTAGGAAACTTTATTGTTGACTTAACACTGCTTTCATGTGAGAAAAAAGTTGTTCGCATGAATAAGTTATACCAAAAGCCGAAAGAAACAATTTTCTTCACACGGATGAAAAATCTCAGGAGAGATGTCCGACAGTTGAGAATAGCAGCAGACTTTTCTAAATATTTTATCTTCCTGAGACTTCCTTAGTTCAACAAGCTGTGTTATTTGAAATTGATTAGCGAAAAAACGTGTGACACGTGGGCCGTATTTTGCCGATCCATGCTCTAGAGTACGCAAGTGTTACATACTATCAAATATTTTGTCTGTCCAACTGCATAAAAAAGATTATTATTATATTTTTTTCTGGATGTTTTCTTTATTTTTGACACCCATATGCTATTCATTTTCACAGAGCCAATTGTTATAGCAATTTTAATAGCTATACCGATATATATATATATATATATAACGGTATAGCTATTAAAATTGCTATAACAATTGGCTCCGTGAAAATAGCTATACCGTTATATATATATATATATATATAACCGCATAGCTATTAAAATTGCTATAACAATTGGCTCCGTGAAAATGAATAGCATATGGGTGTCAAAAATAAAGAAAACATCCAGAAACAAATATAATAATAATGTTTTAAGTTATATTTTAGAACATGTACATAATCATTCTATATATATCCGCTACAAAGGTATAATTGTTTCGACATTGAAACTTTAATGTCTCATTGGCTCAGTTCATTCTCTTTACTACTAGTTACTAAAGATTACTACCAATTATGAAAGCTCTAGCCGTGTTTTCACTGTTTAACAGTGCCTTATCATTTTATCATTTTATTTTTTGCAACAATTATGACATCGAGTAGTGAAGAATATATATATATATATATATATATATATATATATATATATATATAATTTGTGCTAAATATTAACCTTTGTCATAGCATTTAATTTCATATTAAATATTATAAGTAATAAATGTTGAGTATCCTTTATTCAAAATTAACAAATACAAAAATTTCCGTGAACTGAAAACCTCAAAAATTCAAAAGTTTTTAGGTGCTTGCCACAAATGGACAATTTTCATCTTTGGTTCCATCTTTTTTGTTAGTGATCGTCACAGCAACACCTTCCAGCGTGGATTACTTACCAGGTGTTTTGTGCGCAGTAAAGATATTATTCAGAAGCAGTGATCATGTTTTTGTACACTTATAGAAAGTACAAAACATTATTTTTACGTGAAATCTTAATTTCACCACTTAAAATTCGTGTGAGCATTATATGACTCACGTCATTACCTGTATGTCACTTAACATTTGTTATAAAACTAGTTTCAAAGTATATGTCATTTATATAAAGCTACCCTCAGGATGTATGTATAAGCTGTGTCGTGAAATGTAAAGGCATATTGTGTTTATGCTTGAGTTAAAATTCCAAGCTGGCCCATGTTATAGATGCTCTATATAGAAATTAAATAGCTTGTATTCCAAAAAATCTGAAAATCGATCTTTCGGCCACATGAATTTCGGATAAATAATTCTCAACCTGTTATATAAATAATAGAGATGTTTTCAAATATACGAGTGCGGACGTGTGTAGGTTACATGGAAATAGTAGATTTTATATATGCGACTCGAGTATCCATAGATTTTGACTTTTCAGATTTTCATTTTCCTCATCGCAGGTCTTCTGCCAAACCATGGGCAATCGCACCTACCTCCCATTAGCATGGAACAGGCTTACCTCCCAGAGAGTAAAACACTACGCCTTCTTGGCCTTACACTCTCGGCAGACCTCAAATGGAATGACTATATCGAATCCATTGCTAAATCCGCTGCTATGAAAGTCGGTTCTCTGTGCAGAGCCCGGAAGTTTTTCCCGTCTGAATCTATCCTGCACATATATAAATCTACCATCCGCCAGTGTATTGAATACACCTGCCACATCTAATCGGGTGCCCCTGCTACTCTCCTCGGGCATTTTAACAAAAAACAGCGGAAAATCTGTAACGTAATCGATACTGACTTGGCAGACCGGCTGCAACCACTCTCTCACCGGCGTGACGTGGCTTCCCTGTGCCTCTTCTATAAATACTTTCACGGCTTCTGCTCCGATGAACTTAGATCATTGGTGCCGCCTAGGTATGAATTTACACGAGATACTAGATTAGCAACTTTTACACCCTTTTACAGTGAAACAGATAAGATATAACCGTAATTTCTACTCTAACAGTTTCTTTTCTCGCGCTTCCCGCCTGTGGAATTCCCTTACACATGTCTGCTTTCCCGACAGCTACAATCTCCAGGAGTTTAAATGTAAGGTCAATAGACACCTCCTATCACACTAACTTGCATCTATTCTCCCAATACTCTCACCATCTATCCAACCCTCATTCTCGGTATCCTTACCCGTCTATCACCCGCCTTCTGACATTTCCTATATCCAACCATCCTTTCTCACCACTTTCTCCCCTATGCAACCCTCTGCGCAATAGCAGCAGTGGAATGCTTTGCTCGGGGTGAAACGATTATGAAAAAAAAAAAACTTAATACACATTTACGACAGCTGATCCGCAAATGAACCGCAAAAATTGTAAAACAATTTTCAGACCAGATAAAATATTCTGACTGGTAAAAAAAAAAATAAAATAAAATAAAAAATAAAAAATTAAAATAAAATAAAATTTAGTTCTCTTCACAATTCTGTCTTATTTACATGATTCAAATGCGTAGTAATATTCTTGTCTTTATTATCACAACGTTTCGGCCGTTGTGCCCCCCGGCTTCTTCAGGTATCTATCGATCCTGGTAACATTCAGAGAAGTTTGAACTAAACTCTTCATTTTATCTCTTTAAGTAGATTGTTATCATTCCGCTGACCATGCTAAGAGATATCTCGTCTTGTTTTTGTTTTTTGTTTTGTTTTTGTTTTTTACTAGTGTTCAGTAATTAATTGCCGTTTTCACATAATCCAAATGTTGACTACACGTTCAGAGACTGAACGCACAATTATTAAGCTTCCAAATTTACGAAGCGGTGCTTTAATCCACGAGGCTATTGGACAGCGGAACGAGAACACTCGGCTCTTGTAGATTAAATGATTCAGTACGAAATTAACCAGATCGACAGACACCTGAAGAAGACTCGAGCGCACAACGATTGAAACGTTTTGATAATAACAAACAAAGGCAAGGACGTTTGTTTGAATGTAAATAATGATAACACCTTATCTAAGAAATTCAGATAGATTAATTTATTTTTCAATACTGCTACCATAGTTAAATACATTCAAATGTACGATAGATTTGTTAGATTCATTTATTTTTCAATATTGCTACCATAGTTAAATACAGTCAAATGCACAAAGATGTACATTTGTTAGATTAATTTATTTTTCAATATTGCTGCCTTAGTTAAATACAGTCAAATGTACGATACATTTGTTGAACGTTCCCTTTTCATTTGTATTCACTTCTTAAAATAATGGTCAGCATCCATATTTATGATTGTTCCTTTCGAATTCCTTTAGTAAGGAGGAAGTTTCATTCAGACAGCTTCTTCTCCAGCATATGGTTCCTGCCAAAAAAGATTAAAAAAAACCTTTTTTTTAGCATACTCGCCATTATAATGCGTGGGTTGTTAGCTCCTTTACTCTTAATGTGTAAGTCCATTTTTTGTTTTCATTTCTCTGAAAAATGTAAATTTTCTTTTCTTTTATATGCCTGTTATGCTTAATTGTACATTTGTTTTTTTATTTCTTTAACTTGTTAGAAATTTCTGTGGTGTCTGGACTCTTTCTCTCTTTCTTTCTCTCATTCGTTCTCTCTTTCCCGACCCTGCGGGTCACATACGGGCTAGTCAATGGGCTTCCATCACCTGGCCGAAGCATATTGTTCCTGATGCTTCCCCAAAAATCTTAGCCTTTTCAAATCTCAACTTAACCGTTATTTATCTTGCATAACCTGATAATATTGTTACTACTGCTATTCATCTTGAGTCTCTTGACAAAATTCTGACATATCAGCTCCACTTCAGTCACTTTATCACTGATGGGATGTCACTTCCCTCTGTCCTTTCCACAAACATTTTCACGGTTTATGCTCTGACAAGCTTCTTTGTCTGGTTCCCCGACCACATGAATTTACTCTGCTACTAGATTGGTAACTAGGTCCCACTCTTTTACCGTCAAAATAGTCAAATGCAACCGCCACTTCTACTTCATCAGTTTCTTTTCTTGCACTTCCCGCCTATGAAACTTGCTTCTCCAAAAGTTTATTTGCAACGTCAATCTTTATGATTGCTATCTTTTTCTTATCCTTTCTTTGACGTTTCCGGTAACTTTTTCCCCTTTTCTTTTACTTTCTTTTTTTCACACTGTAACTTCCTGTGCAACAGTGGCAGTACTGCCTTGCTTGGGGTAAAACGATTATAAAACATGATATGCACTTTTTACCTCCGATTACTCCCTCCAGCAACCTCATCTAGAAGCTTTCTATCTTGAGTGGCTTGTATTGGATAGGCATTAGTATAAACAATTGGCTGAATTTCCGTGCAAATAACTAGTACATAGCACTCATGACAAAAGATTGCTATTAATCAATATCGACACGCTGTAAACTGAATAAACACGTTTGCATAGGACTTTATATATTACCGAATATATGTTCAGCCACGTTTCTCTCTCGACTATTAGCGACGCCACGCAGTTGCCAGCCTTTCTTATCAATTAGTGCCGCTACATCCTGGGTTCGAATTCCAGCCGAATTCATTGCATTCACTTACGCGCAGATACCCTTGGGAAAGGTATTAAGCCGTCTCTTCCTTCCAGTTATGGGTTAAATAACAGGACAGATTGGGTTCTATAGCCTTGGTCAGCAACCAGTCTACTGCAGAAAGCAATGAAATCTACTGCGGGATAATCTTCTGCCCAGTCAGTCATGTCTCTTTCGAGACATGATCGCCCAAGCGTGTCTCACGTATGGCACTTAACTGACTGACATCCTGGGTAGTTATGTATTATATACATCACACACACACACACACACACACACACACACACACACACACACACACACACACAATAAATAAAAAAATAAATAAATAAGCACACAGACACATAATTCAATTAAACTTTACTAATTTAAGCAATATACTCATTAAATATGTATCTCCGTATGAAAAAAGAATTTGAAACACCGGTTCCTGTAAGATCACCGTAGTTAACCAACGTCGAGTCTGATCGGTGCCTTGATGAGTTGCCGCTTGGATGTGCGGGTGGTGTAATAGATAACGGCTTGAAATTGTGAAACAGGGAATCAAGTTCTAATTACATTTGGGTTCGTTATATTTATTTACGTGGAAATACTCTTGGGAAAGGTATAAATTTGAGTAGCGCACGCGAAACGAATGTAGTAATGAAATGTGTTGCTTTTCTTTGCTAGATCGCTGCATGTATGTCCAGAGGAATTCATTTAAAAAAAAATTTCTAAAGTTTGATTTACATAGGAAAGATATTCGAGTAATCCACAAGGTCAACTGAGAACAAACATCGTTCATGCAGATTGAGAATAGTAAATAGCTAAAAGATGTTTTTATTTATTTAACCTATAACAGGGAAACTTAATATTTGCAACCTACGTGGTAAACACAGCGTTGATGGTAGGCTTAAAAAGATAAGGTATTAATAGAATGCAATAAGGAAGAGATAACTATTAATTATAAGAAGAGAGAATTGATAGTTGCCACCAAGAGTCAGCCGTAGATACGAATTACATGTTGGGGACGTATAAATCAAGCAGATAGATAATTTTAAGTAATTGAGGTGACAAAAATGATGAATGTTCATAAGAATACCATAGATGTTTTACAGAAACTAAGAAAAATATTAAGACATAGAAAAATATTGTTAAAAACAAAGAAAGTAATTTTGAGCTGCTTACAATGCAGCTCAGAATTATTTTCTTAAATAAGTAATCAATAAGTAGTTCACATTTGAAGAAGAGGCAGACATAGTTTTTCAGAAGGATGCTAAAAATACTGCGAACATAGATGAGCAATAGGCCCAGATCACTTTTGGATCCATGGTATTGTATTCAATTTGAAAGTTGAGGTTTTGACATGAAAGACAACGACTCAAAATATTGTTTTTCCAAACCGTTACCTATTTTTTGTGAAGAGTAAGTTTAGCTTCAAAATCGTCACGTTGAAATTGCATTCCGTTGATCAGTGCACAGACTTATGACATTTATAATTGACTGAAGCTTTACAAATTGTATATGAGCAAGGTGCATGGTAAAAGTACATTATTACTAATTCATTGTGCCATCAAATAAGACCTTCATTTACTTCAAATGGAAATCTGAACAATTTAGCAAAATTATGATGTAATATTTTATACATTGCTGTAGTTTTAGTTTGATTTTCAGTAAACAATGCAAATTTAAACATTTTGTCTCAATTTGTTTCCAGGAGAATTATGGCGTTATATAGTTTTATATATATTTGTTTTGTTTCCATTAATTATGATTTAACAAATATTATTCATTGAATAGCTTTTTCATAATCTTTTATAGTTTTTATTTACAGTTTTTACTTTTGATTGTGGTGATCTATAATCAGATTTCTGGTTTTAATATATTTTCCATTCAATGTATCTAATTTATCTAATACAAAAGAGTAACTTTATTTAAATTTATTCTTGAAATAGTAAAATTTTGAAGTCAATTTGTAAGCAAAAACTGACGGATATTAGGTATTTCTGTGCATTTTTTAAAAACTTCTTTTTAAAACTAAATGCCCAGAAATTGGCGAAAGTTATGAATCGTACCAATACTTATCTCATTAAACTTCAGCTTTTGCATAAAATGAAATGTTGATTTTCTCAAAAGGTGAAAATCGATCTGCTCTAATGTGCAACGAGGGAGTTATATAGAAACTAAGAAAAACAGCGACACTTATACTTATAATCAAAAGAGACAAATGTAATTTCGGGGATCTGTAGTGTGGGGTATAAGGTCCAGTGAATTGAACGCATGCAGAAAATACTTAAGACAAACTAAGTAAAGAGAAGCAGGGAGTAAATTGTTTAATGAGTTTGTGCGAATAAATAGCAGAACAGTGACAACAAAAAATGGGAAAGGAGTTAAAAGTTATACATAGCAAAAAAGACAGGAAGTTGTGAAGAGCTATGATCGCTCATGTCCTGAAAGGATTTAACACATAAAAGAAGTAGAAGGTAAGTAGTTTTTTTTTCTCTATAATTCAGAGGTTTTTTGGCCAGTACATAGTATGGATAACTTATTTAGGTATTTGGGAGGTTATATATGTTGGCTATATTCGATTATTCGTGAAGAATGAGAAGCCATTTTTCATTCAACTTCTTCTCTCGATTATTTCTTTTGTGGTTTCGCCTTATTAAATCTTCACTGTTTTTTATTCTTATTCTTCCATTTTCTTTTTACTTCTTGGTTAACCTCGTTTCTTAATTGAGAACATTTCTTTTTTCAGTTCTCGTCTGCTGTCTTTTTAAATGTTTTTTCGTTCTAATTTAATTCTTTCCTATTATCTTCCTCTCTATTCAGTTTCTTTCGTTTTGCTTTCCTTCTTATAAATTTAATTTAAGGTATAGAAATTTAAGTTGCAATATGTTGCTACTTAAATTTCTATATTTTTTCTTTCTTTCTTAATTTTATTCTAAATTCTCAAGTTTTTTTTCTTTTTTTCCTTTCCTTCTTTGTACATACTTTCTTTCATATTTCTTTGTATAAAGTTACTTTCTTTTTTATTTCTATTCTGCATTATAAACTCTCTGTCTTTTCACTTCCTTTTTTCTTCCCCTTTTTCTTTCTGTTTTCTTTCTTACATTTCTCTTTTGTTTTCATTCTTTCTTTCTTTCTTTCTTTCTTTCTTTCTTGCTTGCTTGCTTGCATGCACGCTTTATTTTTTCTCCATTCACAAAGCACTTTTTCATTCTTTCTCCCATCCTTTCACGCTTTCTTTCTTTCTTTCTTTCTTTCTTTCCCAAATCTCTTTCTTTTTCCTCCCCGTTTCCTTCATTGACTTTCTTTTTTTCTTTCTATTTGCTATATTTATATTGTCTTTATTATTTTTATTACTTTTTGTAATTTATTCATTCATTTATTTCCCCCGCCACATACCGTAAATGGCAGCGTACAAATCGATATGGTTTACAAGTCAACCTCAAGATACTTAACCCCAAATTCTTAGTTAGGCCAATATCTACCGTATAGGTAGATCCGCCACCCTCAGCATACGATAGGCTACCAGTGGTACCAAATTTAAGCCGACTGGTAAATTAAATATATTGTACATTAAATAAGCTGCCATTATGTGTCATTAAACTGTCTTTAATATCATTAAATTGTGCAAGTGATACCATATCTAGTTGTCAGAATGACCGCCTGAGTTAAAGGGCACTTTGGTTAGTGTGTCAGCAGTTGGACTCGGTGTGTTTTGTAGCGATAATAGAATACCGGATTTGTGTTACTACTTTATCTTATATTAATTTCTGAGATAATATGCCAAATATGTTCACCAAACATTAGTGGGATATATTTGTGGCAACCTGATAGATGTAGAGTAATTGGTGTACAGTAATTGTTTTGGGTGCTGTTCTACTTGTTTAAAACACGATGTATAAGGTTTGCATTTTATATCCGCCAAATGTACAGTGGATATCGACACGGAACTGAAGAACGGAGTTCGAATTCCAGTTGAACTCGTTAGAGTCACTTACGAGCAAATACCCTAGAGAAAGGTATTAATTTGGCACTTCTTCCTTGACGAGGAGTCATGGATGGCAAGAGGTAGTTTCTTGCCTGTGCTTAACCGAGGGCGATGGTTTTTAGATATAAGTCGACACCTAATTTTGGAAAGCTTTTTTAGGCTTTAAATCTCGACTAGTACGCCGCAAATTACGGTATTTTTCTTTACAACCCTTTTCTCTGTTCCGTTTTCATTTTTTTTCTTTCTTTTTTTTAACTGTTTTCATTTACCACTTCATTATTTTTCATTCACATTTATTTTTTAATCCCTTTATTTTCATTAATTCTGCTTTTTCCATTCGATGCATATTTTTTTCTTTTTGGTTCGCATGAGTTTTTTTCTATTTTGTCCGCTTTCATACAGTTATTTTTCCCTCTTTCGCAGATATCACTTCCGATTCTGTCAACTTTCTCGTCTTTCATCTCTTGCCCCCGTCCTTATCTGTTACAAACATCTATCCTACAATCCTATCTCTGTCTCTCCGTCTCTATCACTGTCTGTCTGTCTGTCTGTCTCACTCTCTCTCTCTCTCTCTCTCTGTCTATATATATATATATATATAGAGAGAGAGAGAGAGAGAGATCTTTCTTTTCTCACTTCAATCTTTCTTTTCTCACTTCACCACTCCTCCCACGTTGTCTTTGTTGCTTCTTGTCATCCTTCTCTCTATTTCTGGAACTCTAGTAATATGGCGTCACCGTTGCATAAATTGATGCTTTGATCATTACATTTTGCCAGCGAGTTCCCTGCCCTTTTTCAAGTGTATATTGCAAGCTGAATCTATAAAGAACATCAGTCTGATTTCCTGAGTGCAATATCTTGTTCTCGACCAGTATTTTCGAATACTCTTTTCATGACAGATTAATAAAATTTACTACACCAGAGACGTGCTTGCGCTTAAGACTGAGAAACACTGATCCTTAATTTTTAATAATTTCTAGTTCTATTAATGTGAGTTAAGTGTTGTATGCAATTTACGGTTGTTTTTATATAATAATTTTAGACAGGATTTTTTATTTATTTATATGTTAATTTATTGTTGTTGCATTGGTCATTTAGAGGATCTTTTATTTGTTATTTCTTTGTCAAAGATGGCCTTTCAGAAATTTTTCTCATTCTGTTATGACTATTTATTACTAAAGTTCTTTAACAATTTTGACTAAGACTTTTTCTTTCGGCCAATTGTCTTTATTACTTTTTAAAACCAATTTTCAGTCATTTCTCTTTATTTCTTTCCTTACTTTTCTGTTCGATTATTGTTTTTATTTCGTTTATTTATTTGATCCCTTTCCTATTTTTCTCTTTTCTGTTCTGTCCTTCGTTTTTCTTTCATTCTTTATGGTTCTTTTTCTTTCTTTCTTTCTTTCTTTCTTTCTTTCTTTCGTTTATGTACATTTTTAAAGTTCCCTTTCATTTATTTCCTAGCATTCTTTTTCTTTCATTCTTACATTCTTTTCCTTTTTTTTTTCTTTACTTTTATGCCCTTTCTTCACTTTTCTGTTCTGTTCTTCGTTTTTTCTTTTGTTCTTTTTCTTCCTTTCTCTCTTTCTTTTTCTTTGGTTCTTTTCTTCCTTTTTTTTTCGACATTTTAAAAATTTCTTTTCATTTATTTCCTCAAATTCTTTTCCTTTAATTTTTACATTCTTTTTTTTTTCTTAACATTTATATCCTTCCTTCTCTTATCAACTACACTTCGTTTTTTTTTTCAATTTCTGTTCTTTTAATACTACTCTTTTTTTCTCTTATCTTATGTTCGTTAACTTTTCTTCTTTTTTCTGTATTCTTTTTTCTTTCTTTTTTCTTTTTTCTATTTTTTGTTTTTATTTCTTTTATTTCCTTGATCATTTCTTTTCTTTTTGTAAAATCGAATTCACTTCAAGCAAGTCAGTAAAGCCACTAAGACGCAAGAATTTAAAAACAGAAAAGTTATTGAAGATCGAGAACAATAGAGGAGTGATCAGGAAGACAGTAGATAACGATTGACATTGAAAAGAGTTCCATAATCGAAAAATAGAAGAAAAGAAATTGATAGCATAAAACTGATAGTTACATATTATCTTTGTTTAATCTAGGCTCCTTTCCTTATTTGTTTATCATTTCTGTCCTTCTTTCTTTCTTTCTTTCTTTCTTTCTTTCTTTCTTTTCTCATTTCTCTTTTCATTTTATTTCTTCCTTCTTTTTACTGCTTCCATCGTTCAGTTTCCTGCTCTCATCCTTTTCGTCTTTCTCACAATTATCTTTTCTTTTCTTATTTGCTAATTTATTCAAGTGAAATATTCCATTTTTTCTTATTCTTTACTTTTCCCTTTTCCTTTCCAACTCTTTCAAATATTTTTTCCTTTCTTACTCGCTCTTATTCTCCCAGTTTCATTCTTATGTAATCAGTGCATTAGCCCCCTCTCTCTCTCTCTCTCTCTTCTTCTTCTTCTTCTTCTTCTTCGTTTCCTTAGTTCAATTCAGCTCGATCCACACACGTTCTCTTGGATGCCAAATCGATACATCGTTTGCTGACACACAACGACACATAGCGTCAATCCTAATGAATACTTCCTGCCTGTGTGCGAGAAGAGAAGTTAAAAAGACATGGTAGTAAGGGCAGAAACCGTTGAAAGAAGGCGAGAAAAACAGATGAGCAAATGCCATCGCCACGTCAAACAGAAAACAAGGAAGATGTACGTCAAACACACCAACTGGAAAAAAGAAACAAAAATAAATTAAACTGATAGTAAAGAAAAGAGATATAAAAGGAAGAGACACGAATTCGTCGAAATAAAAAAAAAACTGAATCTGAACAAATATCTACCTGTGTATACATAAGCTGTCAAACAGGAGGAAGAATAGTAAACTTAAGGGAAGACATGCGCGCTCAGCTGTCACGACGATACATCTTCCATTCTCCCTCCCGCGTAACTTTAAAATTAAAACATAAATATATAGATATATTTATTAGTATGAATGGAATTCACCTTGAATGATCAATTAGCGCTACATTTCTGTCTAATTAAAGAAGTACCAATGTTACATAATTAACAAATTATTAAATAAAATATTGTCATTATTATATTGTTTTATTAATTTTTCTTTTCTTTTAATTTTTTGAGATTTTTTATCGGAATGTTAGGTTCGTTTTATATTCTAAAACTATAGAGCAAGCAACACAGATCGGAAAAGAAAATTTTTATTTTTAATTGTTCACCCAAAATAAAGGACTATTAAATGCGGTGGACGATATAAACGTAAGAGAAGGAAGTGGTAAGTTAAGATTGTGAGGATATGTAGGATGGATAACGAATAGCCTAGACTTCAAGAAGATCATAGTTTTCGAGGAAGATTCCACGCTAAAGCTTGTTCTCTACAGCAGCGGTTCTTAGAAAAGAGGCAATGTTTGTAATTCAACACTTTAGAAGTAATAAGGCAGTTCTGAGCTGTAAAGGTGACACTAAAGATTAGCGCTTCTCTGCACTTTTGTCTTGGGGGTAGAGATGGGTATCTGACCTCACCACTAAGGTATACGCATTTATATGAGTCATGGACAAAAATTGCCCAGCCTCCTAGACCACTGTCACGCTGTTGTCGATATTACACCGACCTCACCTCTCTTAATGCAATAAGGGAGTTTCCTCCCGCAAGAGTGAAATTCCTGGGATCTGATGTCTTTATTTTAGATGGGAGAAGGCGCCTGTTCCCAGAGATTCCAACCCAACGGTAGAACTTTCTTCAGATACTACGCTTTCGTCCCAGCCAAAAAATCCGACTCCGACTGCAGTAAATGAACTGCAGAATGAAAAATAAGCCATCACTCACAAGGCCATGTAAGCGATTTTGAACTCTTAAAAGTGGCGATTGTGCAGCTCCAGCCCGGTGTGTCAGCAATAATCTATTTTTGGTCTGATACGATCTCTTGCAAATCACAAAATATAGTAGCAGTGGCTAGGGACTTTCTGGAGCGATACAATTAGTCAACCATTTTCTTGGCGTCTTTAGCGATGGATCGTATATATACGCCCTATTTGAGGTATGGGGTGAACTTAAATTACAATCAAACATTTTGTACTGCCGCTCCTTATCGTTGGGAACTTATTAGACATAATTTGGACACACGCTTCTCTCTGTCCAAATTATGCCTGATAAGTTCTAATAAGGCTGTGTGAAAATTGTTCGGTAACCGTGTGATCTCAAGTTTCGGTAATGATCCATGGCCGACGAGATCGCCAGATTGGTCCGTTAGTGATTTTTCTTGTG
The DNA here is from genome assembly GCA_037127315.1 of Ascarosepion bandense. Taxonomy (NCBI): domain Eukaryota; kingdom Metazoa; phylum Mollusca; class Cephalopoda; order Sepiida; family Sepiidae; genus Ascarosepion; species Ascarosepion bandense. The sequence continues at coordinate 165,904 of JBBBDQ010000355.1, forward strand.
GGGCTATCTCAAGAGTAAAGTGTACACGACTCGACCAAGAACTCTGAATGAGTTACAACAGAGAATTCAGGATGAAATTCACAGTATCCCAGCTGAGATGTTGCAGCGGTCAATGAGGAATCTCAACAGCAGATTTCTAGAATGCATTCGTACAGGAGGAGGCCATCTACAGGACATAATTTTAAAAAATGAAAATTCTACCATTGTTTCTTAAATGGCATGTTTTAAAGTTTTAAATTACTTTGAATAAAATATTTTTCTCCCATTACTCTTGGTTTTATTGGATTGTTAAAAAGTTCCCGTTTTTTTGGGTCGCCCTGTATAAGCACCCTCTTGTGTTAACATTAAAGAAGCTACGCCTGTCGTCTAATAGATTTCTATCCACAGTAGCTGAGTTACAGTGGTGACCTTGTATCAAATTAAGTTTCTGTGTCGTATGTTAACCCTGTAATCTCCCTTCTGCCTTATAGTAATCTACTAGGCGTTGCTAAGATGTGGCACAAGATCGAAAGTATTAGTGAGGACTGAACTTACTACTTTGTTGTATTTGATCTTGTTAATCATTACAACACGTCGAAATGCCCTCCCTTCTGGTGTATATGTCAGCAGGATCGCCGCATGTTGTCCTTCACCTGGACTAGTTGCTAGTTAAAGCTAAGACAGCCCAGTCTGTCTGTAGACTCACGAATTTAAGTGTTGTAGATGTGCGTTGTGGTGCAGTTGATATCGACTCGGAACGGCTAATCGGGGAGCCGAGTTCAAATTCCAGTTGATTTCCTCGCATTCACTTACGCACAAATACCCTTGGGATAAGTATTAACCCGTCTCTTCCCTCCAGCTATGGGTTAAATATTAGAACAGACTGGGTTCTATAGCTTTGGCTGGCAACCAGTCTACCGCAGAAAGCAATGGCAACCTACTGCTTGATAATCTTCTGCCCAGTCAGTCATGTCTCGAAAGAGACATGATCTCTCAAAGCGTGTATCACGTATGGCACTTAACTGACTGACTAGATTGGCAGCTACCATTGAAATTGACGGATGCAACCGTAAGTTCTATGCTAAAAGGTCCTTCACTTTTTCAGATTCTTGCTTTCCGGTCAGTTATGATCTTCAAGAATTAAAATGCAACGTAAAGAATCGACACCTTGATTCCTGATATTTTATTGTCCTCACTGTTTCTATCGCTCTAGGTAAGCCATTGCTTTCTAGTGGCTTTTATTGCCTTTCTTGGAGGAATTATGATTAAAAAAAAACATATCGCGCAAGATTCTATTGCTTTTATTTCTGTAAAAGTAGCTTTTTACGAAGGTGAAGAATTTGCTATCTCCATACGAAACCGGTTTTGAATTCAGAATTGTCATTCTCTTAGACTGGTTGCGAATAAAATATAAAGAACTCAGTTTGCCTATAGACTGCCCTCAAATGTATAGGACCACCCAGCAGGTTTAAAATTCAGAATTTTCTACCTAGACTGATTGTCAGCCAAAGCAGCAGTGTCTAATCTAAAATGAAAAAAGATGGATTCATACTATTCTCAAAGATTTTTGTGCGAAATCGAACACGACGACTGCAGATAGAATTTGAACTCGACATACTGATTCTACATTCCGTACCAAAGACATGATTAAATGTCTTCAGATTTTGATTGCGACGTGGTGTAATGATTAAAAAGCTTGTCTCGTAAACAGAATTTCTAGTGTGTTCGATCTTCATTTGGTGTACTATACTTTCGGCTACGCTTAGAAAATCATCTTTCTCTAATTTGGACACTTTGGCGTGATATACTTGTTAGCAAGTTTGTCTCGCTAGCATAATTACTACTGAGTAGTGAGTTCGATATTCATTGGGTACCTCATACGTTCGGCCTTGTGCCACATCTAGACTACGCTTAGAAATCCATTACTCTGAACGTCTTTTGTGGCCTTTTGCATCTTTTTTGAGCGTTTTATCTGAGAATGACGTTTATCAATTTCGACCTGTTCATATCTCAGTCTCTTCTGCGACACGAACGAATGATATTGAATTTTAGCTTCTTTCTTTTCAATTCAGCTATGGTCTGTCAAATAATTCCATTTCATCGCATTTCTCAATGAGATATTCTTAACGACCTCGACCCTAAATAGCAAGTGACAAGTTGTATTGGATCACATGATACTAACAGAAAGATTGTACTGGATCACTTGGTCTAACCTATTGGAGATGTGGAACAAGACATTCTATTACACTTTTTGTGAACCACAGTCGTCAGTTTAATAGATTTAAAGGCAACCAAGGTTACAAATCTTGGTCTTCATTGTTATTTTCTCATAGCAGTGGACTCATGCCTGTATGAATTGCATCAGTAGTAATTAAAGGTATTCTTCCTCAGCCGGAATTCGAACTCGGCACGCTGATTCCATTTTACATGGTATTAACTCTTATGTCAATTTCATTTTTATTCGAACGCTTTTAATAATTGATTCGTGTCTTTGATCCATAATTCTCGAATACAACCGCTGTTTTTCTATTCTTCAAACACAAGAGATGAAAAAAAAACCCCAAAAACAGGCTAGCAATTGATGTTTATTTATTTTCGTTTTTATGATGGTCGATTCATCAAGAAATCGATTTCTTGATAATATTGATCTGATTACTCCTGTTTGTATCTACCATTCTGTTCGTATACATCTATTTCTCGCATTCTGTTCGAATCTATCTATCTATCTATCTATCTATCTATCTATCTTATTCAATTTATATCCATCATTTTGTTCGTATCTATCTATCTATATATATATATATATATATATATATATATATATATCCGAGTGAATACAGAATGAAGAAAGAATTCTTACAACGTCCAAAACATTAATTTAAAACAGTACTCGATATATAATATATAGAGCTGTGAATATTTATTATAAATTATATTTTAGAACATGTACATAATTTTTCTATATATATCCACGACAAAGCTACGTTTGTTTCGACACTGAATATTCAATGTCTCATCAGATGGTATGTAAGGTAATGGAAAACCTCTTTCCTTATATTTGGTCAGATTAGTTAGAAATGTTGTTGGGCGTTAGTGACAGGGGAGTGTGTCTCTGACCGTTGGAATTTTGGAGAGGGTTTAGTTAAAGTGGTTGATTAATGAGAGTCTTTGACCTCTAGACAGATTTAAGCGTTGTAAGTTTTATATTGTTTGGATTTCTTAGAGTAGCCGGTCTTGGGGGCTGGGTTTGGAACCGGATATTTTTATTTAAGCAGAGACTTTATAATTAATGTAAATTAGTGTATTTAATCTTAACTTTGGATTTAGGAAATATATTTTTCTATTAAATTTTAATTTTTAATTATTAATTAGATCATAGATTGGAGACCGATTTTACTATTAAATTTTCAATTTTAAATGTCAATTCTTACATTTAGTCACTGGTGTATGTGGTTGGGGTGTGGGGGTTTTTTAGTGGTAGGGGAACCAGTACAGCTGATTGACCTTTAGAATTTTGTATGTGGGTAGTGAGTATGTTGGAATAATGAGTGTCTTTGAATTCTGGACATATTTACCATTAGTAGCTAGGTGTAAGTTTTATTTATATATATCTTGTTACCAGATTTTATCCTCTGGGATTTCCTAGAGGAACAGGACGTAGGGTTTTTGTAAATAATCTAAATTTGTATATTTAATCATAATTTTGTATTAAGGGAGTCGATGTTTTCAATTCAATTTTAAATCTTAATTAGATCACAGTTTGGAAACCGATTTTTTCTATTAAATTTCAAATTTTAATTATATTACCGTTTGTGGTAAAATTTAATGTAGGAGGTGAATTTTAACGTTAGGGTTATTTAGGTACTAGATAAATGCAGGTAATAATATATATATATATATATATATCATTCAGTTCGTATCCATCATTTTGTTTCTATCTATCTATCTATCTATCTATCTATCTATCTATCTATCTACCTATCTATCTATCTATTCCATGAGTTTGTAGCTGAGTCTTATTACTGATCATACCAAATTATTTGCTCTATTGCAGAAACTGCATAGTTGTTAAAATAATCCACATGTTGCCTCTACGATGATTGACAAACACAAAATCTGCTTTTGAGGCCGTCTACAATAAGGATTAGCTAACAACCCTAGCAAACGTAAATACACGGAGTAGCTTGCCGGTATTGTTTTTTTTAGATTTATCACACTGTCTTATGCTTATGTGTGCTTGTAGTTGGTACTATTGTGGTTATGTGATCGATGGTTGGGCGTGATTGCGACAGTTATCTTGCTGCTTTTACAGTGTAAACATAGCTGCTCCGTTAGCAGTGTGCACTAAGTCTTTATTTCAATTACACAATTTATTATATATTTAGGAATAGTTCTTGCGCCTCTTAATTTAAACAACGAGCATTTACTGATAAAAAGTTTTATTTACGAAAAAAATAATGAAATATTTACTGCAACCTCTTTTGTTTAAATCACCCAGTCTATTTAAAACTAAATCTGTATACTACTGTTCATATGTCTTCTTCTTCATCAGGATATGGAAGGATTGTCTAGTATTCACTGCCATACAGGAGTGCTGATATTAATGAACAGTTCGTCACTCTTTTCTTTGCTTGTAACGAAATTTTCATGTTTCTCGATATTTCGCATAGATTTTCTCTGTCAACCAATATCCACCTCTTTCATATTTATTGAATATTTATTTAATCTGTGCATACTTCTCTCTCGAATAATTCCAGTCTATCTATCTATCTATCTATCTATCTATCTATCTATCTATCTATCTATCTATCTATCTATCTACATCCTTGTGCATAAATTCATTGTCACGAAACGAATAATATCTTCCTAGGATCATTCACACTTTTCCTGGTCGCGTATGTATTGTCTTTGGCGTTGTTTTTTTTTATGACCTCATTTTCTTCTATGTTTTGGGCTGATGGGCTCAGTTTTTTTTTTCACCTTGATGACACGACTGACAATTGAAAGGCTGACACCAGCAATATCCGCGATCTCACTGTAACGCTTGCCAGTGCTGCACTCGTGATGCGTTACAACTTTCGTGGGCTTCCTTGGAGTAACGTCCATCGCAAACAATGGCCGTAGGACAACTAATCAACAGTCGAGACAGTAGTGTCTGAGGGTGATAAAAATCTGATGCATTCACTGATGACGCATTATTTTTCAAGGCCAAACAGATTTCATCAGACACAACGAAAACAAATTCATATTACTGCACACCACTGCAAATGACCAAATCTGAGGAAAAACAGAAGTCGATGACAGCCTGTCATTCTAGTGAGTTTAAAACTAACTGTATTGTGAAAGAAGGGAAACTAAAACAGTTGTTTAAGTTAATTTGCACAAGCATGTATCTGTCTATCTACACTGTTTACATTGTCTGAACTGTTGTCGTCATCTTTACGTTTCGAACGTTGTACGCTCTGGCCTTACTCAGGTGGTATTTGTTTGCATAAAAGCGTCAGATGATTAATCCAAAAAGTGAATTGACCCAAAGAGTTGTGATTTCAATCCCTGACCACAGCAGAGAGAACAAAACTTGGAGAGATTAATTAACTAAAATTGAGATATCATTCTTTCCGTATCTATCTATCTATCTATCTATCTATCTATCTATCTATCTATCTATCTATCTATCTATCTATCTATTAAAGTCTGTTTCTATCTATCTATCTATCTATCTATCTATCTATCTATCTATCAAATCTATCTATCTATCTATCTATTTCATTCATTTTGTATCTATCATTGTGTTCATATTGCCACATAGGTTCATCTTTACCACATCTTTCCTTTCTGGTCTTATCTATAATTCTGTTCCTATCTATCTATCTATCTATCTATCTATCTATCTATCTCATTTTGTTTGTATATATTATTCTGTATGTATGTATGTATGTATGTATGTATGTATGTATGTATGTAGCTACTAGCTAGCTAGCTTATTCAGTTTATAACGCTCATTGTGTTAGCATTGCCCATAAATGTTCACCTTCAGCACATTTTCTTCAATAGAAAATTGGTTTCCTTCTCAACGAAACATTTCAAGATTTTATTATTTCTAGAGGAACATTACAGTCGAAATGGATATTATTAGATATTATTTATGACAAACTCCGAGATACGTTTTTTTTTATTTATATTTAGGATCGTAGTCAGTGATGATGGATGTTTCAAGAATATGGAATATTTGTTTGTTTCTGTGCTAACATGAAAGATCTAGATCTTTTCAACGGTGAATATGTGACCCAGAAAGTCCCCAGTGTCGACGAATCCTGTGTAGCAGCCCAGATTTATCCCCTGTCAGAATATAGAGAATAATATAGTTTAGTCATGTCCATAAAAATATTCAGAATATGATTGGGTCTGGTTTACTTTATATCCTGAATATAAACTAGTCTCGTCTAAATTATACCCACATTTTTTATGAGGCTGTTTGGAAAATAAAGTCCGATTTTGAATTAATTTTATTCATGAATTAATTTTATTCCTGAATTAATTCATTTAAACTGTCTTTAAATCAGTCAAAATACTAGACCATAACATCTAGACAAGTCTTTCCTTAATTATCATGTTATTTATGTCTTTATTATAATAAAAAAGTGGGTGAGAGATCCGGGGAATATGATGGATCTTGTAAAGTATCGTGAGCTTCTGGAGTGTCACGCTGGTATTATGTTAACGTGCATTGTCATGGAGCAGAACTGAACCATGTTGATTAATCAATGCCAATCGTATTTTACTTGACTCAAATTTGCTGCCAATAAACTACGGCAGTGATATTTTGGTTAGTTTCCAGTAAGCTGTAATGTAAAACTTCAGTGGTGAACCATCAGATATATATATATATATATATATATATATATTTTTTTTTTTTTTTTTTAAATCATCTCACCCCGAGCAAGGCAGAAACGCCACTGATGTGCAGGAGGTTACATAAATGTAGAAAGATTAATTAGAAAAGAGTGAGGAGTACAAGCTAGTTAGAAAGGAACAATAGAAAACTGAGAAAGCAGGTGCAATGACAGGTACATGGGCGGAGAGAAAGGGAAGGTTATACAGGGGAGGGGAGAGAGCTAGAGGCCAGTGGTTAGTAGGTGAGTATTAACTTTGCTTTTAAATTTCTGGAGGTCGTAGCCGTCAGGAAAGCAAGAATACGGGAGTGAGTTCCACAGGCGGGAAGTGCGAGAGAGGAAGCTGCAGGAGTAGAATTGTCGTCTGCGTTTGGCTAACCTGACTGTGAATGGGTGGGACCCAGTTGCCAGTCTGGTTGAACGGGTAAACACCTGTTGAGGAGGCATCAGTGACTTAAGCTCATCCGAGCAGAAGCCATGTTGGAAAATGTCTGGGCGTTTTGTCGTGATCAAACTATTGTGCTGAACGTTAACAATTATCATAAAGGATCCATTTCTCATCAAAACTCTTTAATCGATCAAGAAATGGAACATTCGAATATTGCAAATGCATCTTAGCAAAACACTTCAAAGGATCAAACTGACTTTCAATGAATTCATGTGGAATCTATTTATCGGTTTTCATTACCTTGCCAATTTTCATGCGATTGTCTGATATTGCCGAAATGCTGACACCTATTGTCTGATAAACTTCTCTGTAACAACTTGACGTGGCTTTTGTTCGATTAGTTCTTCCAGATGTTGATTGTCAATTGCAGTTGTACGTACTCTACTAACTTTATCTTCAGGTCTCGTATCACGAACTGAAGAATTTCAGCGTTATACTGTCCAATTACAAGTAGATCCTTCACCTCATGCTCTATTTATGTTGGCAACAGCTTGACAAGTATTTTGACCATGCAAAAATTAAACACGTTTTTTCTTGTTCATATTCAAGATGAGGGGTATGTAATTTTTCAAGTTAAATTACGAGAAGATTGATATAAAAATTAACAATAAGAATACTTTATGAATGTAGAATATATTTTTGTACTCGTATTATAATATATTATAATGCAATTATTTTTTAACCAATTCGCCTCTATCAAGGAAATAAAGCTACTGAGATACAAGGGGCTTACTGGGCGTGAAAAAAATTAGAAACAGAAATATCGCTAATGCGCAAGAACAAAATAAGAAGAATCAGAAGAACAGTAGAGATCGATAATGCATTTAAATTTTTACAGATTAAAATTGGCAGGAAAGCATGAAGCCGGGAGTGGGGGAGTTCCACAAGCGAGAAGTGCGAGAAAAAAAACTGTTTGCATAGAAGTTACGGCTACATTATTTATACTAAAATTGACTATTTTCCGAAAAGTCTAATACCATTAGGATTAACAACTATTGTGTCTTTTACCTACAGTGGAATGTGATGGCTTTATTATACAAACGCTTAGTAATGGCTGATATGAATTAATTTAACAGCACCCAGGCTTGGTTTATGTTTTCAAGAAGAATTAACCATCTTCAAACAATACAGACGTACACAAAAAACCAAAAGAGAGAAATCATAAAAATAGATACATTTAAATTATTTTAAGCAAAATCAATGGGCACCCGGAAATTTGGCCGACTAATTTGCAAACTAAAAAATAAGAATTAAACTTCAGTTTACAGAAAGTAATCTACGGACATGTGACGCTACATGATATATAGCAACTTCGATTATCATCTGTGCATACAACAATAAAGAAAGTGTGATGGGTAAATTGTCATCTAAATAACTCAAAGATGAAAATTACACTGACATCTCATTTTAACAGATTTATTTACAAAAATTATACAAAAATGTCTCGAAATACTAAAGAGTAAATTTATTCAATAAAATCGCCATTATTTTTAACCACGGCTTCCAGACGACTCCAGAATCTTCAGCATCTTTTCTGGTTGATCTCGTTGTTTAAGTTTAAGTTTGAGTTTTCTTTAACGGCATATCAACACCTCTGTGGGTTATTTAATGCCAATAAAGGAAGGGTTTTAAGGGTTTTTTATGTTCGGTTATATCGAGAAGATTGATTTAGTAAGATTTTAGTGAAAGTTTTTGTTTTTATTATTTTTATTTTTGAAAACTAAAATGCCTACTAGTTTTGTATTCAAAAATGTTTTGCTGAGAATATTTTTTCCTTAAAAAATGTGTTATGGTAATAATTTTTTCTTCAAAAATGTATTGTTGGTAATATTTTTTCTTCAAAAATATTTTTCTATCAAGTCTAGATTTATGTATATATTTCTATAAAGTATTTTTATACTTTCACAGTGTTTTAACCCCAGTTTGGAGGTTAACTATTTGCCCATAGCTGGGACCCTAACAGGTGCTACCACTTCGGATCAGAGTGGACCTTGGAACAACAGCAATTAAGAGGTAGTTCCATGCTTCTCACAACCTCCCAATCAGAGGCCTTGCTGCCGGATGCAGTTTACCGTCATTTCCAGGACAATCATTGTTTAAGTTAATGCTGCCATAATCCTTGCCTTAAATTTATCTTTTGTGTTACAAGAAGTTTTGCTGGTCTCTCGCTTAACTGCACCCCATACATCAGTCTGGAGAGTTAGGTGACCAGAGGTAAGGAATGGTGTGGTCGAAGAACTTATCTGACAGCCATGACTGAGTACTCCTGATTGTATTGTATAGTGCACAGTTGTTTTGACTGATAGAAATCTTTCAGCAGCCATCCTCTTGACACAGAGCTAGGCTTCTTTTAATCACACTTGATGTAGGCCTCTGTGTTGAGTCAGAGACCTGTGGGAAGATGAATGGAGATCACTCCAAACACATTCGTAATCACCATTAGACTCATCCAATTCTTTTTGAATCGTCTGCCTTGTCCTCAGATTGACACCAAAACAATATGAAATGTTCAAATTCGAGTTTCCAGCGCGAATGCCAAACAATACAGTATGCTGTTTCCAAAATTCTGTTGGTGTGAATTGCGCCATGGTGCTCATTTTCTACCAGACGGTGCCCAGTTAACATTGTGCAATTGACCAGATCAAAAACAAACAATGCAAAAACCTGAAATTAAAATTATAAAATGACGACAATTTACCCAACTCTCTCTCTCTCTCTCTCACACACACACACAAATATATATATATATATATATATATATATATATTGAGCTTTAGTAATATTACTTATATATATTTTGAGCTTTAGTAATATTACTTAAATCTATTGAATTTTTATACAATATTTAACGAGATTCGACATACATACACACACACACACATATATATACATATATATATATATATATATATATATACATATGTATGTATGTATGTATGGATGGATGGATGGATGTCTAATCTCGTTAAATATTGTATAAAAATTCAATAGATATAAGTAATATTACTAAAGCTCAAAATTTACTAATTCTTGTGCTCAAAATAGGTTTCCACTTGAAGTTACACATTTGCATATATTAACTATTCAGCGACATTATTTCAAACGGGTTGAAGTCTTAAAAAAACATCATTGTCAGTAATCAGTTATGAAATTTGAAAATCGCTTCAGAAAATGATCAACAATAATTTTCCTCCTAAAATAGAAATTTAAAATTAGAAAAAATATTTATTAACCAATAAACTTCTGAGTTTAGTAAGCAAATTTTTAGCTTCTTTTACCCAATTTATTTTTTTTATAAATATTCGTGGTGTTGAGTTAGTTTTCACTTTTTCATGTTTTGTGTAAATGTTTGACTAGTGTCGATTGTTCATTGCTGTGGACAAACTAAATTCTCAAACCATTTCGTATAATTTGTTACTCAACATTTCATGTGTTTTAATTGAGTTAAAAGGTCTAGCAATTTAAGAGTAAATTAAACACACTTGAAACAAAATACTATTAGAATCTATAATACACGTTTCTCGTCAACTGACATGTTGACTACTAGAGTACAACACGCATTCATAAAAGAACGTAAATACGTGACACTCTATATAGAGAGACATATTCAGTTTCTTCTATCATACTAAAGCAATTAATTCGGTTTAATTATGAAGAAAGAAAAACAAAATATTTCTGTGTGAACTTGTTTCGTAAGGATCTTAGTAATTTTTTTCAATTTGAAAGAAAATAAATACACAATAATAGAATTTATTTAAATTTGTAGAGCCTTGTTTGAAGATTATTTATTTCGCCATTTCACATACCATATATATATATATATATATATATATATATATATATATATATATATATATATCCCATTAAATTAGAAAAGAAGTGCATGTTTCATGACCTGGGTATGTACGAGGTCTGGTCAAAAAGTATCAGCAATAAGGTTATAAAAAGAAAATTAGAACACCTATTATTTTGGCATTTAATCTCCTTCAAAATAGCCCCCTTCTAAAGCCAAACACTTTATACGTAGTTATTTTCATTGATGGAAGCATTCTTGAAACTCCCTTTTTAGACACCATAAATTAAAAAGTTTCTATCTTCATGCAAGTTTTGTAGTTTTGAGATAGTTCCCTTCAAAGTTTTGCTAACCATAACATTTTCATAAATAAAAATGTTTCTACAAATCTCAAGTGGTCATATAAGGTGTGCCAGGGTTAGGCTAACCCTAACTAAAATCACCAAAAACTCAGATATAACCTTTTTAATCTCAGATGACATAATATCATATAGCAGTCCAGTAAAACTTTCAACGATTTTTTCTGTTTCGCAGTATTTCGTTTAGTTTCTGAAAGGCATGTTTCTCTAATCTGATACACGTTTAGATTTCGGTGTTATATTTTTCAACCTGTCAAAACACTTTCCAGACATCTAAACTTTCCTATTTGTTTGATGTTTACATCGTAATTTGAATCTTGTGTTTTTTCTCTTGTTGATAGCCGTACTTTTTTTCTTGTCATTGATGGCTAGTCCTCTTTTCTTGCTTTCCTTTACTATCTTGTCTACAAGGTCCTGTAGTTTTCTTTCCTAATCAAACATCAACACTGTCTGATCTGCGTATCTTATATTGTTAAAAGTAAGCCCATTGTTTCTAAATTCCATACAAATACCCACCCCAGGGAGAAAAGAGTCTCACGCCTCCTGACAAGAATATATGATCCACGTTAAAAAATAGAGAGAGAAACAGAGAGAAACAGAGAAAGCAGAGATCATACTAACCAACTAACCCTACGGATAGTAACGAAGACCAGAGTTGAATAAAACACTAATGTTATGCATGAGAGATTAAGTCACGTGATTTTATTACTAGTGTACAAGCATAGAAGGCGCGGTAAATAGCGGCTCAAATTGAGGAATCCGAGAGCAGAGTTCTAATTTTAGTCGAGTTCTTTACATTCACTTACCTGCTAATACTCTTAGTAAAGGTATGAATCCATCTCTTCTTCCCCCAGCTATGGTTAAATAGCAGGACATACTGAGTTCTGTAGCCTTGAGTGACAACCAGTCTAAAAGAAGAAAAAATGAATTCAAAACCCGCCTGAAGGTGAACTATCTCGCCTGAAGGATAAAGGAGTTTGCATTGAATCAAACAGATTAATACCTTTCCTTACGTTGCATGCACGTAATTGAATGCAACGAATTCAGCTGGAATTTCAACTCGGCTTTCTGATTTCTCGTTCCCATACGATATCCATTGCACCACAACGCACATCACTTTGCTTAAATTCGTAGAGTCTAGGTACCATAGATGAAAGTTCACCGGAATAATTACCATGAAAGTATTTACGGAAAAATTAAAGCGAAGCTAAATTAAGTGCCATACGTGATACAAGCTTGGGCGATCATGTCTAGAAAGAGACATGTCTGACTGAGCAGATTTTCTCACAATCGTTTACCATTATTTTCTGCGGAATGCTATAGAAGCGAATACGTCCTGCTATTCAACCCACAGCTGGAGGGAAATCTTCCAGATTAATACCTTTCCCTAGGGTATTTGCGCGTAAGTGAATGCAACGAATTCAACTGGAATTCGAACTCGGCTCTCCTATTTCTCGTTCCGGTATCCACTGCACCACAACGCAGATTCTAAGCTACATTAAGGTAGCTGAAAGGGGATTGTAGCCGATATGCTAGTTCAGAACCTGTGAAGACTCCTCGTTGGATTTTATAAAGGATCTTAAAATATATAACATGGGCACCAGATCATTTGTATTAACACTGACATTTATAATCCTGGACTTTATTTGAGCTCAAATCCCGAACATATGTGAAAGTTACATTGTAAATCTGATCGGTTTCATACGGTCAAATTGATAACTCATATTAAAAGTAACCTAAAACCTGCTGTTAACTAAGGCAAGGAATGACGTGTTAATTTTAACGATTTCAAAACAAAACTAGTTTTTCTTCATCATCTGAGAGGCCCCTTTCTGGCGTCTGTTAGCAGAGCTAATACTAAACTCCTGGAAAGTGACTCATTGTAACTTTTCGGGTTAACTTTCTCTGCATACATGAAGTACAATAAAGTTGAATTAATTTTTATGTCTTCTGCTATGAGATTTAGTTCACTGTTTCTTGCCAGACAGTTAGTTGTTCTCTCCAGAATCTATCTTAAATATTTATATTTTTATCATTCGTCCATGCTTCGAATATTGATATCAAATATGATTTGATGCTCCAGCTATAGATTTAGTGAATCGTGAAAAAATCCAAAGAAGAATCTGCAATATCATTAGTCCTGGGATAGCATTCCCGTTTCAGTCACTTTCCCATCGTCGTAATGTATTGATCTTTACTCTCTGGCACCTAAACTTTATTAATTAAAGCACAGTACTAGATTGGCGGTGAGATCTCATCAATTTACAGTTAAATTGGCTAGATGCAACAATAAGTTCTTTGCTAAAAGATTATTTTCTTTCATTTCTCGCTTGTAAATATATCTTCCGGTTTCATTCTTTCCAGCCAACTCTGATCTTCAAAAATTTAAGTGCAATGTCAATCATTATCTACTGTTTTCTTGATTTATCTCCGTTTATTGATCCAGATCATTAATAATGTTCTCTTTCTCTTATTATTTCACATTCAGTAACCCCTATCGTTTTAGTGGATTTTCTACCTTTTTGGGGCTGCAATGATTAAAACAAATTTTAACTGACATTAGTACTGCCAGCTCGGTTAAAAAATGCTAACTGTTTGCTTATTAGGAAATGGCTAATATTAACCTTAAAATCCCCACCCAAGTATCATTTACTGAATTATTGTTTCAACAATTGTTTACTAAGTCGATCACGAAGAAGGAGAATTTCAAGTCGGCCATTTTTATTGATTGATTTTTCTTTTCGTTGTAGGCGTTTTTTCTTGTGTTTGATCACACTGACAGCATTTCCCTTAAATATCATCGATATTTATTCTATCGACCTCGGAAGGATTAAAGACTAAATCAGCCCTTTTCTTGTATTGATGCGTACCTTTCTTCTTTCGGTGTAACTTGACTTCTTTCCCAGGTAAACGATTTAAGGCTTACGTTATCGATTCATTCAGGCTCTGCGCCAACCCCCGTTGTTGGGAAAAGAACAAAAGTAAAGTTTCAAAAGCTGAAACTTCTAAAAGATACTTTACTACTTTTCATAGAGCAACGCAAACATTTAATGTTTTAAGAAAATTTCCTTTCCAATTGCTATTTCTCAAATAAAGAATTTTTCCCGCAGTTCACCAGGGAATTTAGTAATCTGGTATTAATTAGTAATCGGGGTTTTAAAATATCTGATTATATATTTGTTTGTTAAATAACTATCAATGATTAAGTTGTTTAAACAAATTATGCTATCACGGATGGAATTTATTTAAAAAGTTCTTTAAGTATGTTGATTACTGTTATGTTCCCAAATAGAGAAAATGTAGAGAAAGATAAAAAAAAATAAAATAAAATGCGAGAATAAACTATTTACAATACTTTATTAACTGAATTAGAATTTGTATGGTGAGTGAAGTCGGTGGATGCAAACTGATAAGTTGTGGGCCTTGGAGATCTGTCGAGCTCACCTTGGCCGAAACTCCTCGCTGTGCCCCTGTCTTTTCAGGACATAGGTAACCATGGCTTTCCATGTCTCTCTATCCCTGGTGGCTCTTAGCACGCTTTGTCTTGTTACACAACACAACCCTTATTCTGTCATCTACCTGGTCAGGCCCTTCAAATATATTATCCTCTGCTTTCCCCTGTTTCTTTTCCCCTCTATCTGGACTGTTAGTATCAGTTTCTCCAAGTCTTTCTTCCTTATTGCATGTCACAAGAACTTTAGCTGTCTCTTCCTGATAATCAGTATTAATTTCCTTTTCGTTTCCATCCTTTCCAAAACCTTATCATTGCTCACATGCTCAATCCATGATATCCGCAGCATTCTTCTGTAGAACTACATTTCAATTAATTCAAGTTTTTCTTTCATCTTTGATGATATTGTCCAGCATTCACTACTATATTGAAGAACTGACATCACATCGTAATATAGTAATTTTTCATTGCTTCTAGCGAAACTTTCATGTCTGTTAATACAACTTCTGGAATGCATCCTTCGCCATGCCAATTCACCTTCGGATCTCAGTGTCGCACTTTCCGTCTTCTGTTATAACACTTCCCAGGTATTTAAATCTTTGTATCCGCTTGATTTTAGTATCCCCTATCTGTATTTGGTATTTGGGGCTGCTCTTTTTGCTGATGACCATGCATTCGGTTTTCTTGCATTTTATTTGTTAGTCCTTTTTTGTCACTCTCTCCACATACCTTCTGTAGAAGGTGCTGTAGTTTCCTTTTCGTGTCTGCAATCAGCACTGTATCATCTGCGTACCTTAGGTTGTTCAAATTGTGGCCTACAATGACAAATCCTGGCATAACATCTAGGGTCCTCAGAATAGTCTTGCTGTACCAGTTGATTAGAGCCTGTAAAAAGACACATGCTTGTCTTACGCCTTTTCTATCTTTGTATATCTGCTGAATTCGTTACCTGTCCGTATGCAGGCGGTTTGCTGCCACTAGAGATTCTTGATTACTCTTATGTCTTTCCCAAATATGTCGAGGCTGCTGAGCATCTCTCTCAATTCTTTGTGGCGTATTTTGCCTTTGCATAATCGATAAAACATGAGTACAAGTCCTTCTTCATTTGCATTGCCCTTTCGGAGAGCATCCTAATCATAACCAGCACTCTTTTTGTCCTGTCTCTGGCCTGATTCTGCTTCTCGCTCTGTTCATCAGGTTTCGGATGATCAGTTTTGTAATGTGGATCATTAAACTAATTGTTCGGTGGAGTTCACATCCGTTTGCACCTGGCTTCTTAGGCAGTGCTATGAAGATCGACTTGCTGAGGTCATCTGGTATTACACCACTATTATAAATTTCATTTATTATTTCTCTATTCCATTTATTATTTCTCTTATTTTCTCTATGCCAAATTCTTCCGGGGCTATCAGCTAAAGAGGAATGACTCAATGGCAAACGTGCAGAAGTAGAGAGATTGAGCAGGACTTATAAAACAGACATGCATAAAGAAATAAAAGAGCTGATAGGACAAAAAATCTGCTCCTCAACAGGATGTATAAAATCCAAGGATGGAACAATCATGTTGGAGAAAGAGGAAATACTCCCGCGATTGTAGGAATATATAAGAGATCTTTTCCACAAGAGAGAGCAAACGATAATACACAAAGATGAAGACGAATCGGAAATATTAAAGTCCGAAGTGGAAGCTGCAATGACCAAACTGAATAGAATGCAAGCATTACTCACGGACTAAGGCTATAACTTGTATAATATACATTCACTGTAGATGTTAACGATCCCACCAATGAAAATAAAGAGATTGTCTTTGGTCAGGAATTGATGCAACTCTTACTGACTCGGACTATTATATGTAGATTAGAAATGAGTTTTAAATCTAAGTGACTTTTACAATAGAATTGAATTGAAAATCAAGAAAAAGGAAATTGTTAGTGGTCGGGAATTAATGTAATTTTTACTAAGAGAATAAAACAATTATATAGAGATTTACTGAGCGTAACTTACATGTGACACAAAGCCGAAAGTATAGATCATGCTTTTCTAAGCCCCGCTCACATGTGACATAAGGCGGAAAGTACGAGGCACCTGTAAAATCAGGTATTAATTATAAAAAAATAAATGTCACGTAATAATTATATTTTTAGAAAGAAAAAAAACCTTCGGTATTAATTATAAAAAAATAAATGTCACGTAATAATTATATTTTTAGAAAGAAAAAAAACCTTCGGTATTAATTATAAAAAAATAAATGTCTCGTAATAATTATATGTTTAGAAAGAAAAAAAAACCTTGGGTATTAATTATCAAAAAAAAGTTATATAAAAAAATAAAATATATTCACGAATTTTTACGAAATCCGTTGCGAAAATGGATTAACTACGACATACTTTTTAATTTATTTGTTCAAACGTTATTTTTGATGGACACTCGTATAATCGAGAAATATTTTTAAGAAAATAAATATTCCTAACAAGACTTCTCGATTATTCAGGCCGGTAGATATAAATAAATGTACTGTTTAATTATAAAAAAAAAAGTTCCTAAACAAATAAATTGAAAAATATATTATTTATAGGAAATACATCCGGCATTAATTATAAGCTTATAAAAATCTGGTTTTAATTATTTCAACTGCTATGGTAAGCAGAATTGAATTAGATGAAAAAAGTACCTTTCAACAAAATTTGAACTCACTCCGCTGAAAAAAGGACAATAAAAAAAACTCTCAAAATACAGATTGTATACAGGCTATTGTTGCGATTAATACGAAGTGGCAAACAATTTTGGTTGTATTTCTGCGTGATTAGAAAGTTCACATTTCGACAGTAGTCTGCGCTGGAATAGCACTATCGTATGTAAAACAGTTTTTTGTTTGTTTTCTGGTTCAATATTTACTCATAAATGTGAACCTAATAGGTGTTCCTCAAAACCTCTAATCTCCCAATCTGAGGACTTGCAACCGAATATAGTACGAATTAATAACGGCCGCTCCCATGAAAGATGAATCCCTAAGAAATACTTATATTTTTATTTAATTTACTTCCTTTAAATAACTGAAGGTATACCTAGTAATAAAATTCACTATCTCGAAATTCAATCAAGATTGTCATGTTGGAATTTCAATATACAACAGCAGAAACAAATCTGATGTAATATATATATATATATATATATATATATATCCCGAAGTTATTATTTCTGATTTGTTCTATATTATTTGTGCCAATGAGCCTGGAAATTAACTTCTGGGATTTAACCGGATCTTAAAAGTGAAAGAAAGTTTGTGCACTATGAAATATTTAATTTAATTTGACATTCTCACATTACCTTTATATGCACAGGTGTTCCGAATGTTCTGTGTAACTTGTCATTGAGTGTCCCCGAAATGATAGATTTACGATTATGTTAGTCTAACATGCCATTAAGTTTTACTGATTAGGATCACGCCATTGTAGATTGTCCAAATCAATCGCCTTCGCTATCTCCATCTTCTCGTCTTTCACTCTGCCTACACAGACGCACACATTATATATATATATATATTAATCCAAAAGAAAGTGGCTTAAAAGTAAAATTTCAAAGGAGATTCTATTAATATTGACTAAATATTAAAACTGATCCAGCCAAGGGTCGCAATATAATTTTTAAAAATTATATACAGAGCCAATATATATTTTTTACATATAAAAAATCATATCATTTCTGCATGTTGAATTTGCTTCATTGGCAATTATTAATATTATGGAAAATTCAAAAATTTGTTTGAGCGTAAAGAAATCTGAAGAATATTTGCGGAAAAAAAAGAAAAAGTAAAGTGTAGCGAAGGGAAGAGAAAGGAAGAAAAACGAAAAAGAAAGAAGAAAAGTGGGAAGAAAAAAGAAAAGGAGGGGAAGTTAGATTTGCAGACAGTGCGGAACGCTGGCGAGGAGCGTGGGGAGATAGATAGTTACAAATAAAAAAGATAAAAATCAATATAACAGAATGGATGACGGGCTTGCCTCGGCTTTGCCGAATTTTTTCAATTTTTTTTCGTTTCAAACTAAAATATGTATTGACTAGTGTTGAGATCCAAACAATTTACATTAAAATTTAACCCAGGAATTAAAAGAGAAAGATCAAAAATTGATTTATAATATCAGTAAATTATATATAATATAATAAATAATATACCAAAAGAAAAGAAAAATAACTGTATAAAATGAAAAATTTAAATAAATGTAAAATAGATTAGAAAAGAAAATTAAATAAATTGAAGTTGGCATCAACGTTTAAGTAATACTTCTGATATAAATAAATTACATCTTGGAAAAATAAGAGAAATTAATTTTAATATAAAAAGAATTTATATATATATATATATATATATATATATATATCCGGAATCGAAAAACCCAGAACTATAGTGAAAGTGTGCTACGAGAAATAGGAGCTATTATTTTACTTACTCAATAGTAAAGAGCTAATAAATTTATATAAACAAGTCATATTATGGGAAATAAATTATAGATTAAAAAATTAAATTTGAAAATTAAGGCGCCGAATAATATCAAACTATTAGACTAGAAAAAATAAGGATTAAAAGAGGTAAACAGATATGATTGTTATAAATTAATTCTACAGTAATTAAGAAAAAATAAAATAAAAGAATTATCAAACGGAAATTTAAGTCTGTATTATATTTAGTGGTTTTAATACTTAAATTTAAAATTTAAAAATTTGGATTTATGACGGTATTTACTTATGAATTATATTCGTAGGTTTAAAAGCAGATTTTCCTTAGGATATTTTATTATTCTATTTTTTTTCAAATAAACATAGACTGCAGCTATCTTAAAGGTTATTAAGGGTGTGAGTCGAACCTATTAGTTTCCAACGCACTATGGGGTTGAGTCTCTTTTCTTTCATTTCCTAACTATTTTTGTTATACATGGGAGAGATATGGTCTTGACAAATTTCTTGGGTAGATCTACATTTGCCTCCACTGGACAGTTGTTAATAGACCGACAATTGCAAAATAGTAAAATACAAATTTTAATATCAGTCTTATCTAAATTATTTAAAATTTGTATATTGTGGGAATTAATAAGTCATATATATATATATATATATATATATATATATACAAACAGTAAGAAACAGACTTTATATATATATATATATATATATATATTGACAGGTGAATCTACTATATATATATTAGAAACGTACCGTAAGAATATTTGATTATTTATTATAATCAAGGCGTGTGTAAAGCCAGCCGCACTTTTTGGAAGAATTGATAAAGGAAAAATGGTGCACGAAATAGACCTCTGTAGATTTTAATTCAGTTTTTTTTTTATTTTTCCCAGACTGACTGCTATTTAAGGTAAAAGAACCTAGTCTACCTTGCTATTTTAAATCATAGTTAATGTTAGATGAATTCATGTCTTTCAAAATGCATTAGACGGAAGTAAACGAAACGGAACCTGCTGGAATCTCACAGGGACAAAATCCTAGTGAATAAAGGAGTGGTACTAAAAATGAGTACTAGACGGGATATTCTTAAACACTGGCAGTGGAACGAGAAATCTACCCTCGTAGATTTAACAAAGGCTTTTGTTTGAAATTCTCTGTAGGTTTCCTGGACCGATATACATATACATCGATATACTTTATGAAGGTCGAGGGAAAAACGACCGAAACGTTGTTATAAACAGGAACACGACGAAGACAACAGTCCGGATTTAAATGTTGTAAACAGTGATAACTGCTTATCCCATAAAATCATACAAAAATATTTATCTACCTTTTTCTCTTATTGCTCACTTGCTCTCTCTTTATCTCTCTCTCCTTCTCTCCCTCTCCCTCTCTCTCGCTACATATATATATATATATATATATATATATACAATTATCAATCCAACAGTTATACATTTCAAAGTTCTCCGGCATTTATTTATTTTTTATATATAAAAAAGACCAGTACAAAAAATATTGTCGTGTAACACCTTTTCCCCGGTTGGCTGACCCCCAGACGATCACGGACGCCAATGATGATGACCGGAACCTGAGTCAGGATTGATGCACTAGCACCAATTATGACAACGCTCTCAGGTCGCTAATCGTGATGAGACCTCGTCATAGCAGCTGGTTCTCAAAACGTCTATTACAGCGGTGAACTTTCCTGTCCACGCTGTGTATTTTGATCTCAGAAAAGACACGTTAAAACCCGGTAGCCGTTTCTCTACCACCTCAAACCAGACCGGACACACGTGTACACTTGTGTTGATAAAATAAAACACGGCACCAAAAAAATAAATGATTAAGTTCGAAGACGCCTGGATACGTTTCAGAAAATTCTTTATATATGTAGATAAAAAATAATTAGCAACAAAAGCAGAATGTACAATCGTCGAATTCAGTTTTCACAACAGAATGATTGTTTTCGTTTAGAATAATCAGAGTTTTCAATTTTCTCAATTACTTTTAAAACAAAAAGTTCTTTCAAGGCTCTTAATCGAAGCTTTACGGAAATAGCCGAAGTAGAACGGAAGGTTGGAAGGGAGGGTGGCGACGGTGGTAGTAAGTTCGTTTAGTCTCTTTCCCTCGGCAGTTCTTAAACTGATTTGGCTAGTTTAACTCTTTCTAGGCTCATTCTGTTTCTATATATCTTTAGCCAGGACTCATTATTCGACTTTACCTCTTTTAAGTTGATCGGCTGCACGTTTTTCTACGTTTCATTATGTTATCAGCCAGGAGCTCTATGGGAGGCGACCATCACGGTCTCTACGGCTGGCACCCAAACGGCATGAGAACACTCCTCCCTCCGTCTTTACATCTCTGGGCCGAGAACCGACTAGACGTCAACTCGGGTCTCGATTTTTATTCTTGTCCCAAATTCTCTTGGGGGATGCGGAGAGACCCGGGGTATCTTACCTTTGACCAATGAGATTTCTTCCACCTCCACATATCGAGGTGGGGGGTTTGGTTCAACCAATGAGGCAACAACATCTCCTCTGACGTAATTTCTCTTCATCTTCCTCTTCTTGATTCAACTGATTACGTCAGCAAATCTAGCTTGGAAATTTTTAACTCTAGTGAGATTTATAATTCGTTTTTTTTATTCCCATAGTTAAAGCTTTTAACCTTTTTAACATCATCAAACGTTTTTGACAATTTGTTTTGGCTATCGCTATTTTTCACTTCCACTGGCCGAAAACCCAAGCTTCTTCAATTGTTATTCAAACAATGGAAGAATATATTTTTTCCATTCTATTCTCTTCAATTTTCGGCTAGTTTTTCTGTTTTTCAGATTTTACAAGTTTGTGCAACAAATCTTCTGTCAACCTCGGCTCATATCGAGATTTACAATAAATTGAAAGACCAACAATACCAATAATAATAATTTCTTTCGCTCCGTCGTATTAAACTAACGATTACATTTTTTTTTCATATGCAGAAATAGTGTTACAGTAGAGCATAATATAATTAAATTTGTTTTTAATTATCTACAATTATCTCTATAATATATAGGTTGTTAATTGCTGTCTTTGAAGGTCCAAAATCTATCTATCTATCTATCTATCTATCTATCTATCTATCTATCTATCTATCTATCTCAGCCTGTTCATATTTTGTTAACTCTCTGTCTCTCTGTCTGTGGTGTGTCAGGTAAATTTAATCTTCGGATAATTTTGAACTGTACGGTCATATATCTCTAATCTTATAAACATTACATTGGCGCAATATAAGCGGCAATAATTGTGTCTTAGTGTAACTGATTAATTCTTCAGCGTTACATGCGAATCAAATTTCAAATTTACTCCCCCCCACCCAGCATTTATCAGTAAATTGCTGAGCATGAAACATTCCCGGGAATTTTAATATTAACGAAAACTCCTTAAAATGTATTCCTATGCCATATTTTTTTTAAAATTCATTAGAATAATTTTCAGTCAGCCATTTGAATGCTATACGGGATACACGCTTGGGCGATCATGTCTCTCTCGAGACATGACTAACTTGGCAGAAGATTATTCCGAAGTAGGTTGCCATTACTTTCTGCTGTAGACTTGTTGCCAGCCAAGGCTATAGAATCCGATTTGTTCTGTTATTTAGCCCATAACTGGAGAGAAGAGACGAATTAATACTTTTCCCAAGACTAGGAATTTAACTGGAATTTGAACTCAACCCCCGGATTTCTCATTCCGGTCGATATCCACTGCACCACAACGCCCATCCCGACATTAACCTAAATTCCTTACTGTGTATTCTGAACTCGCAAGCCATATATTTTAACTCTGTTTTATTTCCAAGTGCTCAAAGCTGATACGCTTTGGAATGCAATGCTTCAGGTGTCTTCAATCTGTTGGTAAATGAGGAACAGAAATATTCAATTTATAAAACATTTTGATTATCAATTTACGGGCGCAATTAATGCGATTAATTAATTATAAAACGAAGTGATATCACTGAGTTTTGACTAAAGCATTCTTCGACATTCCTCGGGTATATAAATCATTCGGTACATTGTCTTACTATATATTTGCATATCAGTGATTTCTTCTAGCATATCAGTCAGTTAAGATGCACGCTTGGGCGGTAATGTCTCGAAAGAATGGGCAGGAGATTTTCCTGCGGAAGGTTGCCATCACTTTAGGCGGTAGACTGGCTACCATCCAAGGCTATAGAACCCAATCTGTCCTGCTATTTTCCCCTATAGCTGGAGGGTGAAAAGGCGGGTTCATACATTTCCCAAGGGTATTTACGCGTAAATGAATGCAATGAATACAACTGGAATTCGAACTCGGCTTTCCGATTTCTTGTTGAGTCGAGTTTGAAGTTCAGTTGTAAGATATAGCATTAAAAAATCATCACTGAGCTCAAAAAATAAACCCGACTTTGAATTACGGCCACATCACATTGAAACACCGGTTTCTATACGATCACAGAAGTTAAACCACAATGAGATTAGTAAATACCTAGATGGGTTACCGCTTGAGAATACCAGGTACTGTATAACCTTAAATGTGCGCTTTGTGTAATATTGTTGAGGATTCTTGTTGAGAAACAACACAAAATAATAAATAACAAAAACGGATATGGAGATAGAAAATGTAAGTTATATTGAAGAAAAAATATACAAACGGGAACACGGGTTAGTCAATTCAGGAATACTAGGAAAACTATTAGTAGAAATCAATATATACAGTCTTGTAGTGAAGAAGTATGTCCGGGTAATGAGGCTATATAAACACTCCAACTTAATATGCACAACTAACTCTCTAACTACTACTCAACTCCATTATTTACCCTTCTCCCCAACTGAGAGAGATGTGACATAAGGTCATTTTTAACGTGGGGAACCTGAGCGCGTACACCCAGGTACTGGTCAAACATTACCTATCCACCGCGGTGGATAGGTTCAAAACCGGTCATAACTGGTCTTTACTTGTCTTAGGTGTGCCCAGCCCGAAGGCTAAGGCAACTCCTAATAATTTTCTAAACGCAGCTTAGATGTGGCACATGGCCGAAAGTATGCGGCGCCCAGTGAGGATAGAACTCACTACTCAATTGTAATGATTCTAACGAGACAAGCTTGCTAACCATTACACCATCTCGAGGTGTCCACTACTACTCCATTATTTACCCTTCTCCCCCACTTGAGAGAGATGTGACACAAGGTCTTTTTTAACGTGGGGAACCTGAGTGCGTACACCCAGGTACTGGTCAAACATTACCTATCCACCGCGGTGGACAGGTTCAAAACCGGTCATAACTGGTCTTTACTTGTCTTAGGTGAGGCCCAGCCCGAAGGCTAAGGCAACTCCTAATAATTTTCTAAACGCAGCTTAGATGTGGCACATGGCCGAAAGTATGGCGCACCCAGTGAGGATAGAACTCATTACTCAATTGTAATGATTCTAACGAGACAAACTTGCTAACCATTACACCATCTCGAGGTGCCCACTACTACTCAACTCCATTATTTACCCTTCTCCCTCACTTGAGAGAGATGTGACACAAGGTCTTTTTTAACGTGGGGAACCTGAGCGCGTACACCCAGGTACTGGTCAAATATTACCTATCCACCGCGATGGATAGGTACAAAACCGGTCATAACTGGTCTTTACTTGTCTTAGGTGTGCCCAGCCCGAAGGCTAGGGCAACTCTTAATAATTTTCTAAACGCAGCTTAGATGTGGCACATGGCCGAATGTATGGGGCACCCAGTGAGGATAGAACTCATTATTCAATTGTAATGATTCTAACGAGACAAGCTTGCTAACCATTACACCATCTCGAGGTGCCCACTACTACTCAACTCCATTATTTACCCTTCTCCCCCACTTGAGAGAGATGTGACACAAGGTCTTTTTTAACGTGGGGAACCTGAGCGCGTCCACCCAGGTACTGGTCAAATATTACCTATCCACCGCGGTGGATTGGTTCAAAACCGGTCATAACTGGTCTTTACTTGTCTTAGGTGTGGCCAGCCCGAAGGCTAGGGCAACTCCTAATAATTTTCTAAATTCAGCTTAGATGTGGCACATGGCCGAAAGTATGGGGCACCCAGTGAGGATAGAACTCATTACTCAATTGTAATGATTCTAACGAGACAAGCTTGCTAACCATTACACCATCTCGAGGTGCCCACTACTACTCAACTCCATTATTTACCCTTCTCCCCCACTTGAGAAACATGTGACACAAGGTCTTTTTTAACGTGGGGAACCTGAGCGCGTGCACCCAGTTACTGGTCAAATATTACCTATCCACAGCGATGGATAGGTACAAAACCGGTCATAACTGGTCTTTACTTGTCTTAGGTGTGCCCAGCCCGAAGGCTATGGCAACTCCTAATAATTTTCTAAATTCAGCTTAGATGTGGCACATGGCCGAAAGTATGGGGCACCCAGTGAGGATAGAACTCATTACTCAATTGTAATGATTCTAACGAGACAAGCTTGCTAACCATTACACCATCTCGAGGTGCCCACTACTACTCTACTCCTGCCGTACTCTGTATAGGCAGGATTATGTATACACATCAGGCGAGTCCATTCTTATGTTCAAAAAGTGGTGCTCTCCAACATATCGAATCTCGGAATTATTAATCGGAGAGCCGAGTTCCAATTTCCGTTGAGTTCCTTATATTCACTTACCTACAAATACTCTTAGGAAAGGTATGAATACACTCTTCCTTCACTGCCAACTAATGGAATAATTAGTAGGACTTGTACGTCTAAAACCATTATGGCCTACAAAAAAAAATCTTACACTCTAAAAATTTTTTCTGGTTTAAAATAACGTAATAAATCTTGATAAGCCGTACAAATCAATCAATCAATCCATTAGATTTTCTTGGGTCATTATATATACAATCACAAGAATAGATTGATGTTTTGATGTATTGCTTTAATAAATCCTAGCTTCAAACTTTTATATTAAAACCATTTGGAATCAAATTCCCTAGTAAAATATTTCAAATGAATTTCATCATAGGCTTTCTGGATTCGTTGTACATTCGCTAGAGTTAATGGACCCTTTGATGCTTCAATGGACGCTTCAGTTACTATTCCAGTCGGCTTCGTTATATTCTATTAAGTTCAAATAACCTTGGGAAGGGTATGCTTCCACCTCTTTTCTCCCAGCTATGGAGTACATAATAAGACTTGTATCACTAAAACCATCATTATCTAAAAAAATTCCTACTATTAAAAAATGGCTTTAAATAAGCTTAAAAGGGGTGATAAGACGTAAAAAACGAATCACTCAATCATAAATCCGACTTCATAAACCTAAGAAATCAATGCATCCGCTAATCTTCTTAATGCATCCAGAAGACGCTGGTGATACTTATCACTTTGACGGATTAATGTAATGGTTTCCTTGCATACTTAGTCATTTCACTAACAAAATAACGTAATTATATGATCGTCTGTAGATATCGCCACGAAAGAAAAAATGAATATACACTACTTCTTTCCAATATATTAGGTTCATTATTCACGAATTAATCTGACACTGTCCGTTGGGTGGGCTAGTAACAGTTGGGATATCTTCCATGATACAGACCGCTACGACAGACTGATTGACCAAATCTTCTCTTCGGACAGTGAGAATCTCTGTAATTTTTACTAAGTCTCAACAGACGGCTTGTTACTAGCCTCTGAAAGTCGTCTCTCTCCTGCCACCCTCTGCCCATCTCTGCATAGAATACGGCCCAACTAGAAGGATCTGCGACTTGAATTCCCTGCCTTCTGTCCGAGTAGCACTTGATCCCGAAAATTTTTTATTTATTGATTTAGTCACTTTATATCGATTTTCTTATAATTGTGGACAAAGAGTGCTTTCTTTGAAGTCTTTTAATCTCGGTTTTAATGACAATCATAAAATACTATTCGCTTCAGACAGATAAAATCCTTTACAGCCCACTTGACCCATTGTGTCATAAGAGAAATAAATTATTCCTAATAATGAATATTATATACATGCAAACACATACACAAGCAGCTTATGACTATATCAGGTTGAAATAGTAGTTCTAGACAGTCATCGAGCCTGGAAAATATCTAGATGAGTGACTGGAATAAGAAACGATGTAGGTTTTGACGTGTAGATGGTGTAATATATAATGGCTTCAAATTGAAAATTGGAGACACGAGATCTAATTCCAGTTTGGTTGGCTATATTCACTTATGCGCAATTAACATTTGGAATGGTATGAATCCATCTCTTCGCCCCAGCTATGGGTTAATTAGTAGGACATCTACCAGTATATCATTATTGCCTCCAAAAATTCTTACAATATTTTCTGGGTCTAAATAAATTGTAAAAAGTTGATAAATCATAAAAATAAAAAGATTATTTGTACACACATAGAGATACATACACATACCTATATATATATATATATATATATATATATATATATATATATATATATAGTGACGTAAATTAATAAATATACATATGAGGAGGGTGTACATATGAGGAGAGTGTACACATGTATGGTATTATTATTCAGGTGTTAATAAAACAAGGCTCAACGTATCAACAGAGCTGTATTATATATGCATAAATAAATATACATATTACTTACGTCTCTCTCTCTCTATATATATATACAGAGAGAGGTTGTAACTTTTATATTATTCTATATACATTTGCGGAATATTTTTTGTTTATCTACTTCCTCGCAAAATTATGGAAATCATCTTGTGTCGTGTTGTGTTTGCTTAGGTTGATTGGTTTTACGACATGTAAAGCCTTGATGAGTGATTTAATAAAAAAAAACAGACAATATATATACATTTATATATAGTCGGAAGACAGTTCAGTTTCGCTGTATCACAGATCATCAGTACGTTTAGACATCCGATTGCTTCTAGCCAGGATTGAAACCCGATAGAAATGACATCAGGCGGCAATTTTAACCTCTAAACTATAGGTACTCGTTGGAAGAAAGCGGATTTTAGCATGTTCTATGTTTAAGCGTGTTATACATAATGTAAACACACGAATATGGCCGAGAGTGTTCAAATTCATTACTGAATGAACGATGCGTAAGTGCGTGAGTAGTTACTGCTTTTTAAAGTCTACCATTTCTCTATAGTGCTCAATTGGTGTGCGAGAGGGTAAAGAGTCATCCGCGGACAGTTCTATTTCGCTTTATCACAACTCATCAATACGGCTAAACCTTCGATTGTTTCTAGTCTGGACTGAAATATATATATATATATATATATATATAAGCCTATAATGATTTTGCCTCTTGGTAAATATCATCGTTTATAATTTGAGTCTACTTAGCAGATGACCGTTTTAAAGCCATCTTACGTGTATGCACAGGATGCATACTCCGAGACTCAAGTAGATAAGTAGGTGTGAGACATTAAATATTAAAAAAAAGTTTGCCAGAAAACAATGCAAAATTATTGATATTTAAGTACTGATTTCAACACAATCATGACTCTTCTTTAATTCTAACAGATTTAATCATAGAAAAAAGCAGAAAACATACAAAAATCAACTCAAAAGTATCAGGATTTGAAATTTTATTTTTAACATAGTTTCCTTCCTTCGTAATCTTGATATCCCATACCTAAATAACGACATACACATCTGCTCGCCTCGTAGAAGCTTACTGGCTGCTATCTAAGCCATGCGCAAGTAGCTTCTGTCACCCCATCATCATTGGAGAATTGAATAACCCTGACAGCTATATATAGTGCAAACGTTCAGAAAGTCTTGGGCAGTAACCACCTTCTCCTCCTTTACAGAGTCAGTCAGCATTCTCGAAAGGTACTTTGTACAAATCTTTGTTTAACCAATAAACTGCAAGCATTACCATGATTCACTTGAACGCTTTCACAGAGTTTTTTAATACCGATTTTTTTGTTAGCTGTAATGAAAGTATTAATTTGCTTGGCCTTCGCTTATTCGCAACAAAAGCTGACCCTCTACGATGGGGCCTGTCACTAAGATCAGTTTCTCCCTTCTCTTTCAGATTGTCATTAAATCTACTGACTTATTTCCTTGATGTGATCGCACCAAGTGCAGATTTTCTATGAACGTTCATTAATCTGATTTTACATAAACATTCACTAATCTTCTAGGAGAGCCTCTTACTCTTTACGCGTCTTAATAGGAGCGTCCATTTTGAAAAGGGTTTATGGGAAAGAAAAATGAAGTTAATTGCACAAATATTTCCCTTTAGACCATTTCAGATTAGATGTAAAAATTGTTACGAATTTTGACTAATACTTATAATTATATTAGAGCCAGCATTCCTTTTTGAATGACTACCGTATATACCAAATTTGAAACAGTAATTGATGGAACGGAATAATAATAATAATAATAATAATAATAATTATTATTATTATTATTAGAAGAAGAAGAAGAAGAAGAAATAAAAAAGATGCAGCAGCATAGAATATTCTCTCCATATGTTAGAAAAGGCATGAAGAAAATTTTCTTTAAACTTTTTTTTACATTTCACTGGAGATGATTCAAAGGTGGCAAGTTTGATCCAACCCTGACATTCACAAAAGGATGATAATGAACTTCATATTTTGAAAAAATAAAAAACACAACTTATTTGCTGTTACGTTAATTACGATAATTAAGCTTAAAATCGGGAAGAGAGAACTGAAATTTCTAGGGCACGTAATAAGAAAAGAGGGCTTGGAAAATTTGAAACTCACAAGTTAGATTGAAAGCCTGAGAGGATAGAGGAAAACAACGCATAAACGATCTGGCAAGCTTGAGTAAATGGATGGCGGAACAGGGTTTAGGAGAGATTACAAAAAGGCAACATTTAGTAGGAGCTACAAAAAAGGAAGATGTGGTGAGTTATGATCTCCAAAGTTTTGAAAGATCAAGGTGTATAACAGAAGTTTACCATCTAGTAAAAGAATTCGTATTTAAATTAAAACGGAAGAGTTTTTTTTTATAGAATATTTATTCATTTCTATAATCACTCTCGCTATGCTTCTCTCTTTCTAACTCACACACACACACGCACACGCATACATACATTCAGTGTGTGTGTGCGTGCGTGCGTGTGTGCAAGCAATGGTATTCAGAGAAACTCTTTTTGGCATTATCATGAATATTTTAACCATTATTAAATAATTTTTATTTATTTTATTATCACTCTCTCTCCAACTGCTTCTCATTCTCTCTCTCTCTCTCTCTCTCTCTCTCTCTCTCTCTCTCTCTCTCTCTCAGGAATGTTATGTAGAGAAACGGTGTTTGTCATTATCGGGAATATTTCAACCATTACTAAGTAATTGAATTCGAAGGGTGTCAACAACTAGATAATTTCTTTAATATTGATTCGAGAAACTAAAAGTTGATACACTTAAATTAATTTAAATTTATCAGGAATGAAACAGGCGTTTCCGAATGTTGTTTCCGAGGTGCTGGCGAAATGCTAACTCGACTGAAGAACCAATTGAGCGAACTGCTTTAATTTCCGACATCTTGGTTGATGCACCGGATACACATGTAGATATTCTCAAAGAGTTTACATGACATAGAATCGGTTCTGCAGAGTAACCAGATCATACTAAACCTGATACACGATCAAAACTCTATATCTATCTATCTATCTATCTATCTATCTATCTATCTATCTATCTATCTATCTATCTATCTATCTAAGTTTGTTTATATCTATCTATCTATCTATCTATCTATCTATCTCAGTTTGTTCATATCTATCTATTTTTTTAAATCATTTCACCCCGAGCAAGGAAGAAATGCCACTGATGTGCAGGGGGCTACATAACTGTAAAAAAATTAGAAAAGAGTGAGGAGTACAAACTAGTTAGAAAGAAGCAATAGAAAGCTGAGAATGCAGGTCCGATGACAGATACATAGGTGGAGAGAAAGGGAAGGTTATACGGGGGTGTGGAGAGAGCTAGAGTCCAGTGGTTAGTAGATGAGTATTGACATTGCATTTAAATTTCTGGAGGTTGTAGTTGTCAGGAAAGCAAGAATATGGGAGCAAGTTCCACAGGCGGGAAGTGCGAGAGAAGAAGCTGCAGGAGTAGAATTGTCGTCTGCATTTGGCTAACCTGACTGTGAATGGGTGGGACCCATTTGCCAGTCAGATTGCACCGAGTAAGCACCTGTTGAGGAGGCACCAGGGACTTAAGTTTCAGATCAGTACCTATCACATTACAGACTCTCCTTTGGAGCTTGTCAAGAACACTGAGGAGAACGGCTGGGGCGCCTGACCATAAATGGCAGCAGTACTTCATGCACGGACGGATGGTTGACTTGTATATATGCAGGATGGATTCAGGCGGAAAAAACATCCTGGATCGACATAGTGACCCAACCTTCTTAGCAGTAGATTTTGCTATGGATTCAATATAGTGGTTCCATTTGAGGTCTGAGAACAGAGTAAGGCCGAGGAGGCGTAGTGTATTGCTCTTAGGGAGAATCGCTTGGTCCATGCTTATAGGAGGCAGGAGAGGTTGCCTGTAATGGTTGACAGACAACAGCTTGGTCTTAGACGAATTGAAGTTGACAAGCCACTTCTTGCCCTAGTTCACCACAGAGTGTAGATCCCTTCAAGGTCAGCAGCGAGATTATGTCTGTCCGCCACGAAAGGTTTCTTACTGGTGCGGGAGTATATTGTAGTGTCATCTGCGTAGATGCCTACTTGGGACTTGATCTCATCTGGGAGGTCGTTGATGAAAATAAGGAAGAGCGTCGGGCCCACGATAGAGCTCTGTGGGACACTAGCATTCGTGCTGTAGGATGAAGAGGCACGCCCGTTCAAAACGACCTTCATTTTGCGGTTATTTAAGAAAGATTGGATTAGGTCAAGCAGGCGACCGGTAATACCATAACCCCGTAGCTTGCATAGGAGGCCAGAGTGCCAAACCCTGTCGAAAGCCTTGGAGATGTCCAGAGCAACCGCGCGAGCCTCGTTAGACTCATCAAGGGCCTGTAGCATGTACTCCATTACGGTTGTTATCAAGTCGGCTGTGAACCTGGCAAAGCAGAAGCCATATTGCCTGCCAGAGAAGAGTTTGTGGGCAGTGAGATGATGAACTATTTCAGCATTGATTATAGCCTCGAATACTTTCCCAAATATCGGTAAAAGACTGATAGGGCGATAGTTGGTTGGGTCCGAGGGTTCACCACAATTCTTAAATACAGGAACGACTGAAGAAAACTTCCAGCATGCAGGAAAGCAGGAAGCAGAAAGGCAGTAGTTAAACAGTTTAGAGAGGACAGGGGAAAGTTCAGGAGCACACGTCTTAAGGACTATCACCGAGATTCCATCGTCTCCACTCGTGGGTCGAGTTTTGAAATTACTCGGAATACTACTGTCGGGGTAATATATACGTCGTGCAGTTTGGCCTCAGTTCTAATAGGGAAGTCGGGTGGGTGTACTCCGGACGAGTTGGATGAGAATCTGCGGGCAAAGCACTCAGCTTTGTCCGCAGATGACGTGAGAACCTCAAATTCATGGATTAAAGGAGGTATTGAGGATTTCCTATAGTTGAGCACTCGTTTGCAAAACCTCCAATAGTCCCTGGAGCCGAACTTGCGGTCAGCTATGCGCTGTCGCATTCTCTCAGCAAACATCAATCTATCTATCTATCTATCTATCTATCTATCTATCTATCTATCTATCTATCTCTTCTCACATCTATCTATCTATTATCAGATCAAATTACTCACTCCACAACAACTAAGTCACCGCTTTGTCGAAAAAGAAACAAAAAGAGCGAATAAAATATAATGTATATTTTATTTAGATTTTGAAGTCATTGTGTTTAAAAGGTTTAATTCGTAATTTATCTGATGAATTGTTAAGAGGCATATCTTCATTGACATAAATGACTGACGTCATTTTAGTAGCATTTTATGATTGTCGACGAGGGAGCAAAAGAAGGTTTTTTTCTCGTTCATTGTGATTCAAGAATACATGTATATTCCCGACAACTTGATGTAGAAGTATATACCTGTCGAAGTGGTTGAATTACTGTCGTAGCAGTCATCCTAGAAGTGTGTATACAACATATTCATCTTCCTTCATACTCAACACAGAGGACTATATCAAGTGCCTTAAGGAGGTAATGCTTCCTTGACTGCTAGAAGATCCTGACGAGAATTGACTATCATGGCATCACGTTATTTTGGTCTTTGCTTTTCTTACACGGGGGAAACCTTGGGCATTTCGATGCGTGCTCGTCTTGTCAATCAACAGCCACTACCGCAACTAAACAGTGCAGCTCTCAGCTTGGACCAGATGTCTCGCTGAGCTTAAGCATATCGCTTATCGCCTGATTGGAGCCTGAGCTCGACCCCTTGCCGATCATGCCACGAGAGGAATTTGACTGGGGCGGTAGTCTGTCAAACGGCAACGCAGGTGTCCCAAGTCGTGCTCAGCGAGGACGGAAACCTATAGCAAAAGGGCAAAATCTCCTCGATCTCGATTTAGTACCAATGCGGACTACGAAAGCCAGCGATCCTTTCCGAGCGCAAGACTTCTTTCCGCTGAGAGGTGCCAGAAAAGTTACCACAGGGATAACTGTCTTGCGACGGCCAAGCGTTCATAATGACATTGCTTTTTGATCTTTCAGTTTCTGCGATGTAGAATTCGCCATACGTTAGATTGTTCATCTACTAACAGGTAACGTGAGCTGGGTTTAGACAATCGTGCAACAGGTTAGTTTTATCCCACCAATCAACAAGTGTTACGCCGGTCGTGGCCAAAGCTATTCTGTACGAGGTGAATCGCGGCATCGGAGCAATGGTTCACATGCTCTCTCGAACAAGTGGCGATACCACGCTGCCTCTACACGATAACATCTGAAACCCTCTAAGCAAGAACCGCGACCGTTTCCGTAAAGTCTTACGAAAGACGTTTCTTTTCGTTTCGCTTGAGCCTGTCATAGAGAGCGTCGTTCGTCGTTCCTAGGGGCAGTTGCGGTTGTCGAGATCTACGGAGGTGCTCACCGTCGCCGCTTCTCTTCGGTTGTTGTCGTTTTGCAGATAGCGTCATCTGCAAATGGACATCTGTTTGATATCAGCTACAACACTGCCATTTAGTTGTTATTATTATGAGTGTATCCGTATCGTCAAAGTGACGTCTTATTTTTTATCCGCTGTTGTTATGTCGTTGATAATTAACTTCAGTGAACAGAATATTATTTACTTTGTGAACTCTGTTTTGTGCATTTCTCATGGCGCCAGGATTCTCACTCCTTCGTCTGTGGCGGTTGCACTTTTGTTTTGCGCCGAAAACGTTCTTCTATTCGCATTCTCCTATTTTCTCTTCTTGAATTCGATTCTTCCTTTCATTTTGAATTTATTGAGACTAAGCTCTCGGTTGATTCTATTCGTCCTACTCAAAGCAAAGATAACGCGTCAGACGTTGAAAATCTACATACGTTACCTAAAATGGCTTCGTTCGATCATTTTTTTTTCATTTTTTTTTATTTCTCTTCAAATGAGGATCATTTTGTGCTGCTGAAAAAACTTGGGTGAGGACGCTCGGTAGGTATTGCTGTGTCAAAGTTCAATTTCATGGTACGCAATCTTCATTTTTATTTCTGGCTTTTAGCGGGCTTGATTGACAAAGTTCATGCGGACGCGAGACGAAACACCAAAGTAGACGGACACCGGGTAGCCACCGCCGTGTCATCGCCAAATTTCGTCTGGTCGCGTAACAACACTCTGTAAGAATATTAGTTTGTGTTTGGTTAGCGTTACGAAGTCAGTAAGATCATGCCAACTAGTGGTACACTTTGTGCTCTCCCTGCCGTGCGCGTTATTTCTCTATATCTTTTTTTTTTTTTATATCTTCACTTACCTGATCTGGAAGTTGTTTTAAGTTTCGTTCATCGCTTGTCATTCGCCTTGTTCTCACTGCTTCCGCCGCAACACTCTGCTATCTTAGTCGTTTTCATCGCCTTTGTCGTTGTCCGTCGTGTTTTGTGCGCGCAGGTATGGTGTCGTCGTTCGTTCACTATTGTCTATTATTCTCTGTTCGTCGTCGTCGTCGTCTTCGCCGTCGTTTTTTGCGGGAGTCAGCTATCTACGGAGGAAAACGCTTATCTGTACAAGTTTTCAAAGTCGCGTGCGAAGCCTCTAGGAATGGGTATCGAACACTCTTCTCTAGGAAAAACCCTTCGGGCTTATTCCCTCACGCGGTGGAAATATCGACATGGATATGTCGACTTATTTTTTCCTTCGCACCGCAGCGTTCGTTTCTCGCTTTTGCAGGCAGCCGCCACGCTTTCGCTCGATCTCAGTCATCCTTCACATGATTTTGGGTAGCCACTCATCCGCCACCCTTTACCGACTAACCACCTCACTGCACGCGTATCGCCGCCCCGACCTATGCACGACTAACACCCGGCTTAGCTGGCTATTCACGCGTCTCCTCGTTGACTGTGATCGTGTCGGTAAATGCGTTCGTTTCGTCCGTTACCGCTCGCTCCAGATGAATCGCTGTCGACTGCGCATCTAGTCTCTTCTTCGTTATCATTTTTGCGCCTCGCACCCTGCCGCCACGATTCCAGACAGCACCGGTTGCAGTGTGTCGATGCGAAAAGTGAATGTGCATTCAAACAGAAAATGAAATCGTTGAACAAGAAACTCGGACCGGCTGTGTGAACGGCTCGCTCTCATATACCTACCATCGACTTCCGTTCGTTGTCGCTGCCAACGTCGATAACAAAGTCGAAAACAAACGATGCCTGGCTGATTCTGCCAGTAGTCATATGCTTGTCTCAAAGCTTAGGTCATGCAAGTGTAACTTCACGTCACGCATTAGAACTGCTGAACCACGAATGGCTCAGGAACAGACCTAATCCTCCTCGGAGGGGATGAATAACTGTGGCAATTCCAGAGCTAATACATGGGACACATGCTACGATCAGTCGGCGTGCTGTTGTCACCTTCCCGCCATCATGCACGTGGACACCCGCGTCGACCGTAACGGGTCGCGGTGCTACATGTTAGACTAAGACCAATGCGTGTTATCCTGTCCTCTTGTCGCCGTTGACGTTGTTCTCTGTGGTGCGCGATGGTGGTGGCAAGACCAAAGGGCGGCGCGCTTCGCTTTGGGGACAGGATAACACACCTGTTGATCCCACTGGGTTTCACGCCTTGCTATAGCTCTCTCTAGGTTTCGCCATATCAACTGCAGACGGTCAACCAATTCATTATCTATCTATCTATCTATCTATCTATCTATCTATCTATCTATCTATCTATCTATCTATCTATGAAATTAAATAAATTACAAACATTATGTCTGTTTATTTTAATGATTTTATTATTAATTTTTCTATGTTCGCAAGTATTTTCAATCTCATTCCGAGGTCATCTTCATGGTGTGAGTTGTGGTAACAAAAAGTTACCGCAAAACGATGTTGCTAAAAATTACTGTAAATTTTCTTCTTGCTTTAAATATAACGATTGACAAATGTCTTAGCGTTCATTAGAACGTGAAAAATATCCAAAATGAAATTTTTTTATGTTGTAATATCATGGTCATGCACGCGTTAAAGCATGAAAAACTGTTCTTTTTACAAACATTTTAGAACATTACTACAGTATTCATTGCTGATTCATAGAATCATTTAAGCATCTATCTATCTATCTATCTATCTATCTATCTATCTATCTATCTATGTTCAAATAATATCTATGTTCAAATAATATCTATCTTAATATATATATATATATATATATATATATATATATATATATAGTACTATGCAAAAGTATTAGAAGAACTATTTTATCTTTTATTAGTCAACAAAATAAAGTTTAAAATCACCCCTGTCCTAATACTTTTGCACACTACTGGTAGTGTAGTTATATTTAGTTTTTCGTATTTTTTGTTAAGCAAGTTCTTTTGAAACTACTCATTATTCTATTATCCTTGGATATGACTGAGTTTTTATTATTCCCCCTCTCAAATTGATAAATCTAATGTTACTTTACAAGACACACTTTGGGAACAAATACAAGCAGCTTGGCAGAAGATACCATTAGATACATTAAAAAAGCCTGTGATGTCAATGCCTGACGTAGTTCTTGTCCTAATACTTTTGCACAGTACTATATATATATATATATATATATATATATATATATATATATATATATATATCACCTAATTCATTACTATTTCGATTTATATTCATCTCAGTCAATTCAAATCTATCTATCTATCTATCTATCTATCTATCTATCTATCTATCTATGTGTCTGTCTATCTATCTATCTATCTATGTAAGTCTGTTCATATCTATCTATCTATCTATCTATCTATCTATCTATCTATCTATCTATCTATTCCTATCTCGTTATTTCAAATCAATCGCTGTCTATCTCATTTTGTCCATTTTTTCTGTCCCTTTGAAAAGAATAATAAAAATTGAAAAATATCAAATCTGACATTCGATGAAAAATATCGATTGATGCAAATCCATCGAATATTTAACTTTTCTCCTCTTTAGTGCTATAAAGGTACCCCTTTTACCTACGGAAATCAATCTCCTCATTTATGGATACCTTTTTATTAGTAGTGCATATTGTTTAAAATTTATAGCATTACTTTAGCTTGGTGTGATGAAAATTATATATAGCACTGCAATTATTATTTTCTCATAACTTACTATTTCCATTTTTGTTCTGACCTGAATCAACTATACACGAAGTAATTGTCTATAAGTTCCTAAGCGAATATATCTCTGTACACTTACAACCGTGTCAAAGCCATGAGATTCCCGTGTATTTCGTTATTTAAATATAAATACAAATGACACACTTAGTATTATAATACATTATTTACATTGTCAGGACTGTTGTTCTTATATTTATTACCATGTTTATGATGTTTCAGTCTTTGTACGCTTCGGCCTTTATCAGGTGATAGGAATTTCGAACTGAACTCTTTATTTCGATCACTGGGATATATCATTTTCATTCCATGAGCGATGGAACTTTCGGATGCCATGTAATTATATCTCTTTAACTCACTTGAGTTATTTG
Organism: Ascarosepion bandense; assembly: GCA_037127315.1. Lineage (NCBI taxonomy): Eukaryota > Metazoa > Mollusca > Cephalopoda > Sepiida > Sepiidae > Ascarosepion > Ascarosepion bandense. The sequence goes on from JBBBDQ010000355.1 coordinate 204,352, forward strand.
TTCACCACTGCTGTAGCCAGGTATTGAAATCACAACTCTTTGTGTCAAGTTACTTGAACTAAGCAAAGCTCATATAGCACATAAAATGAGAATGATATTCCCCAGTGATCGAAATAAAGGGTTCGGTTCGAAATTCCAAGCACCTGAAAGAGACCGGAGCGTACAACGACCGAAACGTTGTAAACATGGCCATAAAGATGAGGGCAACAGTCCGAACAATGTAAATAATGTAAATACTACACCATCTGAGAAGTGTAGATAAATGATAGTATTATAAGACTCTTTCTCTGCATTTCGTAAATTTTAGGACGATGTAGCAGACCCTGAGGCTGGTACTTATACCTAGTTACAGTAAGTGATAGCGATCAGAATATAATATATGGCTGCGAATAATTTCTTGTCTTCATAGATGAAGCACTTGAAGATTCAATAAAACAGGGCTTATGTTATGTACGCATGACGGCTATCTGCGTGACGTAGTGGTTATCGACGCAGAAAGTTGGGCTGATGCGTCAAGTTCAAATTTCAGCCGACGTTATTGCATTTGATTTCGCACAAATTTTCTTAAAAATTATAAATCCATTTCTTTTTCAGACAGTGGTTAAGCAGGAGGATAAGCTGAGCTCTTTAGCCTTGGTTATTTTTTTTTTTTTAACCATATCACCCCAAGCAAGGCGATAATGCCACTGATGCGCAGGGGGCTACGTAAGAGTAAAAAGATTGGAAAAGAGAAAACCGGAAACCGCATCCTAAACAGGAAACAAGGGATGAGCCTCTTCACCTGTTTATCTAACAGTATATGAGAAAGAGAACCTTTAATTAGAAACTGCACCCTTAACATCTACTGACTACGAATAAAACACTGCAGCAAAGTCTAGCGTGTTAAGGCTGCCAAACTGTGCTCCACATTTGTACGTAAATGCGTAGATATAAAAATAATCAGAAGAGCCTAGAAAAAATACTGGTGGAACAGGCACTCTAGGGAAAGACCGGAATCAACAAGACAACTGCATTACCGGAAACGACTAGAATAAAAAGAAGAGTAATACAGTTCGGGTAAGACTTACTGTCGCTTAAACCCCGAAAGAATCAACTCATATAATAATTATTTATATATTTCCTGTCCCATCTTTAGTGAAAAGAGAAGTAAATCGCATTTATGAGTGTTTACTTCCCTTAGTCATTTTAATAATCAACATAAAGCAAATATTTATCTGTATTGAGACAAAATTAGTTCTTGAGCAAAATGAACAGTTTAAATAGTCAGTTCCTTTTTAAGCCATGCTTTTTAGGTTGTTGCTTTATTTGTTCAAACCTTTTATGTGAGGCACTCAGATACCTCTGTCTGTTAAGTGATTTGGTCTTGAAATAGGCTTTGTCATTGCCATCTTTGTCATTCTGTTACTAATCCTTTTCTTCCAAGAGATACTTCTATTTCACTGTTATAGTAAACACCTAAAATAATTATCAATACGTGTTGATTTATATATTCTGTATCTCATTTGTAGTGGAAACGGAAGATAAGACAAATTAAGTTAGTAAATTTATGTCTGTTTACTCCTTTAGTCGTTTTAACAATTTATAAAAATAAAGTATTTATCTGCATTATAACAAAATTACTTCCAGAGCAAAAATGAACCCATTAATTAACTTGTTTGTTTACTTCTACGTTTTTTAGATTGCAGTATTATTCGTTCAAGCTTTTCATGCGAGGCAGTCAGATACCTTTGTCAATTGAATAGTGCTGCCACAACTGCTCGGGTTCCCCTGCTATTCACCTCGTGGTTCTTGATAAAATCCAACGGAGAATTCGCAATGTGATCGATCCCGACTTGGCAGCTCAATTGCAGTCACTATCTCACCGGCGTAATGTGGCTTCTCTATGTCTCTTCTACAAATACTTTCACGGATTCTGCTCCGACGAGCTTAGCTCACTGGTGCCCCCCTCTGCATGAATTTACTCGAGCTACTAGACTAGCAACTAGGTCCCCCTCTTTTCCAGTGAAACCAAGAAAATGTAACCGTAACTTCTACTCTATTAGCTTATTTTCTCAAACTTCCCGCCTGTGGAATTTCTTTACGTCGACTTGCTTCCCTGACAGCTACAATCTCCAGGAATTTAAATGTAAGGTCAATTGTCATCTCTTATCTCCCTGACTTGCATCCTTTCACTCATGATCATTTCTCCGTCTACTCTACTCTCATCACACCAGTACGGGCACCCCGACGTGGTGCTTAGAAAATCAAGTCTCCTCACACCAGTATTCTCATCCTTGTCTTACTCATTCTCTGACACCCCCTATAACTTGTTTCTCTTTCTCATCAATTTCCTCCTATGTAATCCCCTGCACACCAGTGACAATCAAACTGCCTTGTTTAGGGTGAAATGATTAAAAAAGAAATTAAGTCTTGCATCAACTTAGTCTTAGAATAGACTTTGTAATAACCATCTTTAACATTATATTGACGTTATATATATTTGTTTTTCTTCGAAGGGTATTTGCATATCACGGTTATATTAAACTAGCAGTATAGCCCGGCGTTGCTCGGGTGTAATGAAAGCTTTAAAACTAATCTATGGGCCTGGAGCTCAGACTCAGCTTAAAGAATATTTGTGTAAAGTTTGGTGAGAATCAGATACAACTTGTGGATTTGTATAAAGGACATACAGACAGATAAACAGACACACACACATCTTGCCTTTTATATATATATATATATATATATATATATATATATATATATATATATATTATCGATTTTCTGCACTAATGTAAGAACTGCAACCTTGAAACTTCTGAATATCGTTTCTTATGTCTTTGTCTATGGGTGTATCAAATTTGATTAAAATCGGACCACTCCTTCTATAACCCGATTTTTCGATTATCAATTTTCGATATTTATCTGGGGTACCTCGACACAAAACTAGCTTAGAACACTCGCAGACGCTTATCGTACAACTGTGTAAATTTTCAAGAAAATCGGTTCAGCCGTTTCGGAGTCTATAGGTAACGGACACACACACACACACACACACACATACACACACAGACAAAGTTCTATTTATAAATAAGTTTAGATAGCTAAAACTTTTAACATGAAAATATATTGATAAAAAGCGATTTATATAATGCCAGTGGTAATCTATGAATTATAGATACTATTGCCTTTATTTATATATTATATATGTTACCACAGAAAATTCATCAGTCACTGTATAGTTTATTTGAATGTATAAGTATTAGTATCCTAGATTTAACACACTTTTACCATCAGATATATAGTTGAATAATCATTAAGAGATAAATTTAGTATTACTGTTGTAGGTGTAATTGCAAGTTCTTATATCAACTGAATCCGTTTTACATTTGCATTGGTATTTGCATTTGGTTTCCACTCAAACTGGCTCTATAAATGTAGAATTAAATTGAAATAATTCCCTATATTCTACATTGTGCATTTACAAAAGTTTTGTCCAGTGAACATCATAAATTAGAACATTCACTAGAAGAAATGAAGATTAGAACGAGAGCGAGTACGAAAGTAGGGATGACGTCTACCTCGGGATTACTTACAGGCACGGCAGGAGGCTTATAAGCAAATATATTCACAGGCATCGCACAAGCTTTGTGAAGCAATAAGAGAACAAGTCAGGAAACACAAGGCTCAGATGCAAACTAATGAGACAGAAGGTAAAAGAAGAGCAGACCTGCGAGAGAGTGAGAGAGATAGAAGGCAGTGCAAGGAAGACAAAATGAAACAAAGGAAGAAGCTAATTGAAGAACGTGTAGCTTAGAGAGAACGTGTAGCTGAAAGGATTCAAAATGAAAGGAAGAATCGAATTCAAGAAGATAAAATAGGAGAATGCAAATAGAAGAACGTTTTCGGCGCAAAACAGAAGTGCAACGCCACAGACGAAGGAGTGAGAATTCTGCCGCCATGAGAAATGCACAAAACAGAGTAAATATTATTCTGTTCACTGAAGATAATTATCAACAACAGAACAGCGGTGGATAAAAAATAAGCCGTCACTTTGACGACATGGATACTACTCATAATAATAACAACTGAAAAGAGTAGTCAAAGAGCGTAAACCTCCGCCAAAGTAATACCGACATCATCTCAATGATTAGCAAGAAATTATTAAAATGAGAAAAAATAACTGCAATGGACTTGACGGCTCACAAGAGTGAAAAAACAAAAAATGAACTCTCAGAATTAAATGCACACTTAAAAGAAAACAGAGGGAGATAACTCAGTATTTAAAATTATCTCGGGTAGGTTATTCAGTACTTCGCATTTGAAAGACATATATTTTAATAAAATAAGAAAAATAACCTAGAAACTTTATCTGGTACTGAATTAAACCCAAAATCTAATCAGTTCATGCCAGTCATGAAGTCAATCATCCTTGAAAGTTTCATCCGAATCCATCCAGCCAGTTTTGAGATATCTTGATGAAGGACAAACAAACAAACAAACAAACAAACAAACAAACAAACAGGCAAACGCGACCGAGTACAGTATCTCCGTCTTGAGGCGGAGGTAATAATATTAATAACATGAGCAAAGACTGTAAACCTCCGCCAAGGCAATATCAACATCATCTCAAGGATTAGCAAGAAATAATTATTACAATGAGAATAACAGCAACGAATTCGACTGCTCTCAAGAGTGAAAATGCAAAAAATGAAAAATATATTTATAAAAAATAAAAATAAAAAATTAGGGTGCAAAAAATGTGATACAATTTGTTTTTACTTTTTAATATCCCAAATTTATATTTTTACTCATTTTTGTGTATTTTATATATTTATTTATTTTTTGTGGGAAGGGTAAAAAATATTAAACCTATATTGTAAATAATAATATTGTCGTGGAAAAAATAGTGCTTTCAGAAAACGTAATGACGTAAATCAATCAAGAGAGGTAATTCTGTATTTAGCATGTGAAACGTAAGAAAAATATTATTTAAAAAAAAACAGGAAAAATAACCCAGAAACTTTTTCCTGTACTGAACTGAACTCAAAGTCTAATCAGTTCGTGCCAGTCATGAGGCCTATCATCCCTGAAAGTTTCATCCTAATTCATCCAGCAAGCCTTCAGTTATATTGACCATGTAAAGACACAAACAAATAATCAAACAAGAAAATTTGACAGAATTCCATGCATCCGCCTTAAAACAGAGGTAATAATAATAATAAGTATTTACAAAAGTACCACTGGGGCAAAGAGGGATGGTACATGATTATAAGTACTTATAGCAATAAAAGAGAAAAATTGAACCATAATCAAGATTTTAACGTTCTACACTAGTTCAAATAAAAGGTTGGAAAGAGACCCCCATTAATATTGGAAAGAGCGATAACAGCTACAGGACCTTGTAGTCTAAAGTTCCGTTGGTGATACACATAGCGCAAATGTTCTGAAATCAGCAAGGATCACGGCGCTGTGCCATGTCCCAGTTTTGTGTTTGTTCAAACCGTTGTACTAAGACCGAGGAGTTCGTTCTTTTCTCTCACGCCTCGAAGTAGATTTTGAGACGATATACGAAGTGGATTACTTTCTTCTAGCTTTCGCCTAAGGAAGCAGAACCTATAAGGCAGCAGTCTGGTTTGAATTCAGACTATTCTTCTGAACTGGTTGCCAACAAAGACCCTGGGAAACAATCTGTTCTGCTATTTTACCGATGAGAGAAGAGTTGGATTCATACATTTTCCAAGGGTTTTAAACGTAATGAACTCAACTGGAGTTCGAACTCTGCTCCTCGATTCCTCAATTCGCTAATCTTTACTCGATAATGCCTCTTCCTACTTAACCTAAGAAAGCTATTTCCCTGAAAAATTGTTTTAAGAGAAACATTTTATAACCTTCAACCGAATAAAGTAATGGCTGCTCGGTCAATGAATGCCAAATGTTGTTTTTTTATAAAGAAAAGTTTTTTTTTATATTATTGGCATTGTCATTACCAATTACCATAATATATTAAGGCCCTTAAAGAATTTGGCACATAAAAAAGAATATATGAAGTTGAGACAGAATGTTTTTATTCAGAACATTAATTTATTTTATAATTAATAGTAATATCAAATCAGATCAAATATTAATTTTCAAAGTCTTACAAGTTCAAACTTCAGTGGGTCATAGTTGATTAATTGCTCTTCTTTCTTTTGCTCTGTCATTGTATCAAAATTAGACGATGGGTCAACGATTAACCTTGTTTTTTTTATAATTTTGTTCGTAATTCTTCCACATCCTGTTACCTCTTGCAGTTTAGTGGCTTTACTGCCTTGCTTGGAGTGATACCGATTTTTTAAAAAATGTATCTTCAGAAATTCCGCGGGTAAAGTAATACAGGCCCATAAAGGCACGTAGCGGGGTTTTTTTTTAACGATCGTTTGTTCGATACGCCGACAAAATCGAAAAAGAAGTCATAATTTTGTAATCTCGAGTAATCACACGCTAAAAAGAATTACAATTCCACATCATCTCTTTAGGAAGGAAAAAGGACTGGTGGAAAACCAGACTTGGGTGCAGAGAAGGCTACTCGGTTCGTGATACAAACAAATAAAGTTTAATATAGTCAAGATAAGTCTTGGACATTGCAAATACGTAGGTACTTTATTGTTCTTAATCTAATAGATTTAGCTGGAGTATGTGGAGAATTTACCGATGTACAAATTTCTATCCAAAATGCTAGTCTATTTAAACAACTCGCATGAACCTAATAGAACGGAATTGGGCGCTACCTTTCGTAACTAGTATCCTTTTGAGCTAAGACTATTTCAGAACAGGCATTGGAGACGAAATGTGAAGATATGTAAACATTTTCTTTGTCAAATTTTTCGTAATTTTTTTCAGTCACATATCCACTCAGGACATCAGGCAATCATGGCTCAGCTCAGTTTCCCTTTCCTTATTAGCTTTAAACGCCCCTGTTTTTTGGGGTGGGATGGAAAAATACTGGAATGTTTTCTTTCATGATGCATTTTCCATGATTATAAATTCGAAGTTATCATTCTCCTAGACTGACTGGGCATATCGATGTAGTTAAATGCTTAGAAAGTTTGCCTCGCTAGAACCGATTACAAATGAGTAGTGAGTGCGATCCTCACTAGGTGCTCCATACTTCGATCTTGTGTCACATCAAAGCGGGGCTTAGAAAATCAACTCTTAAGCTGGATATCACCCAAGGTTTGAAAGCATTGTCTGCTTTTCTATTTAATCCACGGCTATGGAGTTAAGAAATAGATTCTCGCCTTTCCCAAAAGTATTTGTTGGGAAGTGAATGCAAAATACTGTAGATGGATTTAATATTAAATTATCGATACCTTTTTCCATGTTATTCTGATTATTTGACTTTACAACTAAACAAGAAATCATGGTAAATAAACTCATTGATAATGACTGATACAGCCCATTACTAATAAAACACTATTTTTAAAAAAATATTGTAATTTGCAGAGGCGAACAGCTTGTATGTTATAGAAAACTGAATAAAATTGATATTTATTATGTTGACGAAATATTATCATGACAAACTCATATTTCAGGTGCATATTAACGACTATTATTTCACTGTTTCTGCAGATGTGACGCAGGTTTATAATATTATTGTGCAAGTCGTATCCGAAGATCCATTATCATGGCCAAGGACGTATTTCAAAAGATAACCAGAATACTGAGAGACAGAAAAATCTCATTGGAAACGAAGAAAAGAATGCTGGACTGCTATGTGATGTCTGTCCTTTTGTATGGAAGTGAATGTTGAACGATCTCATCAAAGATGAAGGAAAGGCTCGAGGCAGCAGAAATGTGGTTTAACAGAAGGATACTGAGAATAATGTGGATGAAGCAGGTTAGAAACAATGAGGTGTTAGAGAGAATGCAAACGAGAAGAAAACTCATACTTAGCATCAGGAAGAGACAGATGAGATGCCTGGGACACGTAATGAGGAAGGAGGGCCTGAAGAATTTAATACTCACAAGACGGATAGAAAGAGAGAGAGAGAGAGACAAGGGAAAACAGCGCAAGCCATATTTGATAGGCCTGAGTAAATGAATGGCAGAGCGGGGTTTGGGAGAGATATAAAGAAGAAAAATATTGAGAGTGACAAGAGACAGAGTCAGGTGAGAGTCCATGATCGCCTACATCCTGAAGAGATGCGGTACATGAAGTAGAAAAAAGATGTAGATTACAAATCTTTTTTTATTCCCAAGTGAGAGAAAATGAGATAAAAATTTTATATACCAGAAGAATATTAGAAAATGTAATGACAAATTGGAAAAAATTGCCGGATGCATTTCGTTCTTTACAACTTCATTAGACTAAAATGATGTTAAAATTGATGTAACTACGCATGCACACTAAGTGGATAAAAACGCTGAAAGTTTAAACATTTAAACGTAATTATCTTTTTAAAATTGTGCTTGAGTGCATTGTCATTATTGTAGCCAAACTTATTTACTTTCTTTTTGTTTATGTTTTCATCACTTTTATTATTAAATACTTCAGATGGTGATAATAAAAAAATTTCCAAGAAAGGCAAACTTATAAAAGACCTTGGACGCAAATTTATTGTGGATAATCTGACGATTAAAGCACCTTCATAGTAGTCAGTTAGTTAAGTGCCATACGTGATACACGCTTTGGACGACCATGTCTCGAAAGAGACATGACTGACTGGGCAGAAGATTTTCCCGCAGTAGGTTCCCATTGCTTTCTGCGGTAGACTGGTTGCCAGCCAAGGCTATAGAACCTAATCTGTCCTGTTATTTAACCCATAACTGGAGGGAAGAGACGGATGAATACCTTTCCCAAGGGTATATGTGCGTAAGTGAATGCGAGGAATTTAACTTGAATTCGAACTCGGCTCCCCGATTTGTCGTTCCAAGTCGATATCCGTTGCACCACAACGCATAGTAGTAAATTGCTTTATCTTTTAATTAAAGCAGCATTTTTTAAATCGAAATTATGATCAGTTCCATTACAGTGAGCAATTAATGAATTTAGTGTGTTGTCTTGTAAAATTCTCTTTTGTGTTCATATAAACTTATATTCAATTTCCTTGAGGTTTCTTTTATGTATTCTCTGTATATGGGATACTTAATAATAAAATTGATAAAAAACTATAGTCAGATACCTTACAGTGAGCAACTAATACATTTAGTTTGTTGTTTTATAAAATATTCCTTTTGTGCTGATATTTAATAATAAGAATGATAAAAATTATGACCATATGCCTTATAGTGAGCATGGCCGTATCTGACCACCGGGCACACCGGGCACACCGGGCACGGGTCCGGGCCGATCCGTGCAATCATAGTGAAAATCCGGGCAAGGAAAAATGTCTTCGTCAGAAATAAAACTAAACAATTCATGAAGATAGAAAGAAATAAAGAAAGAAAGAAAGAAAGTAAGAAAAACGAAGAAAATATCCGAATGAACGCAGTAAAAATCTGTATGTTTATTTATTAATTTTGGGAGAAAAGACTGGTTATACTCAGAAAGTCCGAACCCGATTTCCTGCTTTCGTTCACGTTCTGTACCTAATTTCCACTGGAATAACCGCAAAAATCCGCAAAAATCATAGTTTCTGGAAACGGATGACACTGATGACGTCATCACATTGTCAACTATTAAATCCGGCAATTGTCTCTGTGCCCGGTGTTTTTTTAGCATCAGCTACGGCCCTGATAGTGATCAACTAATGCATTTAGTGTGTTGTCTTGTAAAAATCTCTTTTGTGTTCATATAAATTTTTATTTAAGTTCCTCGAGATTTCTTATATGTATTCCTTGTAGAAAAATGTTTTAAAGTCAGTTTTCCACCGCCATGACGTGATTTTCCTTTGTCTTTTCTATAAATATTTTTACGGCAGTTGTTCTAAATCTAATTCTTCTCATTCTTTTTACTTCTACTGCAAACGAATACAACCAGCTGAGTTTGAACTTAGTATGGAAGCTGATGTTGCCTATCCAAATCATTTCTATGGAAACTGGCCATCGCTGCTCTTGTCGTGGCGATCTGTTGCTCTATTCTACGCCTGTTAAAGCCCTGAGCGCTAGAAAATAAGAATCAAAGGAATGCTCTATAAATCTTCAAGCATTGATTGCGTTTTCTTTTCTCTGTATATAGGGTGAGGTTGGTAAATTTTCTCCATTTTGTGTTTTTAATTTCGCCAAAGGGTGTTGTTTATTTCTTATTTTGTTGTGAACACAGTATAGCAGGGTCAGTTGGGCACTGTATGTGAGAAAAAGAGAACCATGACGCAATTCACTCCACTAAAATCTAAAATACGAGCATTTCAGACTGTTTGGGTGTCAATCTGTGGACAGTGCAAAAGATTTGTAAAGACATGAGTCCAATGGGGATTCCGAAGGTGTTTGAATTGATGCATCCATTCATCTTCTCACATTGCTTCAGAATCAACACGGGAGCTTATATCAAGTGCCTTTAGAACGTAGTGGTGGCCTGGATCAGGAGGGTCGCTGACCCAGAACTTATGTCTGGCAACAGGACTCTGTACCCTGCCACACAAACAGGAGAATCCAGTCATGGCCGTCAGACAATTTCTGCGACCACATCATCCCATACATCTGGCTACCTACCTACCCAGAGTGAAACTTCCTCGATTATTATATGTAGGGCGAACTCCTTGTAACAAAAACGACGAACCGAAACCAAGAGTTATTGCAGTTTTCACTAACTTAAATAAAGAGACCATCAAGAAGAGTTGCAAGAGAATCCGAAGTCATCGGGGTTGAAGCCAATGGCGATTTTGTTGAATAAATTTACTCTTCAGTATTTCAAGATATTTTTGTGTAGTTTTATGAATATATCTGTTAAAATATGTTAGTATTATGTTAATTTTTGCGTAATTTAGACATTTCATCCATCCTACCCTTTTAATTAATGGTCGCTTTATATATGTGTCCCCTAACGAGAGTCTCAACATTATCACGTTTATCTATTTAACCATATAATTTGTGACGTGTACTTATTTGGTCACGCGAATCATGGCCTGCAGTGCTTCGTTTAAACACACGATCTCATATAATATAAGAGACAAATCCTTTGATCACGACCTTCATTATCTTTTTTGATCAAATCATATTGGTGAATGCATTGAAATATCAAAATAGATAAAGATATGGACATTCCGTGAGAATCTATGCAAGCCTTGTCAGTACCTAGATAGGTGAATGCTTAAAAATACCGAGTGCTGTAAGCTAGGCAATGCGGGTGGTGTAATTGATAATGGCTTAGAATTGTTAATCGGAGCGACAAGTTTCAATTCCCATTAGCTTCATTACACTCACTTCCACGCAATTGCTTTTGGGAAAGGTATAAATACATGTTTCTCCCTCAGATCCCCAAAATTATTATCACCAAAAATTCTTAGAATCTAAAAGAAAAATTCTGGCTTTAAATAACCTTAAAAATATTGATAAGGAGTAGAAAAGGAATCAGTCTCAAAATTTCTTCACCTTCCACATTACGCTTACAATAACGGGACACTTAAAAGCAAAGCAACTGACTTATCTCTAATGATTGTGAAAACAAAGAGGCTTACGGCCTATCATGTTTACTACACCGGTTCTCGCTCGATCACCGAAGTTAAGCAACGTTGAAACTGGTCAGTACTTAGATGGGTGACCGCTTGGGAATACTAGGTGTGACAGATGTGCGTTGTGGTGTAGTGGATATCGGCTCGGAAAGAAAAATCCGTGAGCCAAGTTCCAATTCCGATTGGAATGCCCTGTATTCACTTAAGCACTGGTACACTTGGGAAAGGTATTAATCCGTCCCTTCCTTCCAGTTATGGGTTAAACTACAAGGGTAGGACTTGAGGACCCTACTCTTAAAAACAAATCCCACTACTCTTAAAAACAAATCCCAATTAATCTTGATACTCGAAAAGAAAAAAAATGTTGTAAAAATAAAATAACCTTACCCAAAAATCATTGGATATGACCTTGAAATGATCCCATCCGGATTGATAGGTCGTTAAACCTTGAAAACAAAGAAAATTAATTTTCAGATTACTTACGTAAACTTCCACTGAATAAATGATATTTTTTGTATACTAGAAAATATAAGAATAACTTTCCAAAGGTTTCGATTACAACTTTGTTTATTCTTTGTCTTTTCTCCTTGGAGAAGTTTAAAACTAGTGCAATGTCTGCAAATAATACCGACTGAATAGGATGCTGTCTCATAAACACTCGCCCTTTAAATTAGGTAAAACCTTAAGAATCGTCAGTAATTCAGAGGAAACAAAGCAAACTTTCAGAGTAACAATTCTAAGATATTGAGCAGACTGTTATTTAGCACAGTTTGAAGCTGTATGTGTTTTCTTTTTTACTTTGCTTTGCTCTGTATCTGTCGCTTTTTTTATGAGTTCTTCAATACTCCGAGATCATAGTATCGACCAACACATTACGTCTGTCTTTTCAGTGAATACAGTATAATTTTCTGAATCTTTTCTTAAAAGTTAATGCTTTTTGGAAAAGGTTTCTCTTTTTTATTTTTATTTTCTTTAAAAGTTATTTCTTGTCTTAAAACATTAGATTTTGCATGACTTTTATTAAACCGGTAGATTTCCATGCTTTTAATAAACTATTGTATTTTGCTTGCTTTTTATGAAATCACTGAATTTACATACTTTTTATTAAGCTCTTATATTTTGCATGTCTTCTAAACACATTAAATTAGTGACAGAGGCACAGATAAACACACACATACATTTATATAAAGGGTTGAATGGGTAAATTGTCGCCATTTTAAATTTGAAATTGGAGCATGCTTATTGTTTGTTGTTAATTTTGTTGTTTGCTATAGTCAGTTGGAAAACGTCTGTGAGAAAAAGAGCACTATGACACAATTTCAATCCGTTAGATATTTGGAAACGGCATGCTGGACTGTTTGGAATTCGCGCCAGAAAATCCAATATCAACATTTCAGAATGTTTAGGTGTCAAGTTGAGGACAGTTCAGAGGATTATGAAAGATTTGAATGATACATTTAGTCAGCCTCATGAGGTCTGTAGGGATCACTAGTGATGGACACGTTATGCCTTCGTTCACCTTCCCACCGATCTACATGAAGTACCTTGAGGAGGTAGTGTTCAGGATACTGGCAACAGGACTATGCATAATGCTCCACAAGCAGAAGAACTCAGTTATAGCTGTCAGACAATTTCTGCGGCAATATCATCCCTTACATCTGACCAATTAACTCCCTAGATAGCAACACACTTGATTATTATATGTGGGGCACAGCTTAACGAGAGACAAAAAAAAAACTCATTGTGATACCAAAGATGAATGGAGACAAGAGTTTTAGCAGCATTCGCCAACTTAAACAAAGGAACCGTCCAGAAGAGTTGCAAAAGATTCCGAAGTCGTCTGAAAGCCGTGGTTGAAGCCAATTGCGATTTTATTGAATAAATTTACTCTATTATTTCAAGATATCCTTGCTTAATTTTGACAAATATATTCGTTAGAATAAGAAGTCTGTTATTTTATTTTTTGCGTAATTTAGACGACAATTTATCCATCGCTCTCTCTCTCTCTCTCTCTCTCTCCATATATATATATATATTTATATATATATATCATCACACTCACGCGTACATACACACAAATACACACACAAATACACTCTCTCACTGTTACTGCTGCCAACCTCTCTTTGAAAATCTCCATATTTTTTCTCTTTGAATTTTAACAACTATAAATACGCACAAGGTATTTCATAAATTCAACAGAGTTTCTTTTGGTATAAAAGTGACCACGTGGCTACTTAGATCATGTGACCATAAAATATAAGAGTTTAATAAAAAGTATGCAAATTCAATGGTTTCATAAAAAGCATGCAAAATATAGTGGTTTATTAAAAGCATGAAAATCTAGCGGTTTAATAAACGTCATGCAAAATCTAATGTTTTAATACAAGAAATACTTTAAAGTTACCATAAAAAACTTTTCCAAAAAGCATTAACTTAAGTTATGATTACAACAAGCTATAGATACCATGTATGCAGATAGTGATTTTGCAGTTGCTGCTCTGTATGATATATTAAATAAAACTGTATCTAAAGAACAACATATCGGGCATGTGAAAACAGCTTTTGAAAAATACTAGATTACGGATTCATCTTGGAGTCAGTCTTCAGAGTATTTCCTATAGACGACACGACGAGTGCTTAAACAAAACTTAATATTGATACCGCTAGAAAACGAGTCATAATATTATCATTATCCCGAAAGATATTTGTTTTATATAAATTGTTACAAATTGTTGTAATCTTTCCTGGAGTTAATGCTTTTTGTGAAAAATTTTCTATGGTAAATTTAAAATATTTTTTTGTATTAAAACATGAGATTTTGCATGACGTTTATTAAACCGCTAGATTTACATTCTTTTAATTTTAGATATATTGTTTCATAAAAATTTGGTCCTTATTTTAAATTCTCTCTCTCTCTCTCTCTCTCTCTCTCTCTCTCTCTCTCTCTCTCTCTCTTTCATGATTATCTGTCCATGAGTAATGCGAATGTATTAAGCTTTTAAAAATATTTTATTCGTTTAAATTCTTAGTATCATGAGTTACTCATCAAAGTATTCTTATGATGGATATGGGATATGTGCCATCATTGTGTTCATTTCAATTCCAGATCATAGTTTCTCTATTAGAAATATTTATCTTAATTCTTATTTCTTGGAAAACTTAATAGAAGATGTTGATTTTTTGTGTTCAAGATCATTCTTATGCCAACTACGAGCTTCTATGACATCTGTTCGTTTTACAATAAATCTGTATTGCATCTTAAATTCATTTTGATTCAATTAAATCTTGAAGTGATTTCTTGATATCTTGAAAATCGTTGGAAAGGCTGACAAGACATTCCTTTGATATTTCTATGCCATTCTTATTCAATTGCATTGTCTATAATTGCAAAAAAGAATAAAAAGCACTGTTTATGCGATGAGGAATAATTCGAAACTTGTAAAATACTGCTGACCAACATTCAATAGAAATTGTCTCGGACCATTCCTATAATATTTTTATCTCAAATAGTGTTTACCAAATGAAAGATACCACAAAATCAATATATTTTTTGGATTCTAAATGTTGACAGTAGTTCCAATAAAGAAAAATACAGGAAATCTTACAGAAGTGTTATGTAGAAAGAAAGTGATGATACCGACACGTTTGGTCGAACATGGATCTCCAGGAAACAAACACAACCGTTGAAAGAATTGTGCAACTAGGATCACGTGACCATAAGTATTTAGTATATAAAGCACTCAAACAAACGTCTGAGTATTTTTTGTGTTGTGCATTATTCCGGTGTTGTGCGTTATTGAATAGAGTGTTTCTGAGTGAATTACTCCAGAGAATTATTCTGGGCGCATTTTTGTGTATTAATTGAAGGATTAGTTTAGTACGTTGACTTTACGCAAAGATACTGAAATATTATAATCTGCTAATAGTGAGTAACCAAAATTCCCTTTAGAATAACGTTTCTAAAAAAAAAAATTACGTTATAAAACGAAGGTAGCAGAGGAAAGAGTGAAGAAGAGACTAAACACAAACTGTAAGAAGACATAATGTACAGTTGTCAGCAAAAAAAAAACAAAAAAGATTAGTCCAACATGCGAAGATACAAATATTAAGCAGTGGTAAAAAATCATTTTTCTAGGAAGTGTTTTAACACAGGATGCAAAATGCAATGCTGAAATCTAAAGACACATTGGGATAGCGAAAGATGCCTTCCAAAAGTCAAACAAAGTATTAAGAAACAAGAAAATTGCATTTGAAACAGAAAAATGAAGTCTTACGTAATGTTGGAACTCCTATATGGTAGTAAATGCTGAACCATCTAATCATAGATAGAGAATAGACTTGAGGTAACAGAAATGTGGTTCTACAGAAGGATTTTGAGAATACAATGGACCAGGCACGTGCGCAACGACAAATATTTCAAGAAACAAAAATTACATTTATAAATAGCATCAGAAAGAGACAGTTGAGGAAAGAGAACTTGGAAAATTTGATACTCACAGGATACATTGAAAGCAAGAGGGATAGAGGTATGCACCGCATAATCTACCTAACGAGATCGTGTAAATAGCTGGCAGAACAGGGATTAGGAGAGATAGCACAGAGACAATATTTACTAAGACCTGCAAAGCAGAAGAAGTCGAGAAGAGCCATGATCATCCATGTTCTGAAGGGACACGGCACATGAAAAATTACTAATTAAATGATTATTTATTATCGATGAATTTCCTTTCCAATACTATACATTATGTATATTTTTTTCACAATGACGACATTTCAGAATTTTTTAATTTTCGCTATTTTGAAAACAAGACATTTCAGACCAAGATGTCGAGTTGGTGGTTCGTAGCCATTTTTCTGGACTTTTTATGATCATATTTGAACGTGCAATAAAGATTTCCTCTGGGTTATCAAATTTTTACCAGACTCTGTGTCAGGGAGTAAACTATCTGAAGAGACACCGTGGAAACACCTTCCATACCTACTCTCTTATTCATTGAAACGCATTTACCAGAAGAATATCAGCGTCGTCTTAAAAAAAAACTTACTAATTGATTTTCTTACCCCGGCAACAGTATTTTCTTTTTTGAAAGCAATATTCAAATGAGGCAGTTGCTACCTGTAGATTTGCGCAATACTATTTTGTCTAGGCTCCCGCCATTCTAAACAAATTATTCCTTTTGAACCCATCCGATCACATAAAAGAAAATTTTATCTGTGGGTTTCATTTGGTTTTTGAATTAAAAAAAAATCTATTGCAAATGGCGATCTTGTCCAAAATAGTATCACTGTATCAAGTCAAAAGAATATGCAAAGTGTTTAAACTCTGACAGATTTTCTTTTGCCTAAGTTCATGTGAAACCCATTTTCTGGCTTTTCAAATGTGTTAGCACCGAAGCTGAGATATAATAAAAGCAACAAATATGATGAATTTTCGTGTGAATCAATATAATATAGTAAGACTACCTCGTCTCAGAAAGTCAGTAAAAAAAAAAAATAAGCAAAGTTTCATTTAATAGTGAAGAAGAGACTTCAGAAGCTGCTCTCTCTACATAGTTTTTAATCATTTAGTCTCAAGAAAGGCGGGAATTCCGCAGAGGGTTACTGGGGGATGAAAGTGAAAGAAAAGACTGAGAATTGGGAGGGACTGATGAGGGGAGAAAAGATGAACATGATTCAATAAAACAGAAGATTGCAATTGACGTTGCATTTAAAATTTTCAAGATTTTAAACTTGAAGCAACTGAAATGTGGTTCTACAGAAGGATGCTGCGAATATCATGGATCGAGATTTCACTTCCTAATTTACTCTTTAAAATTTTCCTGTATCATGGGAATTTATTTTGAAAAGTCTTAGTAAATTTAAGGCTTACCTATAGTTTATTAAAATAAGCTTGTTTTTGATTTTTTTTTTTTTTTGTTTTTATATATAGGATGTGGTTTCCGACTTTCTCTTTTCTAATCTTTTCACTTTATTTTTTTTCTTTTTTTTTTTTAAATTGGAGTAGATAGACTAAACTATCGCCCGGTTCACACTCCACCCACGTCTATTGTACAGGTGTAGAGGCTCATCCCTTGTTCCCTGTTCAGGATGTGGTTTCCAGCTTTATCTTTTCACTTTTCTTTTTTCTTTTCTTTTTCATTTTTTTTTCAATTGGAGTAGATAGACTAAACTATCGCCCGGTTCACACTCCACCCACGTCTATTGTACAAGTGTAGAGGCTGATCCCTTGTTCCCTGTTCAGGATGTGGTTTCCGGCTTTCTCTTTTCCAATCTTTTCACTCTTACGTAGCCCCCTGCACATCAGTGGCGTTACCGCCTTGCTCGGGGTGATATGATTAAAAAAAATCCAGAGAATGAACTCTAAACTACCAGGTAATCTACAGATACTTAGCAAACAGGTATCTACGCGAAGCAAATTACCTATAGTTCGAATGATTATTGTGTTTACTTAACTAATTGCTTACTAATTCACTTGCAGAATAATTAAAAATCAATAAACGCTGTCCTAGAATTATTACTAAAAAATTTTTTTCAATGATATGCCACAACTTTTAACAGATTAAGTGAGCGGATCGGTAAGAATCGGGACAAGCCGCTCTCCATTAAATACCTTATTGCACAAGCATAATTAACAATAACAAAGCTATTACATTCATTGTCACCCTTGACAGTGTCATGCTTTGATTTGATCATGGGACTATTATTCATTAATTGAATGGAGCGATAACATGCAATATAATTCAATAAGTTCGACAGAGAAAAATAATAATGTTTTAATTTGGGAAATGAATGGAAATGATTATTCAAATCAAGTTCCCTGGATGTTTAGAGCTGAGTTTGAATTAAATACGTTTATGCACACACACACACACACACACACACACACACACACACACACACACACACACACACACACACATAAGTATAGCGAAAAATAATTAGATTTGCACCTAAAATTGAACTTAGCTTATATTTCGTGTGTGTAACGGATTCCAAAAATTTGAAGAAGTCAACAAGATAAATAATATCTTTGTACATTTTACGACATCTCCGTTCGTCTCCATTTTCTCTTACACCCTTTCCCTTCTCTCCTCTCTCCCTTCTTCTTTCTATTTCTCTGATGATCTCTGTCTGTCTGTCTGTCTGTCTAGATAGATAGATAGATAGATATGAAAAGACTGAGGTAGGTAGGTAGGTAGGTAGGTATGCACAGACAATGAGAGGATGGTCTAGAAATAGTTATGAACAGAATAAGTATTTAATACGCACCGCTATAATTATGAGTTTGTTCCATTATGTTCCAACATATCGTGAGTATACACCTTAAATCCATTTTTGCAATAGTTCATATTGGCGAAAGTTTTCAAAAATAGAGTACAAACAGTATTTAATGGCCAACACAGATTAAAATTAAACAGAGACTAATACTTAGAAGAATAGCTTTTCTTTATAACTGCAACCTTCGCTCACTTCCTTTAATCTTCGTCAAATAGAATGTTTCCTTATTTAAAATCGTCAGGCATAAACAGTATTGATTGCCGTGCAACACGCACCAAAGAGCTAGGATCACACTCAAAATCTACCCCGGCATCTGCCATTGTGTCCTCAGTTAATCACGAGTATCCGTATCAATTCGTATCAATGTCGTCATGTTTGCAAATATGATTTCCATATTTCCGTTTTTATTTTCTCTTCCTTTTTTTTTTTAACCACGTTGCATTCATTTTCTCTGTCATTAATTTGGGCTCCTTCTGTTTTATAAGACAATGGAGTAGCTTTCGGTTGAGTTGCAATGCCTACTATGGACGTACAGCCCGATGTTGGAACGACAGGCTGCTCTATTGTACACCAGAAAGCCGTATCTGTCTCTATGGGTGCTGGTGTAGTATTCTAATGTCTCTACGCTCTCTTTCAACTAGTACTCATTCCTCGTCTAAATGCTATCTTTGACTGCAAACTTACAGCTACAACGATCTGCTGCTTCGATTTCCCAGGCTGCTGGTTTAATGTTGTTTACTTTCATGTCACGTTTCCAAATGTGATTTTAACGAATAACTGGTTGCTTTGCATGCCTGAAGCCAGTAAAGACTTCTTCCTACAACGTATCCTTAAATATACGAGCGAGTAAAGTACAATATATACTTAGGTAGGAAGTTTAATTTGAAAGAGGACGGCTGTAGTTGATCCCACTAAAAAACAAATTCTCTACTGAACTGAGAAATTACTTGGATAAGTGGCTCTCACTTTATGTCTGGCGTTCTGGATCAGTGATTACCAGCATTTATTTAACTTGTAGTATGGTGAGCAAGGCGTTATTAATAGTATAGGGCATCCCTAAAATCTGGACGCATAGGGAAAATGCATCTTTTCAAGAAAAGTGTTGTATCGAGGATTTTCATTTAATATACCCCAGAAAAAATAAGTCAAGAAATTCCTAGCACCAGATTAGGCCGAAGCGCACAACAGCCGAAACGTCGTAAATATGGTAATAAAGATGAGGTCAACAGCCCGAACAAGGTAAATAATGTAAATATTACCTCATCTTAGATATATAGACAAATAATGAAATATCTATACTAGGATAAATGTGGAAATAATATTTTGACGCTTAAATTATTGCCATTACTATCTGTGGAGCTTATAAAGTTTTATCTTTGTTATTACTTTAATAACACACACACACACACACACACACACACATATATATATATATATATATATATATAAAGTAGTTCGACTAATATGCGCGTAAATGAGGCGTGTTTTTGCTATATCTTCATTCTGCTTTCAAGACAAGGTTTTAGTCACGTGTGGCGATCGCTTTTGCTCGAATAGCTTCTTTTTCGTTCAGTAAAGAAATTCTAACGAACAACTGATTGCGTGGACAATTATTTCCCAGTCAAACGTCAAAAATCCCTCTGGCGATTCTTAACTTCGTCCAACTAAAGAATTTCCCCAATTTGAGCTAACAGGCAGATTTCGTGAATAAGATTTATTTTCTCTCTTTATCGCCCGGATGGGTTGAAACGATTGAAGATGGAGATAAATTGAACAAGATTCGAATCGAATGATGACAGTAGAATTTAAACCAAGTAAATCGACACGACCAAGCAAAGAAATCGGTTATTCATGCTACGTTCATCAGGAATAACGCGAAAATGTCTAAATGGAAGGCCATTACACATGGCTTTAATCTTTAAAAATTATGTCTTTCTTCTTCTATTATTTTATCATAGATACGAGGGGGTGCTGAAAGGCTCTCGGTCCGATCCGCTTTTCAAAATCTGAACAAATGACCAACCATCAGCTTTTATTTTTTGCTTCTTTATAGAAAAGAGAACTTTTTTGCACCCCAATTTGGTTTAACGTCCTCTTAATGTTTATTAGCTCTCCTTTCTTTTATTAGCTCTCCTTTCTTTTATTAGCTCTCCTTTCTTTTATTTTGCACTCTACTTTCTTTCCATTATATTTCCTATAATTTTTATCTCTTTTTTTAAATGAATACTATTTTTCGTTTATTTCTTTTTTTTTCTTTTTCTGATAACTTTCTTTCTTTTTCCAAAATTCTTATTCATAAATAAAAACTCTTTTCCTTTTTTTTGTTATTTTTCCACAAAACTCTTTCTTTTTCTTTTTCCCCACATGTCCAGTTCTTTCTTTTTCCTTGTTTTTGTTTACGAAGACTTTTTATTCTTTTTTTTGTTTCCATAAATCTTATTCTTTTTCCTTATTTTATTAAATAACTCTTTCACCTCTCTCTCTATTTATTTATTTATTTATTTATTTATTTCCTATATATTCCATTCGTTCTTTATCCTTAGTTTTATTTACGAATTCTTTCTTTCTTTCTTTCCTTTCTTTTTTCATTCTTTCTTTCTTTCTTTCTTTCTCTTTCTTTCTTTCTTTCTTTCTTTCTTTCTTTCTTTTCTCTCATCTTTCGCCTTCAGTGATCTGTCTATGCTTTAAAAATAATATGCATATTTTTATGGTATCACGATTCGTAATGGTTAGCCATGTTTTACTTGATTTCAGGACCAAGGCAGAAATAGGTTAGAAGACATTTAAGAAATGTTTATTTTCAGGAGTAAATTGACCTGTTGCCAGAATGTGTAAACATAGTTAGGGTTCAATGAGACTTTTAGGGAGAACCTACTAGATATTATGTTGTTCTAGCCACCCCACCAAATAGTAAAATTTTTTGGCGGGGTGGCTAGAACATCATAGGCAGAAATCCGAATATTATTAAATAATCGGATGTATCACTTTTCCTTTCTGTGTCCCTTTCCATACCGCATCTACACCGTGAACTTGTGTTGTTTTAGGGGTAGTGAGGTGACACGAAAAACCAAATCGACTATATAACTATAAACAGGAGATTCAAGAATACAGTTGTTCATTGTAAAACTTATGCAAGTGCCAGCTGTGGAAGCACCCACCTCCTGGTTATATGTAAACTAAAGATGAAACTTTAAAGACTGAAGAATATTAGTGTAGCATCCAGACTGCAATACAATAGAAGTGTGAACGACCTCAACCTGCAGGAAAAATACGAGGACAGTGTGAAAAAATATGCGAAGGACAAATTGTAAACGGTAACTCGAAACAAAAAACATTAAAGGAAGCTTTAATGACATCGGAAAATGACATTCCCTAAAGGAAAACAGACATAGAAGAAAAACTGAGTCGATCACAAATGAGATGCTCGACATGATGCAAAAGAGACAGAAAACAATGCCAAGACATGGAACTGAGTAGAGGAAACTACACAAGGAAATAAGGAACAAATGCAAAAAGTTTAAAAAGGAATGAATCAATGACAAATGTGCTGAAATAGAAAGATTGAGTACGACTAATAAAGCAGTCAGTCAGTCAGTCAGTTAATTGCCATACGTGATACACGCTTGAGCGATCATGTCTCGAAAGAGACATGACAGACTGGGCAGACGATTATTCCGCAGCAGGTTGCTATTACTTTCTGCGGTAGACTGGTTGCCAGCCAAGGCTATAGAACCTAATCTATCCTGGAGAGAAGAGATGGATTAATATCTTTCCCAAGTGAATGCGATGAATTCAAGAAGACATGCATAAAAAACCTAAGAGAACTAACAGAACAAAAGAAATGCTCATAAACAAGATGTATAAAATCCAAACAAGGAACGCTCATATTAGAGACAGAGAAAATACTTCAACGATGGGAAGAATATATAGGAGATCTCTTCCACGACAACCGACAGCAACCGACAATTCTCGAAAATACCGACGAACAGTAAATATTAAAATCCAAAGTGAAATCTGCACTGGCCAAACTGAATAAAAACAAAGCAGTAGAAACAGATTACATTGTAATAGAGATGTTAATAGCTTGATAAGACTTCGCCGTAGACACAATTACAGAAATAATAAATTAAATTTACAACAGTGGTGATATACCGGAAGACCTAGGAAGATCGATTTCCATAGAACTACCTAAAAAGCTAGGTGTAAACGAATGTGAACTTCACCGAACAATCAGCTTAATGAATCACATAACAAAATTCAACAACCGAATTCGGATGACTAGAGCGCGCAGCAGAATCAGGCTAAAGATAGAACAACAACAGTGCGGTTTCGTCGAAGATACTGGACCGAGGAACGTGATATTCATGCTTAGAATGTTATCAGAAAATATAGCATAAATGAAGAACCTTTACTGGCAGTAAACTGCCTACATACGAACAGGAAACAAGACACACAAAGGTAAAAAAGGGTGTAAGACAAGGATATGTCTTCTCACCAGATTTAATTAACCTATACTGCGAAAATAAATTTGAGAGCTCTAGAAGTCCTGCCAGAATTTGTCTGAACAACATAAGATATGCAGAGGATACAGTTTTGGTAGCTGACACGGAAGGGAAACTACAAGATCACCTGCAGAAAATAGGTAAAGAAAGCAGAAAAAAAGACTATATAAAACTACAAGAAAACTGAATCAATAGTCATCAGTAAAAAGAGGAATCCAAAATACCAACTACACGACCGCTGGCTGAGTCCAGACAACCTTCCTGACCTTCAGTCGATTCCGCCCACGTTTTGTTGAGCTTGGACCTGCCAAAATAGGATTGCTTGTCATCACCCGACTAGGTTAGCCCAGACACGCCAGGTAACGGTATATAATGAAACCAGTTTTAAGACTGCAACGCTACGGTGTAAATTTATATATATATATATATATATATATATATATATATATATATATATATCGAATAGATACAAGATTACAAGCAAATCAAATCTAAGTGACGCAAAAGAATATCAGTTGACTGATATTTCAGTAGCACGATAATATTCCTGATCTATTATCATCATGGGAAGGTGTTTTGCTCAATTTACAGCTCACCGAATTTGGGCTGACCGTCACTTGCAATAGCTCTGGTGGCAGGCTATTTCAGCTTAACCGTATCATTCCCTCGCTGGTCCCAGTCTCAATTTTGTGTTTTACCCCAGTTTTATTAAAGAGGCACAAAACCGTGGTGTTGAAAGTGAGCACGGGATTTCTATTTCCCCCTCTCTATACATGACTTACCATGACTTACGACATGAAGTAATATCATTTAACCATTTCGATTGAGTCTTCCAATGGAAGGGGAGAAAACTCACTCTCTGCTATTATCTGCCTGTTCCTACCAGCCGTTCAGGTAGTCAGTAAACAGGAAATTCTCAAGGCCGAATTTTGACGTAGGGTCACAAATCGTCAAAACCCGAATATTTTGACTACACTTTTAGGTAACTAGCTTCGATAAATTCGCTTACTTCTCCCGACAAAAGCAATTTGCACTCTTTGTATTTTTAAATCTGTAATTTCCAATTTTATCACTTCGACTACTTTTCCCGACAAAAATAATTGTATTCTCCAATTTATAAAAAAACTCTTCTTATCTTGAAAATCGCCAAAAATTAATACTAGCCATCTGAAAATATGGTTACACGGTAAGTGCGACACTGAGATCTGAAGGCGTACTGACATGGCCAAGGATGCATTCCAGAAGCTGAGTAGAGTGTTGAGAGACAAGAACATTTCGCTTCAAAGAAGATAATACTGGATTGTTATGTGATGTCAGTTCTTCAATATGGCAGTGAATGCTGAAAAATCTCAACAAAGATGAAGGAAAGACTGGAAGCAACCGAAATGTGGTCTTACAGAAGGATGCTGAGGATACCAGGGGTATAACATGTGAGTAAAGACGAGGTTTTGGAGAAAATAGAAGCGAAAAGGAAACTGGTATTTAACATCAGAAAAAGACAGCTGAAGTTTCTGGGATACGTAACGAAGAATGGGGGCTTGGAGAATCTGATACTTATGGGGCGGATAGAGAGAAAGAGAGGCGGGAGAAAGTAACGCGTGACATACTTGATCGGATAGATAGCGAACCAGGGTTTGGGAAGGGTAACAGGAGAAGGATCGTTTAAAGTTACATGGGATAGAGAGATGTGGAAGGCCATAATCGCTTGCGTCTTGAAAGGACACGGCACGCAGAAGAAGAAGAAAACAAGATATTTTATTTAACCTCTGAAATATATAATGCAGGTAATGGCTCATCTATACCTGCTTAAAGAAACCAGGTTATACTTTCCTTAGGTAAGTTTCGCAGAAATTAATGATGTATTATTAGAAGTCGTCAGTTTGTAAATAAAAACAAAACTTCGTTCTTTGTTCGAACTACACTAGCGACAATGGCACATATTTTTTATAATATCTTTTAATATAATAATATCTTTTATTATAAATATATAATATTTTTTATATTTTATAGTATAATATTTTTATAAAATTATATTATAGTTTTATAATATCTTTTGTTTATTCTCTTCACCCTATCCACTTTATAAAACTGCTTTCTATGATATACAGTTACGACAGTCCCAGCCTACGACAATTTGTGCTTACGACGTAATCTTAATCTAGTTTCGAATTTTTCCTCGTATTTTTTTTTTAATCATCTCACCCCAAGCAAGACATTCCACTGCCACTATTACGCATGGGGCTACATAGGGGAAGGTAAAAAGAAGGAGTGGTTAGACATAGGGAATGTCAGGAGGAAGGTGACAGATGAGTAAGGATACCGAGGATGAGGGTTGGGCAGATGGGAAGAGTGTTTGATAGAATGGGAGCAGGTTAGTGTGTTAGGAGGTGTCTATTGACCTTACATTTAAACTCCTGGAGATTGTAGCCGTCAGGGAAGCAATCGTTTGGAAGAGAATTCCACAGTCGGGAAGTGCGAGGAAAGAAACTGTTGGAGTAGAAGTTACGGCTGCATTTTATCGGCTTCACTGTAAAAGGTTGGGATCTAGTTGCTAATCTAGTATCTCGTTCAAATACGTATTTAGGGGGCACTAGTGATCTAAGTTCATCGGAGCAGAAGCCGTGAAAGTATTTATAGAAGAGACACAGGGAAGCCACGTCGCGCCGGTGGGAGAGAGACTGCAGGCGGTCTGCCAAGTCAGTATCTATCACATTACAGACCCTCCTCTGAACCTTATCGAGAAGCCCGAGAGAACAGCAGGGGCACCCGACCAGATATGGCAGCAGTATTCAATACGGGCGGATGGTAGATTTATAAATGTGCAGGATAGATTCACACGGAAAAAACTTCCGGGCCCTACACAGAGAACCGACTTTCATAGCAGCGGATTTAGCAATGGATTCGATATAGTCATTCCATTTGAGGTCCGCTGAAAGTGTGAGACCAAGGAGGCGTAGTGTTTTACTCTCTGGGAGGCAAGCCTGGTCCATGCTAATGGGAGGTAGGTGAGATTGTCGATGATGGTTAATTGAGAGTAGCTTCGTTTTAGAAGCATTAAAATTTACTAACCATTTCTTACCCCAGTCCAATATGGATTGGAGGTCTTTTTCAATCTCGGCTACGAGGTTAGCTTTGACGCCTACACCAGATTTTTGTAGGAGGCGAGAATAAACTGTGGTGTCATCGGCGTACAAACCTATTTGGGCTCTTATGGAATCAGGGAGATCATTAATGTATATAAAGTGCAAAGGGTGCAACGGAAGAATACGCGGCGTGGCAGAAGAATATATCATTGTACGACAGAAGAATACGTTAAGTTGGTAAATTCCCGATCAAAAAGTAAAACAAATTCCTGTTTATAACAATTTAATTTCATTATATGCATTGTTTTTATGCCCTTCATGCTTTTTTATTCTAATTACGTTAACATACATCATAGAAATGTGTTGCTATGTCTTATATTATTGCTTTAATATTGCTACAGCAGAGGTGAGTGACATAAGTGTTTATTCCGAATTACTCGAAATATCGCATTATATTACAACATAAGAACAGAACTCTGTCGTAAGTCGAGGGCCCCGTATTTCTTTCTTTCTTTCTTTCTTTCTTTCTTTCTTTTAAGTTTTTTCTATATTATCTATCTGTTTGATTGGTTCTTTTGAAGCAATCAAAATATATTTTACGTTGTTTTTATTTTTAATTTGTTCATTTTTTTTTATTCAATAAAATAATATTTACACAATCTCTTTTCTTCTTCAGTCATGCAGTTTTTTCTCTTTACTTCTTTCTGTTTTCTTCGTTTTTCTCTTTCCATCCTCTTCTTTCCTTATTTCTCCTTCCTTATCATTACTTCTTTTTTATTGCCTTTTCTTTTTCCGCTTTTTTCACTGTCATCCTTTTTTCTTTTCTTTTTTGTTTTGTTTTTTTCTTCCTTTTTTTTTTTTTTTGCTTTTCTCTTTGCTTCCATCTTTCTGTGCTATTTCTTTTTTCTCTAATGTTTCTTCCTTTTTTTTCTCTTTCCATCCTTTCTTTCCCTTTCTTTACTTCTTTCTCTTTCCGCTCTTCTCTTCCCCTCTTTTTTTCATAAACCCTACTTTTTTTATTTTTGTCATTTCATATCTCTTTCTTTCTAGGATTTTTTATCTTCTCTATATTTTTTGATTCGCTTAATTATTTAAATTAAATTCGCATATTTCATTTCCACTGAAATGATCACTCTAACTATGATTCAATTTTGTGACATATGAATTTACTTTGAATTTAATGAACTAATTTAAAATGATATAGAAGTACATCTACAAATATTAATTTAAAACTGTCTGCATATAACTATTCATGATACTAAAAGAAGTCATTATCAGAGTGTATCAAAAATACTTTTAAAACTCTTGGGTTAGGTTCCTCACACCAAAACAAGAACAAAAGTTCATATAAACATATATCCGCAAATTCTTTGTTTTTGAGTTATTAAGTTTAAAGTCTACGGCAGCTGAACTTAAATATACAATCCAAAATACAATCCAAAAATACTTTCACAAACTTTGACGAGAGTTCCTGACAACAAAATAAGGTAAAAAGCCATTGTTGTACCTCAACACAGCGACTCGTAATAAATATTCAAAATGTCCTCCGCTTATTTCTCCACAGATATGTACCTGTCGGAGCATTGACAGGCGGACCCTTTCATACAATCCCACACAATATCGAAAGGTTTCGCAGGCCCCCATGACACGTTGATAAAGCATATTTGCATTATTAATGTCTGCTGCATAAATCAATTGTTTTAGGTCTCCCCACAGATAAAATTCCAAAGGATTGAGGTCGGGAAAACGTGCTGATTATGGAACCGGTCCTCGCTTACTTATCCATCTTTAAATGCATTAAGTAGGAGATAGTAGATGTCACTCAGTGCATCACGAGCAATGTGACTAAAATGGGGTTCATGGATGACCCACATACGTCTTCGTATTAGCAGGGGTACGTTGTCTATCAGGTTTTGAAGTGTGTCCAAAATAGAGTACCTGTACACAACTTCTGCAAGACGTTCTGGTAGTATATATGGGCCTACCAGACAGTCACCTACAATTCTAGCCCACACATTAATCATAAACTGATGGTAGTGTTTAGCCTGCATTGTAGCATAAAGATTCTGATCCGCACACAAACATTGGATGCGTAAATTTGTTATTTCATCTCTTCTAAATGATGCCACATCCGTAAACAAGACTGAAAAGAATAAGAACGGGCCGGCAATTTCTGTAATAAACCGTTGGCAAAAGTTTCCCTGTGGTGAGTAATCAGAGGGCGAAAGGTACATATAGGTACATGAGCTGCTCATGAAGTACCTTCAATGCGATAGGACCACTTGACGTGTACTGATACCTGAATCGTTCCCGACAGTCAGCAGAGTATGTTCTTTGTTGTTCAGCTGTACAAGCGAACAACGGTCTTCCTCGATCGATAGTTTGCAGAGCCACGGATCCTGTTTCAGCAACGCGTCAAAAAACAACAGCAAAGTTTAGATGACCTTCGGTCTAGAAACGCACTCTAACACGGCCATGCAACCATGCGTCTATTAGGATTCGAGCAACCCTATGTAGAAATCATATGTGTCTGCTCACGATATGAATATCCTGCTATTGTTAAACAGAACACTTCTGTTAACTCACTACGACACACGTTAACGTTGAAAGTAGGCAAGCGACAAATGTGCAAAAATGAGAAATGTAGGTGGTGTCTCAGTAAATCCCCGTGGAGAATGCAACAGGATACCACTCCACTATCTATCTATGATGCGTATAATCATAGCTATACAACGAAAATATATTAAACCTAACGACGTGAAGAAGGTTGCTTCCAAAGAGAGCAATTCCTCGCCAGGTAAGGACCGACATGGCCAACAATTGTCACCTGACCATCATCCGGCGACTGCTAGCCACAACGGCGTAAAGGGATAGTTTTTCCCAAAATCTGTCCCTCGCCCGGGAAGGAACGACATGAGCAACAGGTGTCTCTGGACCGTTACCCTGCGACTGTTCGCAACAAAGAAATGATTATCTTGGGGACATGGAATGTCAGGACCTTAAATAACTGTGGACAAATAGAGAATGTCAAGCAGGAAATGAACAGACTGAAAATCAATATTCTGGGAATATTCGAAACCAGATGGCCAAATAATGGAGCGACAACCATAGGATAATATACACAGGAGGCAAAAATAATGAAAAAGGAGTCGGCTTAATACTGGACAAAGAAATGAATAAATGTGTTTTGGGATACTGCCAGTTCTCCGAAAGAGTTCTCCTGGTCAAACTGAAAGGGAGACCGTTCAACATCGCAATTGTAGTCATATATGCACCAACAACACAAAGCACCAAGGAAGAAATAGAATCTTTTTACTCCACTCTAGAGAAGGCCAAGGCTCAATGTAAAAGCCAAGAAATCAAACTCATCATGGGAGATGTGTATGCCAAAGTAGGCAAGGATAGGGAAGGTATGAGAATTGGCAACTTTAGTTTAGAAATCCGCAACGAACGAGGAGAAAAATGGGACCAATGGTGCATAGAAAATAACCAGGTAATAACTAACACCTGGTTTCAAGAACACCCACGACATCTAAGGACATGGAGAAGCCCAGGAGGTGACACGAAAACCCAGATAGATATTAATCGTATCACCCCGAGCAAGGCGGTAACGCCACTGATGTGCAGGGGGCTACATAAGAGTAAAAAGATTAATTAGAAGAGAGTGAAGAAAAAGACAAACCAGTTAGAAAGGAGCAAGAGAAGGGTGGGAATACAGGTGTGATGACAGTTGCAAAGGTGGAGAAAAAGGAAAGGGTGGTGTAGAAAGAACTAGAATCAAGTTGTTAAGAGATGAGTATTGACATTGCATTTAAATTCCTGGAGGTTGTAGCCGTCAGGAAAGCAAGAATATGGAAGCGAGTTCCACAGGCAGGAAGTGCGAGAGAAGAATCTGCAGGAGTAGAATTGTCGTCTGCATTTGGTTAATCTAACAGTGAATGGGTGGGACCCAGTTGCCAATCTCGTTGTATGAGTAAACACCTGTTGCAGAGGCACCAGTGACTTAAGTTCGTTGGAGCAGAAGCCCTGAAAGTATTTATAAAACAGGCAAATGGAGGCCACATCTCGTCGGGGAAGTGGCTGTAGTCGAGCCGCCAAGTCGGTATCTATCACATTACTGATTCTCCTTTGGAGTCTGTCGAGAACACTGAGATGAACAGCAGGGGCGCCTGACCAAATATGGCAGCAATATTCCATGCACGGACGAATGGTTGATTTGTATGCATGCAGGATGGATTCAGGTGGGAAAAACCTCCTGGCCCGAGACAGTGACTCAACCTTCTAAGCAGTGGATTTAGCTATGGACTCAATGTAGTGGTTCCATTTAAGCTCAGAGGGTAAGGCCGAGGAGGCGCAGTGTATTGCTCTCAGGGAAACTCGCATGGTCTATGCTTATGGGAGGCAGGAGAGGTTGCCTCTAATAATTGACAGTCAACAGCTTGGTCTTAGACGCATTGAAATTGACAAGCCACTTCTTAACCCAATTCACCACAGAGAAGACTTTGCTGCTGCTGACCTTGAAGATCCCTTTCAAGGTCAGTAGCGAGATTATGTTTGTCCGCCACGACGGGTTTCTTACTGATGCGGGAGTAAATTGTGGTGTCATCTGCGTAGATGCCCACTTGGCTCTTGATCTCGTCTGGGAGGTCATTTATGAAAATAAGGAAGAGCGTTGGGGCCAGGATAGAGCCTTGAGGGACACCAGCGTTTGTGCTGTAGGATGTAGAGGCATGCCCATTCAAAACGAACTTCATTTTGCGGTTATTTAAAAAAGATTGGATTAGATCAAGCAAGCGTTCGGCATACCGTAACCCCGTAGCTTGGATAGAAGGCCAGAGTGCCAAACCCTGTCAAAAGCCTTGGAGATGTCCAGAGCAACACCACGAGCCTCGACGAACTCCTCAAGGTCCTGGAACATGTACTCCATAACGGTCGTTAGCATGTCGGCCGTGGACCTGGCAAAGCGGAAGCCATGTCAGAGTAGAGTTTATGGGCAGTAAGATGTTGAACTATTTCAGCATTAATTATGGCCTCAAACAACTTCCCGAAAATTGGTAGAAGGCTGATAGGGCGATAGTTGAATGGGTCCGAGGGTTCACCACAGTTCTTAAATACAGGAACGACAGAAGAGAACTTCCAGCATGCAGGAAAACAGGAAGCAGAAAGGCAGATTCCCGGTGATAGTTCTTAAGAAATATGCTCCTGAACTCTCACCTGTCCTCTCTAAACTGTAGTTATACAGTTTAGAGAGGACAGGTGAGAGTTCAGGAGCACATTTCTAAAGAACTATCACCGGGATTCCATCGCCACCGCTCGTATTATGGGAGTCAAGTTTTGAAATTTCTCCGGATACTACTGTCGGAGTAATATATACATCATACAGTGTAGCCTCAGTTTTAATATGGAAGTCGGATGAGGGTACTCCAGATGAGTCAAATGTGGAGTTTGATGAGAATCTACGAGCAAAGCACTCAGCTTTGTCATTGACTAAAAACCTAAAATCCAGAAGGAGGATCTAGGAGCAAGTAGTTCAAGAAAAGAAAATCTCAGCATAGAACTTACGGCTAAATCTAGCTATTTCTACTGCAAAATGATATCTTGTTGCCAAACTAGTCTAGGTACCATAGTGGAAAGTTCATCAGAAAAAGATATCATAGAATTATATAAAGAACAGGCTCAAGAAAGCTACCTTACTGCGGTGGGAATGTGACCAAGAGAGTTTATCACACACACACACACACACACACACACACACACACACACACACACACACATATATATATATATATATATATATATATATATATATATATATTGTGTGTGTGTATTTTGGCAGCATTTTTTCATTAATACAGGTTCCGTTGAATAATGTAGACAAGTTTTGTCTATTTATTTTGTGTAGGATCCTTTCGTAAAATCTGATAAACTTAATGGTGCTATCGTTAAAAGACGACAAGAAATCACAGTAATTGTTGATTTTTTATCAGGTCTGATTTTGTCACTGTCTGCGGCCATCCAACACAGTAAAAAGGACTTGTCTCTTTGATTTAATTCTCTTTGTTTAATTCCAGTTTGTTAATAACTTAAATGTTCTATGTTCACTATATGTTAATGTTCATTCTTTGATAATGGCTTATGTAAGCCGAAAGCTCAGACCTGATAAAAAAATCAACAATTACTGTGATTTCTTGTCGTCTTTTAACTATAGTACTATCAAGCTTATCAGACTATACGAAAGGACCCTACACAAAATAGACAAAACCTTGTCTATATTATTCAACGAAACCTGTGTGTATATATATATATATATATATATATATATATATATATATATATATATATATTCCCTAAACATATACTGTTAAATATAAGAGACAACGAATGTCTATTATGTTTAATCATGATCCGTTCTAAACATTGTATTTTGGCTTTAATTTCAGTTGAAAATAAAGACAAAAATTCTCCAACATTTGGATATTTTTTATTAAGTTGGTTCTAAGCTCTCGGCTCACATGAGCCATCTTCAGAGAGGTCACAAGGATGTTAACACAAAAACATCCACCATCAGCGACGATTTTATCTTGTGTTGACATAAAACTCCGCTAAGCAACGGCTACCAAAAATAACAAACGCAGTTTGCAAATTTGTAATCCGGTTGAGAGCTCGAAATGATAACAGAACCATATATTTAGATGCAATGTAATGTGTTATGACCAGATTTAAAAGTGATTTTAAGTGTGGATTGTTTGGATTTAATGTAGATGGCCTCCAATATCTGAAGGTTCTTTTTACTATGTGTATGTGTGAGGATTATTGTATTGTTGACTAAAATATGTCTGATATTTCCTACATGGTTATGTTTTGTCTGAGAAATGTTGTTTAATTGTACTCTGATCAGGTAAGTCTACGGGAGAGCGTGATTGTAGTAAAAGCAATATATGTAGTGGGTTTATTATTAGTACCAGAGATACAATCTCTGAACGGGCATGTAAATTGATACACTACATTGGTTTTTTGTAGAGGATTTAGTTGAGTGCTTGTAGGGTTATTAGAGACTATGAGATCAACTGTTCTGAATTTCTTAAAATATATGATGAGTTTCATTTGATTATTACTATCCACTGGTTTAACATTTCTACGCATTATGTTTTTGAGAGTTTTTTCATCTTGTTTGTAATTATTATGTATTTGGTTGCAATAGTATAAGTTTATAGTGTTATGTTTATTTTGATGTACACCATTATTATTAATATTATCAATGACGTTTACTTAGCATTTGAATATCTCTGACATTTACTGAATCATATTCAAACTTCAGGAGACGTGATGGTAAACTATTATACAAATTGTTTGCAGTAAATATGCCATCTTCCAAAATTACCCTGGTCGATCTATTTTTAGCAAAATACACACTCTGTTACATAAAGTGTAGTCCAAAAGTAGGTGGAGAGTAAATGGTTTTCTTTCATCAGTATTTGAATTACCTCAAATGAAAACAGATTAAATTTAGATGGATTTAGTTATAAAATTTAAAATAATATTGCACAAATACGATAATTATAATGAACACCATTGTAATAATATAACCAATACATAAACCTATTCCACCTATTGTTCATCTACTTCTGAACCACTTATATATATATATATATATATATATAACAAATTGTGTATTTACCATATGTTGGCTGTCAGCCTTATGCTACAGCTTTCTCTGATTAATAGTTAAAGATTAATTTGAGTGGAACCTGTGGTTCTTGTTACGAAGAGCATCTTTCTTCGAAACATTTGGACTGGTGCTACAGAATCCCAA
This sequence comes from Ascarosepion bandense, assembly GCA_037127315.1. Lineage (NCBI taxonomy): Eukaryota > Metazoa > Mollusca > Cephalopoda > Sepiida > Sepiidae > Ascarosepion > Ascarosepion bandense. The sequence continues at coordinate 238,601 of JBBBDQ010000355.1, forward strand.
ACAAAGATCAGATAACAGAAATTATGTTACTTGAGGAACTACGAAAAAAAATAATTACATAATCAAGATGTTGAAATCCCGTACTACTTCAATAGATTGGGTATGAACCCCCTCCCCATTAGTACTAGAAAGAGCGATGACAGTTATTGGTCCGAAGAAACTTAAATCCCTGATAAATTGTTTTAAGAGAAAGATACTAGATGCTTAGTTTATGAATGCCGATTGCTTCCTAATAAGGAAACAGTTAATATTATCATTGCAATTTTGTGTGTTCTTGTGCCAAACATACCGGAAGTGAAGTAAATATTTGCCTCAACAACAATATAGATAAACATGAAGGAAAATACTCGAAAGCAGATAGTGAGGTTGATAGAAAATCAATGAATAAAATTTCTGTTGTATGAGGAGTATATAAATGAATATTGATCACCCAGGCAAGGAAAAATAAAGATGATGTCCTTCAAATCCGTACTGGTGGCGTACACCCACGTCTCTCTTGATTGACTAATCAATTATTGATCAGTTGTCATCATGTTACTTCTATCCGCATTAATCGCCGTGTATATGCAATGTGTCCTGAAATGTGTACACGTAAATAATTTGTTCTTTGTTGATTATTTAGGCTCGGGACTATAAGGTTCTTTCATAAAGAGAAGTTTTATTTTCCAAAAGAATGAAATAATAATTCAATGTGATGTCAGATCTTAATGTACGAAAGGATTTTCTTTGGATGAAGAGTTCGAATATGTAAGTTTGAATACGCGCCAATTTTGTGTTTTTTTTTCCTAATCATTTTATCCTAAGGAAAGCCATAAAATCACTAATGCGAAAAGGGGTTACTGAGTGTGAGTGAATATGACAAAAAAGAAATATTATTAAGAAAAGGAGAAAGTAAAATAACAGGAATTAAGAAGATAGAACATGACGATTGACATTTCATTTACATTTTTTAACTAAAGATACAAATATATAAATTACATTTTACATATATCTGATCTTTGTTCTTAAATTATTTTTAATCATTTCACCCCAGGCAACATAGCACAAGAAACTGATTGTGAAAGAATCTTAGTAAAATAACATTAAGGGGAGAGTCCAACAAACAAAAAAAAACTAGAATCAAGAAAACTTAAGAAGACGATTGAATTTGCATTTAAATTTTTAAAGATCAAAGTTGACTGAGAAACAAGAAGTGGGAAGAGCAAGAACTTAGAGCAAGAACATAGAGCTTACGGTTAAATCTAACTACTTCAACTTTAAAACTGACGGGACATTCTCGCCAATTTCGTGAAGTCGAAGTACCTGGGTCAAAAGTTTATCGGAACAATTTACATGAGAATATTTATATAAAAGGCATAGAATACCAGGTCAGCAAAAATAGCATCGCAGAGCCGCCAAGCCACAGACACAAGGTAGCTATGTTACTGTAGCCAGAAAAAGACAGAAGCCGAGATGTCAGGTCAGCACCAATAGCACTGCACACCCGTCAACCCACAGTCACAAGGAAGTTATGTTTCGGTGGTCAGAAAATGACAGAAGCCGAAATGACAGTTCAGCACCAATAGCACTTCAGACCCGTCAAAGACACATACTCCGAGCCGACTTATCTTCATTCCCTTTATATTTCATTAGTAATGAGTAAGTTCCACTCAGATAGCTTCTTCCCCAAAACTGTTGCATTGTGGAATAGACTCCCAACAATGTTTTCCCGAACATTACACTTTTCACATTTTCAAATATAGCATAAACTGTTATCTATCCTACATATCATCATAATATGCACCACTTACTCCCTCCTTGTACGTCCTTTCAATAACCTCATTTGACAACCCTCTACTTTGAGTGGCTCTTGGACCTTGAATTGAATGAAAAGGCTAAAAAAGATTTACGATTTACTATTAATGATGTTTGTGACATGAGTGTACAAAGAGTTTGCGGGAAGTGACGATTATTAGGATAAGCAGGATAGAAAACGATTGAAGTTGAAGAGGTTGACTGTAGGGTTCAGGAAACATCCATGTGGAGTCTGTTCCACAAAATGATAGTTCTTGGGGAAAAAATTTGTCTGGTTTGAACTTTATTCTTATCTTTAGAATATGGAGGAAATGTTAGTGTTTTGCCTCTGTAGAAGTAGCATGGCTTGTTTAAGCTGTAAATGTCTAAAATTAGTAGGAGGTAATAAAAAATCTGTCAGTCGAGCTCACTTCTGTAAGTCTCAGCGTTATTCTGTCATGTTAGCTGGAATATTCATTTATATTCTAAAGTAACAACGCATATCTTTTTCTTAAATTTAGAAATATCTTCGATTTCAAGCTGTAACTGCGCACATATTTTTGGTATTGTGATTAACTTTCTTTTGAAGGTCTCCTCATAAAAAAAAACTCAGTTTCCAAAAAGTTACCGGCTCGATCATGAAAGGAATAAAATAATGGCCAAATAACAACGAAATATTGTTCCGCATATTCATCAGCAAAAAAAACAAAAAACAAAAAACAAAAAAACATAGTTTCTTAAAATTCTTTCTTTTTTGTTTTTAATGTCACATATCGAGAATTTGACGGGGATGTCAGGTGTATGCAATCGCTCTCTCAGATCAATTACTGAAGTTCGATTCCAGTGAATAAAACCTGTTGATTCTCAGGTGATGCTACATTTTGGTGTCTCATCTGCACACTCGAACCAAGGACACCATTTCTTCACATGTGGAGAAAATACTATTTCTGATCGGAAGTGCCTACTGAACAATTCCACTCTGAAACAAATTTTAAAAAAGTGCAGATATTCTGTAAATTGGAACATTAAAATGTAATGGATTTTATTTATCTTTTTTACGGCTATCAACCAGTTTTGAGATATTTAAAGCTCTAATATATTTTGTATTGTAAGAATATTTTTGCGAGTGTATAGGGCATTAACAATGTTCTCAAGAATAACAATGATTTTTTCATGTACATTTTAACATATTAATTTACTCTATGATAGTGAGGAAGAGATGCATTCATAACTTTCCTGAAGATAATTGAGCGTAAAAAATGAAAGAAACTCGACTAGAATTCAAACACGGTACTTTAATTTTTCATTCAAAGCTACTATACATTACACCATTCAGTACAGTGTATAAAATCAAAAAGGAGTTTAGGAAATGAATCGGTCCGAAAATCTTTTTGAATCTCTCTCATAAGAGGATAACTGATTCATTATTACAGTAGATCAAATCAATATTATTATACTACTTTTTTTATTTTCGATCAGGTTCTAGGAATATTGTGTGGTGCCACTTCCGGATGCAATCTATTTATCTCCCTTTAACTCAACTCTCTTTGTTCACCACTGCTGTAGCCCGGTATTGAACTCACAATACTTTGGATCAAATCACTGGAATTAACCTACGCCTATAGCTACTGTGCCATGTAGACATAAGCGTTGGTTAGTTAGAAGTAAAGACAAGAAACAGAACTGCTTTTAAGGAAGTATGTGAGCATTTTTGAATAATCCTCTCTCTGTCTCTCTTCCTCTCCCTTTCTCCCTGTGTGTGTGTGTGTGTGTGTGTGTGTGTGTGTGTGTGTGTGTGTGTGTGTGTGTGTGTATACGTGTGCGTGTGTGTGTGTGTCATTAAAACAACGGAACAGGTTTTTTAAAAATAATTTAGTTTCTTATCTACGTACAAGAAAGCACCAATTCCGTCTACGATATTTCATGCTCACTTATGAACTTATATTACCTATTATGCACAAGCTAAGACCAGCTCTTACCTGGAAAAAGGGTCGAAGGCGAATTACTAAAGCCTCATATCTTGCTGATTCGGGTAGATGAAGCCTGAAACCCCAGTAAGGCATGATTTTAAACCTTCGATGCCTTTACAGTCATATCCAAACACGGAAAATAGCTATGAAAATAAATTCAAACAAAAAAACCTACAGTGGAGACCCAAGACGGTTGGCTGTCAACATTGTGGCCTTTTAGACAAATCCTTTGACCTAGACGACTTTAATTAGCAGTATTCCTTTAAATCGGCCAAGAGTGGTAGAGGCATGTAGTCGGGGCAAAGCATGACTAGGCTCTTGAAGTTACTCCAGTCTCATAATCAAACGACTTAATTTTGACCAAACAGGGAGCTATCGTTATCTCGCGAGATAATCGGATGCTTATTATACACAAGCTATATAACCACACAATCATAAACAGATAACCATTATTTGATCGCATAATATTGCGGAACACAGTGCGATCATGTTACATAATTACCTGTGTTACATAATGAATCATATGTTTATGAAACAGCCATTTTTTTTAAAGAAAACGAATTTACAAGATGGATTTCTGTAGTAGTGGTTAAGAGTTATTGTTTCTTTTAAGCGTAAAACAGAGAAATGGGGTCGCGCAAAAGAGGGTTTTATTGTTTCAAATTGTACAACTTTTCTAACTGCTTATTCGTCTCTTTTTTATGCACGCATGAAGTGTTCTAACAGAACAGAAATTCATCTAGTAAATTCTTTTCTTTAGCAAACACCAGCTGTTTTATAAAAATATAATTTGCTGTACATATCTCTGTTTATGTGTTTATAAATCTTGTCTCAAGTATCTCCCAAGGATAAAATAGCTTCAAAATGCCGTACCTACGTTCTGGACAAATCACTAGCGGAATATTTAGGAATAAAATTGAGATTATGAGTTCTGAAATTTCATAGGAAGAACTTAACATGTCAAACGAATGAGAATGTAAACTCATAGGTGTCTTCAGTATAAATGTTTAACGAATCTCACCTGTTTGATCATTACTACAGGGAGGGGTAATACAATATTCGATATTAAATAACCCAACATGGATTGACATCTCGGAAAAGTAATTAACAAATAATAAGGAATAGATCAAATAAACTATTTATTTTAAAGCTGTTTGAATTTCTATAAATTACTGATGAAGTGTATAGGCACCGAAACGCTGTTTATAATTATAACAAATAAAAAGATTCAAAAGAAGGACTGTTTAACAATAGCCCTTCAGCGAACCTGAGAAGACCACACAGAAATCACAGAATCAGTTTATTTTTTGTTTTTTTAATCGGCTTATACCATTCGCAACAAAAGCGTTTGTGTCTTATAAATAAATTTGTTTTTGCCTTTAAAGAAGTTTTATTGCGTTTCATAAAATGTCCGAAAACTTCTCGGAAAAGCTAATATTTATTCGTGTATAGATAATTATCCAAGAACAATAATTATTTCTAAAGCGAATCTAAGACATGCAAAAGTTTATCTTGAATAAACAATATACCTGCTGTATGGAACCCCGGGCCCCGTAATAAAATCATATAAAATATATCTGCTGCAAGGACTTGTATTTATTTACATACTGTTTTGTTCTTGCTGTCAGTTTAATATCGCCAAATGTCTCCATGTAGGTGTAGGTTTTGTATTTAATTGCTGAAATCCAATAGCACAAACCATTAATCAAATCAGTTTTAACGTTATCGAGAAAAGGTTTTCTTGCAAGATACACTACAGAGAGTCGTTCAAAATATGTACAAATTTCATTGATTTGTTTTTCTAAGTGTTACATTCAAGACACATCCAAATCTATTTCCTATTTTCTTGTTCCAAATTAACGGAACTTGTTTGCTGGCCGGAGAGACTTTCAGATTAAAACGATGATGGTAAAAATAACAATGAGACAAAGGTAGGATTCAAAAATATAATACGTTAGTTGATTCGTTTTCTAAGGTTTATCAACCCTTACAGGTTATTTAAAGCCAGAAAATATTTTTAGATTGTAAGATTTTATTTTTTGAGATAATAATGTTTTTTTTTCTTTTACTGATAGTCTTACTAATCTAAACTTATTTATAGATGGAACTTTGTCTCTGTGTGTATGTGTGTGTGTGTGTCCGTTACCTATAGACACTGAAACGGCTGAACCGATTTTCTTGAAAATTTACACAGTTGTACTATAAGCGTCTGCGAGTGTTCTTAGCTAGGTTTTGTGTCGAGGTACACCCAATAAATATTGAAAATCGATAATCGAAAAAATCGGGTTATAGAAGGAGTGGTCCGATTTTAATCAAATTTGATACACTCATAGACAAAGATATAAGAAACGATATTCAGAAGTTTCAAGGTTGCAGTTCTTACAATAGTGCAGAAAATCGATTATATATATATATATATATATATATATATATATATATATATATAAAAGGCAAGATGTTTGTGTGTGTGTGTGTGTGTGTGTGTGTGTGTGTGTGTGTTTATCTGCCTGTATGTCTGTATTTTTTCAGCTCTTTTATTTTAGTTTTTGCTTCGGGTTTGGCTCTAAGTAGGTATAATTGTAGTTCTTAGTCTCAGCCATGATACCATTTACTCAGAGGACTTATTTAGCCTTCAAAATTCAGTTTACGACAAAAAGAACTTATTTGATATCGATACCAGGAAATCAAAATTTGACTTACATCCATTCATTTTTCTTTCAGTTCTACGGTTTCGCTTTAACTGGAAACAACTATTGCTTTTTTTAGTCTTTCGTGTCAACGTCCAAAGAGTCTGAGCTCCAGGACCATGGATTAGTTTTAAAGCTTTCATTACACCCGAGCAACGCCGGGCTATGCTGCTAGTTAACCAATAATCTGAGATAGAAGTAGTGGTTTCATACCTTCGCCTGGGGGTTTAGTAAGTAAATATAACGAAACTAACGGGAATTGGAACTCAACTCTTTGATTAACGGCTTCAAGACATGATTCAAGTTTACAGCACCTGGTATTCTCAATCGGCCACCTATCTAGGTATTGTTCAAACTCTATGTTGCTTAACTTCGGTGATTGGATGGGAACTGAAGGTTTCAACGAGATGTGGCCGAAGTCATGATAAAGCATGAGGAATACTGAAAACAGACTACGCAGAATATCAGAAAACTGTTTCCAGTTGATTTGGAACATCTCTCTGTATGAACAAAATAAAAATGAATATTCGTTGTGTTGCTATGGATATTGGCTCGGAATCAACAATATGTGAGCCGGTTTCGAATTCCAGTTGAATTCAGTGCATTTACTTATGCGGCAATACGCTTGAGAAAGGTATGGATTAATCTCTTCTCCCTCCAGCTATGAGTTGGATAACAGAACAGATTGGGTTCTATAACCTTGGTTAGCAACCAGTCTACCGCAGAAAATATGTCAACCTACTGCAGGAAAATCTTCTGCATTGTCAGTCGTAGATCGAAAGAGACACGATCGCCTAATCACAAATCACGCATGGCACTTAACTAACTTACTCCATATAAACAAAACAAAATTTTTATTTCAATTTGTTTTCTCGTTTTTATATACCTAAAAACTATAGTAAACATTCTTAGACACCGCGTACGTTAAGTTTTTGCGTTTACAACCATGTCACACCTAAGCACCGGTTCTCGACCGATCACCGAAGATGGTCAGCGTCTAGATGGGTGACCGCTTTGTTATCTTCTATGTGCCTTGTCCTCTCATTTTCTTCTGTAACATCTCGCAGCGCCTGTTCTGTCATCCACCTGCTCAAGCCCTTCAAATATGCTCGCTGCTTTCCTCTGTCTCTTTTTTCCTCTATCTAGCCTGTTAGTATCAGGTTCTCCAAGCCCTCTTTCCTCATTAAGTGTCCCAGGAACTTTAGTTGTCTCTTTCTGATGCTCAGTATTAATTTCCTTTTTGTTTCCATCTTTTCCAAAACCTCATCATTGCTCACATGCTCGGTCCATGATATCTGCAGCATCCTTCTGTAAAACCACATTTCAGTTGCTTCAAATTTTTCGTTCATCTTTGATGATATTGTCCAGCATTCACTGCCATATTGAAGAACTGACATCATATAGCAATCTAGTACTCTCTTCTTTGTTGGCATACCAGGTGTTTTAAGCTTGCATGCCCAAATGGTGTAATGGATAATGGTTCGGAATGAGAAGACATTGGGCCAGTTTCAATTTCTAGACAGAGTTATTATATTCAGTTACTCGCAAAAACCGAAGATAAAAGTATGAATCCACCTCTGTGTTAAATAGTAGTATAAAAATATTATTACCACCAAAAGTTTACTACAATCTAAAAACCCTTAGCCGGCTTTAGATAACCTGCAACAGGGTGATAAATAAAAAAAAGCAATCAATCAATCTAAGTTTTTGTTAATGAATACATTTCACCGGCACCATTCTCCTTCGTGCGCGGTTTTCATTCCCTTTTTAACAAATTGTTCACCCAATGAAACAGTTACTCGAGGTAGAACGTTGCTGAATGGAGTTGTTGGATAAACGTAAACGAAAAACGTATAAGTAGATTATGATGATATGTAGGATAGATAACGGCTGATTCTAGACTTGAAGAGATTTTTTCAGCAAAGCATGCTATCGGGAGTCTGTTTCACAAATTATCTGTTCTCAAGAAGCTCCTGTCAGAGTGAAATTGCCTTCTTATCACTGAAATACGAAGGGGCAATGAGGACGATTCGACTCTGTGCACGTAACCTGGTAAGTCCTAACTGTAAAGGTCTGAACGCTTAGATCTTAAGAATGGAGCACGTCTGACTATTTGCCATGGAAATAGCGATAGAAGGCTTGCAAAGGATTAAGAAGTCCCATACGATAGATGACAATAATAGTCTATTCTGGTTGGATTTGACTCTTGTAAAGATGGAACATGACAGGGAAAGCCAAGTAATTTCTGCTATTTCTTTAGCATCTTTAGTTATGAATCGTATATATCGTCTGGTAATTACAGATTAACACTTCTGGACTGCACGTCACAGATGCTGATATTGTTGATATTGCAGTGAATGAAATAAGACGTCATACTGTAGCACTTATTTGTGGATTGGAGATTAATCATTGGGTTTTTTGGTGTTAAAATATGGAAAACGTTAACTTAATCTTTTAAATATCTCTTCTTTCAAATATCTTGATTTTATCATCCATATTTTCCGACAGAAAAGAAGTTGTTTTTTTTATACCTAGATGTTGGGTAAATGTTAAACAATTTTATGAATTCTAAAAACTTTACTTTCTGAGGAATTTTATAATTTTACTTTCCAAGAGAAAACCGTGAAACAATTCTCTACAGGTCACCAAGAAGGGAAAAATAAAAGTAAAATAAACGCACATCCAAATGTATTTTGAATACTTTCATTGCCTCTCGCTAAACTACGGACCAGAACAAAAGTAATATTTTGAATGGCATACCATTGACCTGCAGACATCTTTTATCGATTTTTACTAAAAAATAAAAATACATGTGTGAACAACTTGACAACAGGTAAAAGCAAAGATGTATTTTAGGGATAATCATGACTACTTATTTTCACGTCATTTCGCGAGAACAAAATCTTTTGAAGATGGGATTTAGTTTGCAGCTCTTATTTTCCTGAAAGGCAAGTAATACATTTTGCTATCTTCTTGACTTCTTAAAAGGAAGCAGCTTGTTCACCATTGGTAGGAGGAATATAAGTGTTTCTTATACGATACAGAAAAGGCATGGCCTGAGCATTTATTTTCTACGTGTTTCAGAAATCAAAGCTAGAGGATATAACGGGTTATAAAGACAAGGTAACCGGTCTTTGCTTGCGAGGAACAAACAATTCGTCGACAGTAACTAAAATATTTTGTAAATAATAATGCAAGATAATAAGTATTTGATTGGGGAAAAGACAAAACAGGATTTGAATAAGGGAATAGAAGAAGCTGAAGATGAGGACAAGTTAGAGGAAGAGGAGAAAAATAAAAAAGAAGAAGCAGAGAATAAGTGAAGAAGAAGAAGAGGAGGAGGATGGGAAAATAAGAAGAGGCGGGAAAAAAAGAAAAAAAGATGACGAAGAAGTGGAGAAGAAGGCAGAGAAGGAAGAGAAGGACAAGAAAGGAGGAGGAGGCGAAAAACAAGAAAAGGAGGAGGCAAAAAAGAAATCGCAGAAGAGGAAGAGGAGAAAAAGGAAAAGAGACGGCGAAGAAGAAAAAAGATGAAGAAGAAGAGGAGAGGCGAACGAGAAGGAGAACAAGAAGTAGAGAAAGAAGCGGAAAAGAAGAAGACAAAGAAAAGGATAAAGGGAAAAATGAGGAAAAAAGTGGTTTCGGAGGCAAAGAAGAAGAACAACAACTTTTGGTCTTCTTAGATCCTGAATCGGATTATTTTTCGCCGTTGGTCGAAGTGATTTATGTTTCGCGTACTTTGAAAATGATTGAATGGGTTTCATATTTTTCTTGACCTAATACTGTCAATCAAATGCATTTTGCCTCCCGCGACGCGATGTCAACTTTGCTTTTCTTTGCCGTCAGCATGTCAGGTTCCTGATGAGAGTAATGGTTGAGGCGGAAGAGAAAGTGTGAAGAAAGCAGAAACAGTAAGAGATGGAAGGAAGAGAAAGAACACGTTAATCATTTAGAAGTAAGAAATAAAACGGAGAAAAAAGAAATGAACACAAATAAGAGAAAATTTTAATTTAAGGAAAGAAAGAAAGAATCAAACTAAAAAAGTAAAAATGAAAACGACAGAAAGCAGCGAGAAAAAGAAAGAAAAAAGAAAGAAAGAAAGAACTAAATTAAGAACCTAAAAATTAAAACGATAGAAAAGAGAAATTAAAAGTAAAACAAATTCTAAAGGGAAAGCAAAGCGAGAAATAAAGAAAGAAAGAAAGAAAAAAGAAAGAAAGAACTAAACTAAAGAAGTAAATATGGCGACAAAAACGAGCAGTTCAAAGAAAGAAAGTGAAAATGAAAACGTTAGAAAAGAGCAATTAAAAGTAAGAAAAAAAAATCAAAGAAGCAGACCTGAAAGCGAAAACAAGCGTAATTAACAATAAGAAACAAATCTACAGAAAAAAAAAGAAAGAAGTATCCCAGCGTTAATATGATGGAGGCCTGAAAAGTTATTGGCTCGACTCAACTTCCCATAATCAATATTCTGATATTTGTTCATTGATATACTGATGTAATAAAATGGTTTGAGCAAAAACGTTTTCCGCACAAATTCGTGCAATTGGAAAATAGAAGAAATAAACAATCAAAACTAACCAATCAATATCCACCTCAAAAGAGTCATTTCTGTTGCTTCTACTTATTCGCCAACGAGTAGGAGGTACCTCATCATGGTTAACGAACCGGACTGTTTGCCAATTGTCACTGAGTTTGATCCTTAATAGGTGTCCCATATCTGTAACTTTTTGCCAAACTAATGTAGGCTTAGTAAATAAAAACCAAATAAATAGCACAAGGCCTCAATTTTAGAACACTCCGTGGGGTTTCAAGTTTCATTACAATGGATGCTAATTGGTCAACCTATTGTATCCAACTAAACACCCCAAAAAACTAATAAATATAATAATATATTTCGTAATTTATATATATATATATATATAGGTATGTGAATCAATGAATATACATATGGGTATACACTCAAGTATACGCACGTATATAAAATATTATACAGGTGTTAATAAAACCGTGCTCAATGTAGTATAATCAAAGCTATTAATTATCTAAATCTATCTAAACTTATTTATAAATGAAACTTTGTGTGTGTGTGTGTGTGTGTGTGTGTGTGTATGTGTCTGTGTGTGTGTATCCGTTACCTATAGAATCCGAAACGGCTGAACCGATTTTCTTGAAAATTTACACAGTTGTACTATAAGCGTCTGCGAGTGTTCTTAGCTAGGTTTTGTGTCGAGGTACACCCGATGAATATTGAAAATCGATAATCGAAAAAATCGGGTTATAGAAGGAGTGGTCCGATTTTAATCAAATTTGATACACTCATAGAAAAAGACATAAGAAACGATATTCAGAAGTTTCAAGGTTGATGTTCTTACAATAGTGCAGAAAATCGATAATATATATATATATATATAAAAGATGTTTGTGTGTGTGTGTGTGTGTGTGTTTATCTGCCTGTATGTCTGTATTTTTTCAGCTTTTTTATTCTAGTTTTTGCTTCGGGCTTGGCTCTAAGTAGGTATACATGCATTTCTTAGTCTCAGCCATGATATCATTTACTCAGAGGAACTTATTTAGCCTTCAAAATTCAGTTTACGACGAAAAAAACTTATTTGATATCGATACCAGGAAATCAAAATTTGACTTACATCCATTCATTTTTCTTTCAGTCTACGGTTTCGCTTTAACTGGAAATAACTATTGCTTTTTTAGTCTTTCGTGCCAACGTCCAAAGAGTCTGAGCTCCAGGACCATGGATTAGTTTTAAAGTTTTCATTACACCCGAACAACGCCGGGCTATACTGCTACCTTATTAATAAATATATATTTTATCCTCTGTCGGTGGAACGAAATGGTCTTTCATGCACTACGTTATCATCATATGCATATTAAAAACTAGTAATATGCACCTAATGATTGCGTCGCATGAAAATCCGATTCGTACCACCGACGTAGAATAATATGTATATTTATGAAAATTATATATATATATATATATATATATATACACGAGAGGGCTCGTGTCGTCAAAAATTACGGTAAAATATTTATATCGACTTGTAGTCTAAAATGACGGCAACATATATACTGATGTACTTTCTAATGAGTATCTTACATTAAGAGAAAAAAACAAAAATAACATTCTAAGCACCTGAGCGTGAAAGGATGGAAATATATATATATATATATATATATATATATATATATATATATGATCATCCATAGACAATCCTGTTTCAGTCTATCACACCTCATCAGTACGGTTAGACATCCGATAGATTCCAGCTAGTATTGTAATCCGACGGAGCTAACATCAGTCATAGATTCTACCTGTAAGCTATCGGCGCAAGGTAGAGGAAGGCATATTCTAGCGTGTTATATATAAACAATATATACGAACGCAAGTAACCAAGAGTGTTTAATCTATTGCTTTAGATTATCTATGAACGTCTTTTAAGGTTTTTCTTTTCAACGATTTACTGTCTTCATTTCCATGTAGAAAAGTTGTTTGAGAAAATTTAAATTTGTGATGTCATTAGTTCCGAAAACCAATGACCCTGAAGAGTGAAGACATTACAATAATAACCTCACGAAACTTCAAAGTCGGTATGACTGAAATAACACTGATCAGCTAAGTGGCAAGTTTCTCCAACTTACTTCTATTAAAGCTCTATCCTTGTCTCGATATCGAGCTCTTTGTGACAAAAAGTACCTGCTTTCCTGAAATGCTTTTTCACTAGTAAACTACTGAAAAATACAGCAATGTTGGCACTAAACACCATTATAATTTAACTCTATATATTGGGTGCGTAAAGTATTTAAGGAAATATGTTATTTTTACTATAGCAGCATATTATTTGATTTGATACATTATATATTTCAGAATTATCAATAGCAGATCCTAATGCTTATACAAGAAATGAAGAGGTAAGCAGTTATCGTAAAGACTGTTATTGTAAAGACTGAATGTAGCAAATTTAGAAATATCACAATTTTAAAAGTTTGAAATCATAATTCCAGACGCACTGATGTCATAAGAATACCTAAATTTATTTGGCAAGTACAGCTGACCCCTGACGGCAATTCCAAAAGATTCATGAGGTCGATTGCAAAAACACCATGTGTCAGAAAAAGAAAATCCGAAATACTGTGCACGAAGACTTCAGATACAAGTCTTAGGTAATGAGAGAAGGTAATGTTGTGTCAGAAAGGTAAAGAAAAATCGCTTAATCAGATAAAAGAATCTCCTAAACGTTGCAAAGAAATCAAGAAAGAAATCAGAGAAAGTTGTCATTTGGTTCTTCTCAGAAGATCACATGATCCCAAACATTTCGTCTCCTAGCTCCCCAGATCTTAATCCATTTGACTACTATGTATGAAGAGTAGATTAGAAAGAGGTTAAAGAGCACCCTCATAGCACTAAAAAATCTCTAAAAGCCTCGATAGTTAGAGTAATGTCCAATATGAACGAAGATCACTTGTTCCTAGCATGTAGATGATTCAGACCTCGCCAAGAAGCCGTTATCGAAGCTGAAGGAGACTTTATCGAATTAAATTACCAAACAATATATTTATTCTTATCCTCAAAACTTTTTCAGTAAACAGACATCATTTTTTGTGTTGAAGAGCCATTTTTGTGCAAGTATAAATCTGTCCTGTATATATATTAAAATTACTAAAAAAAACTTTTGATAGTAAAATTACCAACAATACATTTTTTCTGCAGTTGAAGATATAAATGCATTCAAAATATTTAGATTTTAGTATTAAATAACCTATAAAGGTTGATATGCCACTAAGCAAAATCAACCAAATAATAAATATGAAAGAACTCTTTCATGACATTAATCCATATAATATCCTACAATTTCTTAAAGGAATCAAACTCTATTGCAAAATAAAATAAAATACAGCATAAAGCACACATATCTCAGCCTCTAATACTTATGTCCATACAAATATCATCTAATATGTATTCAACTGTGAAAGCAGAACATCATGTATCATATTTTTTATTACTTCAACGCTCCCAAGAAAATTAGATTTCAGCATTAAATGACGCATAAGGAGTTGATATGCCGTTAAACAAACAAATCATTTGTGCAATGTCCGATATTATGTGCTATGATTTTGTATTGTTTGCTCCCTCCTTTTCATCATGTCGAGAATTTTATTTGTCAACTATTTCTTTCTTATTTTCTTTCTCTAATTCTATTTGCTATCACTTGCCGATGTTCAGTCAGTCAGTTAAGTGCCATACGTGATACATGCTTGCGCGATCTTGTCTCGAAAGATAAATGACTGACTAGACAGAAATTTTTCCGCAGTAAATTGCCATTATGTTCCGTGGTAGACTGGTTGCCAACCAAGACTATAGAACCCAATCTGTTCTGATATTTAACTAATAAATGGAAGGAGAAGAGACGGGTTACTTCCTTTTTCAAGAGTATTTGCGTGAAAGTGAATGCAACGAATTCAACTAGAATTCGAACTCGACTCTCCAATATTTCGTTCCCAGCCGATAAAGCTTCTTTTAGAGTGTCTCTTTTCAAATTGTCATGTTTATTTAGTTCTTTGGAATTGCTTTTAACAATGTTTTTATATTTCTCCTCCAAATTCGAATAATTCAGTCAGTCAGTCAAGTGCCATACGTTATAAACGCTTGAAGATCATGTCTAGAAAGAGACATGACTGACCGGGAAGAAGTTTTCTCGCTGTAAGTGGCCATTACTTTCTGCAGTTGACTAATTGCCGACCAAAACTAAAGAACCCAATCTGTCTTGTTATTTGTCCCATAACTGGAGGGAAGAGACGGATTGATATATTTCCCAAAGGTATTTGTACGTAAGTGAATGCAACAAATTCAACTGGAATTCGAACTCGGCTCTTCGATTTCTCGTTCCGAGCCGATATCCACTGCACCACAACGCACATTTAGTAGTTTGCCGTATTCCAATTTTGATGCTGCATTGGCCCTCTTCAATTTCACTCTAAGGTTACATATCACTGGAATGTGGTTACTCTCGCAGTCGACACTTGGGTAGGTTTATAAATACAGTCTACAAATCCATTTCTGAATCTCTTATTGATAGTTATGTAGTTGATGTGGTTCTTCGTTTTACCTTCTAGGATTCTCCATACCCATATACGTCTGAGGTGTTTTTGAAACCCGGTATTAGTTAATACCTGATAATTTTCGATGCAACATTGGGCCCGAGTTCATTATGGGTTCCTAGTCCAAATTTGCCATCTTTCTCCCTATCCTACTTTGACATTCAGGCCTCTCATGACGATTGTACTTTCCTGCGAATTACACCGAGCCATGGCGTCGTCTAGCGTACAGTAAAAGCTTTTCATTTTTCTTCCGTACTTTATGCTGTCGATGGATAGGTTCAAATGCTTCCTTTTCATTTTATCTGCAATTCTATCAGAAAGTTGATAGTATCCCAGAATACATTTCTTCATGTCTTGGTTTAATGTAAATCTTATTCTCCTCTGATTTTTCTCTTCGATCTTCATATATGCCCCCGTGTTTGTCGCTGACGAAATCTCCCTTGTTTGCTCACCTAGTTTCACATACGCCTAAAATATTAATTTGAACCTTATGGGACATTTAATTTCGAAATTTAATTTCTTTGGGAGCATTAGTAATTTATTTTACAAGATAATATATCTGGCAATATTTTGTTTTTCCTTACATAAATGTATTGCTGGAACTTTTATTTTTGTACAAAAATGTATTACTGCTAATCGTTCTTGGTATGAAAAAAACAATAATTTGGAACACTATCTACGCTGATCAAAAGAAACAAATGCTTTATTTTAATATAGCTCTTCATGTTTATTTTGACTAGAGAGTCTCCTCTTTCGGTGTGTTCGGCTTTTCAAGTTCTTTCATAGCAATAGATGTGAAATTAACCATGTCATTATGATTGTTACCTATATTTTTCATCTCATTATTATTATTGTCGCTTTTGTTAATCATCATCATCATCATCATCATCATCATCATCACCATCACCATCATCATCATCATCATCATCGACCTACCAATCCCACCCCATACAACACGGTCAAACATTGCTGTACTCAGACCCTGATGTTGTGACTTCTTTCGATTTCTGACACAGATGTGGATCGCCGACTCCACATCCGGATGTTTTTATATACGATACCCTATCTCAAGATTGCCAACCAAGGCTCAAGACTTCACCGACGGTTCCCAAATGGTGCAATCTACCCAATTTCCCTCACAAGGCTTGGATCAATCCGTGGTATGATTTTCAGGTACTTTTCCGAAGATGCCGCCCGGTAAGGATCGTCTCCTTCAGACCGATAACACCAAGAAGTCATCTTCCTGACAAACAAACCATCATGAGATTCACACCCGGGCTTTATGGTCAGAAATCGAACTTCTGACCACTCGACCATGCGCCCATTGCGTGTTGGTGGTGTTAGTAGTAGAAGTAGTAGTAGTAATAGTTGTTGTCTTGCTGACCTTTGAGATATATTAGCAATAACACGAACAAAGCCTGACGTCAGCAGAAGCTAGCGCCCCGAGTAAGTCTCGCTCCTTGCAGACCCTGACCCACACTTCTGACCAGGCCTCTCGAAAGTAGACACAATAGCAATACAAAAGGCAGTAAACGTATCTCGGTCGGCACTGGTAATGCCACTTGTTTTAATTGAATGTCAAGATGGCCATAATATGACTGACGACGGACAGTCTTTTTTATTTCATTTTTCCGAAAAGTATTTAAGTTATACCGAGTAGGTATCGAAATTTAAAACACACACACACACACACACACACACACACACACACACACACACACACACAAGGAAACATATTGACTAAGATTAAGCAAAGGACAAACAAATCTGTTGTACTGAAAGAGATATTTCCTTTATCTTAATTTACTATGACAAATCATTTATATGTTAACACCTCCAGTGAATTAAGATCAGAAGCCTTGTCTGGTGTAGCGTTAGGGAATTTTATTATTATTATTATTATTATTATTATTATTATTATTATTATTATTGAATAAGTGAGTGAGCAATATGTAAACACACCGACATATATTACCCGTTGCTTTCCTCTGTCTCTTTTTCCCAATACCTGGCCTGTTAGTTTCAGGTTCTCCAAGCCCTCCTTCCTCATTGAATGTCCCAGGAATATCAGTTGTCTCTTCCTAATGCTCAATATTAATTTCCTTTTCGTTTTCCATTCTTTCCAATACCTCACCATTGCTCACAAGCTCGGTCCATGATATCCGCAGCATCCTTCTATAGAACCACATTTCAGCTACTACAAGTTTTTCCTTCATCTATGATGATATTGTCTAACATTCACTGATAAGGGTATAAGGTTTGCGATATGACGACCAACTTCGATGAAAGCAGCTGGTAAATTTACAGTTATAAATGCATTCAGGTCGGGCAACCTCTTAGACCAGTAATTCTTGCCCGCAATCCTATTAAGTTTGCTGCCAGATATTTTTACAGCCTAAAGTGAGCCGCGAATTATTGTCACAGCAAACATATATTTTTTTTTAATCGTATCACTCCGAGCAAGGCGGTAACGCCACTGATGTGCAGGGGGCTACGTAAGAGTGAAAAGATTGGAAAAAGAAAGCCGGAAACCACATCCTAAACAGGGAACAAGGGATGGGCCGCTTAACCTGTTCAATAGACGTAGGTGGAGTGTGAACCGTGCGATAGTTTAGTCTTATCTACTCCAATTGAAAAAGAAAAAAGAAAAAAAAGAATAGAGTGAAAAGATTGAAAAAGAAAAAGCAGGAAACCACATCCTAAACAGGAAACATGGAATGAGCCTCTTAACCAGTTCAATAGACGTGGGTAGAGTGTAAACCGGGCGATAGTTTAGTCTATCTACTCCAATTTAAAAAAAAAAAAAGAAAAAAAAGAAAAGGGTGAAAAGATTGGAAAAGAGAAAGCCGGAAACCACATCCTAAACAGGAAACATGGGATGAGCCTCTTAACCTGTTCAATAGACGTGGGTAGAGTGTGAACCGGGCGATAGTTTAGTCTATCTACTCCAATTGTATATGACCAAATATTGAAGAGATCGTGAGAAAAACACCAGGTACAAGTTTCGCATTAAATAAGTTGCGCAAATAGTTGAATAGAAACATGAAAATAAATTACGTTCATATTTGTGTGCGTATTTTCAGAAATCTATGTTTTAATTTCACGACATTTAAATGTATATTCTTTAAAAAGGCTATAGTATTTTCTTTTGCTTCTAGGTCTACCGTTACTTAAAAAGGTCGAGCTTAAACGGCCTCTGAATGAGGATGTTTCTACAGATCTAGACGTGACACCCAAGTCGCTTTAGCTGCTTTATCCTTTAAACTTTAAAAAATCTCTTCGCATTCGGCGATTGTGCTCCTCATCACTCCAACTCATTAACAGAGAGACATAGTGTGACAGTCCTTATGAAACATGTACCACTGTTTATTTTTTCATCGTCAGGCAACTATCACGCGAATCCGTGGTACTGAACGCGTTATTTACTGTAACTCGTTTTAATTCACTAAATAAAACAAAGCACAAGTTCTTTTTTATGTGCCGGGTCCTTTCAGGATGTAGGCAATCATGAACTTCCACTGGCCCCTATCCCTTGTCGCTTTCAACAATTTTCCACTTGGTATCTCTTCTACGCCGCTCCACCATCGACTTTCTTAAGCCCATCAAGTATATCTCGATTTCTGACACAGATGTGGATCGCCGACTCCACATCCGGATGTTTTTATATACGATACCCTATCTCAAGATTGCCAACCAAGGCTCAAGACTTCACCGACGGTTCCCAAATGGTGCAGTCTACCCAATTTCCCTCACAAGGCTTGGATCAATCCGTGGTATGATTTTCAGGTACTTTCCGAAGATGCCGCCCGGTAGGATCGTCTCCTTCAGACCGATAACACCAAGAAGTCATCTTCCTGACAAACAAACCATCATGAGATTCACACCCGGGCTTTATGGTCAGAAATCGAACTTCTGACCACTCGACCATGCGCCCATTGCGTGTTGGTGGTGTTAGTAGTAGAAGTAGTAGTAGTAGTATATCTCGCGCTGCTTTACCCTGTCACTCTTTTTCTAAATCCGTCCTATGAGTATCAGATTCTTCAAGCCCTCTTTCCTTATTCAGTCAATTAAGTGCCATACGCGATACACTCTTTGGGCGATCTTGTCTCGTATCTTACGAGATATGACTGGCTGGACAGAAGATTATCTCGCAATAGGTTGTCAATTCTTTCTACGGTAGACTGGTTGCCAGCCAAGGCTATAGAACACAATCTGCCCTGTTATTTAACCCATAACTGGAGGGAAGAGGCGGATTAATACCTTTCCCAAAGGTATTTGTGCGCAAGTGAATGCATGGAATTCAACTGGAATTTGAACTCGCCTCCCCGATTTATCGTTCCGAGTCGATATCCACTGCACCACAACGCACATCCTTATTACGTGTCCCAGAAACCTCAGCTGTCGCTTCCTGATGACAAGTATAAGTTCCTTTTTCGTTTGCATTTGCTCTGAAATCTTGCCGTTGCTCACATGTTCGGTCCATGGTATCCTCAGCATCCTTCTGTAAAACCACATTTTTTTTATCGCTTCGAGTCTCTCCTTCATCCCTGTTCAGACTATCCAGCATTTACTGCCATACAGGAAGACAGACATCACATAAAAGTTCAGAACTCTTTTCTTTGATTTCAACAAGACCTTCATGTCTCTCAACACTCTGCTTAGCTTTTGAAATGTGTCCTCGGCCATTCGGATCTCAGTGTTGCATTTTCTATCCTCCATTATAGAAAACTTCCAAGGTATTTAAATTTCATGGATATGCACATCTTGAAACTTCCAATAAATTAATATCAGTTATATGTTACGAAAGGTATGCTTGCTGTAGTATTAGTATATTTATTATTAGTAGGAGTATTTTATTAGTAGTAACAGTAATTCTCAAATTCTCAATATCATTTTGCCTTCGTCGTCCTCTTTATGATAAACACAGTTCAGCATCCATTTCGTTATCTTTGGGATCGAACTGGGCGCATATTTTCCAAACCAGAAGTACGACATAATGCTACGAACCTGATTGTGTTTTTCCTCTTTCGCCCAGTCATTTTTAAAAGATTTATATCTTGGTTAATGTTTAATATTGCTAAATAGCGAAAATAAAAAAAAGCACATAATGTACACGAACAATGACTTTGTAATTATTCAGGAAGTCATCTTTTTCTACATAAAAGCGCACTTTGTATTATCCACACAAAAAGCGTTGTTTTCATTATTCAACGCCAATTCATTTCAAATATTGATCGTGCAAAAGCGATGACGAGTACCACTAATATGCAATATCCTAGGAGAAATAATAATAATTATTATTTTAACTAAATTGCTGTTTTTGCTAAAAAAAACTCCACTTTCTTAGGATGTGAAGCCAGCATCCTTACTCTTGTTGTGTTCCGTGAATTTTTTTTTTTACTTCAGTGAATGAAAGATTTAAATAATTCCCAAGAAGAATGCTTTTTCTTGAGAACAATATTTTCCTAGCATAACGATAATTTTTTCAACTGAGCTGCTGCTATTGTTAAAATGTCCTAAGTCACTTTTTTGGATGTGATTCTAACTGCATTATACTTGTTGAGTGCCGTGAATATTTTTTTAACTTCAGTCAATGGAAAATTGGAATAACGTTTCTTAGAACAATATTTCCCGTGAACAATGATATTTTCATTTAAAATAATAATAATTATTTCAACTGCGTTTCTGCTGTTGCTAAAAAAACACTACTTCTTAGGATGTGAACCAGCAGCATTAATCTTGTTGTGTGTCATTCAATTTTTTTCACTTCAGTCTTGATAAACTGGACTAACATTCACTAGAATGTGTTTAACAAGAATATGAAAATAAGGCTCCTTGCAGAAATTTAAAAATTTGCTCTAAATAATTAAATTTAGCATGTGTAAATTAACTGAAACAAAACCATAATGTCTTTTTAGAATCTTTCACACTTTTCCTGATCACATATAAGTCGTCCCTTGGCGTCCTTTTTCTCGTTCGATTGCATTTTTCATTACGTTTTCGACTGATGGATGCAATTTGTTTCTTCGCCTCGATGACACGTCTTGTAGATGAAATGCTGACACCAATAATATTCATGCTCTCTCTGTAAGGCTTCCAGGTGTGTTCGTACAACGTTACAATTGTCTTGCGCTTCCTTCGACTTAGGTCCATCGCAATCAAAAGTCGTAGGACAACTTATCGACAGTCTAGACAATAGTACCTGGTCGTGATAAAAATCTGATGCAATCACGGATCATGTAATATTTTTCAAGGCCAAATAATATTCATCATACTCCCGAAAATAGATTTATATTATTGAACATCACTGCAAATGAACTAATCTGAGGAAGAATAGAAATCGATTACACCCTGTCACTTCAGTAGGTCTAAAACTGACCGTATGATTGAAGAAGAGAAGCTAAAGTAGTTGATTCAATTAATTTGCACATAAGTAATTAATTGCAGCAGAGCATAATTTTATAAAATGAATGTCGAAAGTTGTAATCAGATGCTATCCACAGTTTCGACGAGCTGTTTGATAGTCACTAGACATGTCTTTGTTTCTGCAACTAATATATGAGAATTGTTTTTTTCAGGGTGGTATTCGTTTCGATAGATTAATGTTTTGTTTTTGTTCCTATACGGAATGTTGAACATCAAAAATTTCGCTCTGACGCGAAAGGCCCCTCCAACACGTTTAAGGAATTTTCTCTCAAATGTTTCTATAAATTAAAAAATGGTCCGTATAATCTGTCAAGATGACAAACCCTGTCCAGATATTTACTTTTGGAATCATGATAAATACGGGTTTGTTGAACATAAGTAATTTCGTTATGACTCCAAATTGTTGCATTTTTAAAAAAGAAACTCAACGTCCAAACACGTCATCCTTGATTTCCTTGACAATTTTTCTTATTTTCAGAGAATAACGATGTTGATGTAATAGTATTTATATTTGAAGTCTAAAGTTAATGAACCATGTGAAAGACAAGATGTAACGGAAGACCAAACCTACACGATTTATATATATATATATATATATATATATATATATATATATATATATATATGTTGAATGTTTATACAAGCCTTCTATTCTCAACATCAGTAAAATATATATATTTGCACCATTAAAGGTTCAAAAGCAACAATACAATAGACTTTTGTAATAGACAGTAATTCAAAATTAGTGGAAAAATATTAAAAAGAACAAAAGGTGGTATTGTTCGTAAACTCTTAATGGGATAAAAAGTACCTCGAAATATCTCTGGGGGATTGAGGAATAATTAAAACTTGTTCCTGCACATGGCTCATAGTCCCGAAAACAACTTCCATATGGTTTCATACTTATTTACAAAGTCCTTCTAGAGACTGTTGAAGTAGATTTTTATTTGAAATCTTATACACATCTTTATTTATGATTCTGTAGCGCTTGTCTGCAATGTTCAAATAATTATGGTCTTTGAAAAGAAAACCAAGCTTCACCCGCTCAAAGACATTTTAACCAGATCTGAGAAGCTTTAAAGAAAGATGGTCTACACCAAAATTCACAGTCTTTAGTTATATGTGTCTCGGTTTTTATTTTCTTATCTATATAGAGCTTAGTGGGGTTTAATATTTTGTGGGAGTAGTTTTATTTTCAATTGGTTAGTTTTCTTTATATTTTCTTTTTATGCTTTATTTTTTTCTTTTAATGTACGCGTGAGTGGGTGTCCGAATAACTGATATTGATTGGTTTGTTCTTGTCGTTTAGGTTGACCTATTTTGTTGTATTGACCTCTTTTATTGGTCTGGCCTTTTTCTTACCCTGCTGATATGTTTGACAGCTTAAGGGTTCCTTTTTTAGGTCATGGTTGTGTGCTTGTGTTTTTCTATGTATTTGCTTTTGCGGGATGTGTGTGTGTGTGTGTGTGTGTGTGTGTGTGTGTGTGTGTGTGTGTGTGTGTGTGTGTGTGTGTGTGTGTTTTCAAGTTTGGCTGTTATATTATTTTCTGTTTTTTGTCGTGATTGGGTGTTTGTTTATCTATATTTATATTTTTATTTGTATGTTTTGCTTTTCATTGATTTTGATGTTATTTATAGTTATTTGTGCAGCAAAATAGATATTTGTTCGCATGTTTACATTTTCCCATTATCTCCTTTCTTTTGCTTCCTATTTTACTTTCTGTTTTAAAGCTGATTGTTGCTAGCTTCTTTTCTTGATATAATTTACATCTTTTGCTTTTTCTGCTTTATGGTGATGCTTTTTTACTATTTCGCAGTTGTTCCATTTACTATTTTCCCGTTTTGGTTGTAGTATTATTTTCTTTCTGGTTCTATATGTATTTTGATAGCCTTGTGTTGTCTTAGTATTTTTCTGTGTTGAGTGATATTTTTGTGATTATTGAAGGATGTTTCTGATGCTCCTATGTAAATCTTTTCGGTTTTGATTGTGTTGTCACAGTAGCTTTGTATATTATGTTGTTGATTATACATTTATTATTAAATGGAAAGTTGCCATTCTTTCGGTAGTTACATTTGTTGGCATTGTGTTGTTGGCTTGTGTTGTTGCTGTTATTGTTCTTATTGAGTGTTTTCTTGTTATGTTTGGTTATTATTTTCTCCATGTTTTTCATGAATCTGTAACTGATTATGACTGTTTTGTTGTTGATTTTTGATAATTTGTTGTGTTCGGAGAAATATTTTTCAATTATGATTTTCTTTCCTATTTTTGATTTATATTGTTGTTTTAAGGTTGGTTGAAACCGATTATGCTTCATTTTTTATTGTTTATGCTTGGTTTATCTTCGTTTGTGTATTCAAGTTGATCTGAGCATCCGCTGTTTCTTAGTGCTGACTTGTATGCTTCTTCGTTTTCTTTGAATATTTTTATGTTACTGGAGATCGTAAATAACCTTATGTTTATAAATATGGGCATGTGTTTGAATACATTGGGAGAATGACTGTTATTTGTATATAGGGTTGTTGATTTCTTTCCCGCCTGGTTTGTATGTATTGTTGTTTAAGTAGAGTGCTATGCCAAAGAAGACTACTATTTTTAAATTTGTTTTTATGTCAGTTGTGAATCATAGAGTGGTGAATATTTTTATAATTTGTTTCATATCTTCGTATCTATCTATCTATCTATCTATCTATCTATCTATATATCTATATATATATATATATATATATATATATATATGCCCCATTGCTCCTATCGTGAATTGTAGATGAACACTAAAGCCACAGAAACTGTGATAATCATTTTTCACGTTTGTATTTACAAAAAAGATAAAAATACTAGCGTCGTCATAATTTTACTTTATATATATATATATATATATATATATATATATATATATATATATAAAGCAAAATTATGCCGACGTGTTTTTTCCCATGAAAAGATTTCAAGTTTAAAACCATTATTTTTTATTTATCTAAACCGATCTTTGCACATTGATTCTGTCTGGGCATGATCACCGTAAGTCTTAACAAGAATTCTGTATGGTTCTGCTGCAGATGTCTTTTGATCAAAGTAGTGAAGTAAAATTCCCCGAAAATATCACTTTCTTTGGCACAAAATCCGACACATTTAATGCCATTAAAAACAAAGTTTATTACACTTCAGCGAAATGACATACATGACGCTTGGTTAAAGTTACACCCTGATACATGCGTTGCTATCTGAAAATACATGCATGTAGTTCTGGGAACGCTATTTGTTGGAAAACAAGAAGAACTTATTCGAGGTTCTAATATATATATATATATATATATATATATATATATATATATATATATATATATATATGTATATATATATATATAGACAGAAAATCTAAGCAAGAGCCAAGAACCGACCACGGCGAAACCGTGGTCGGTTGTTGGCTCGTATTGAGCACTTTAGTGTTAAGGTTTTCGTCTTGGGTTTTTCTTTCTTTCTTACGAGTGCTTGACTTTTTGTTTATGTACTTCATTTGTTTTTTTTTTTTGTTTTTTTTTTTTTGCTTCCCCATATTTTCCCTCCGAGTTTGTTCTCGGTGGGTTATACAAGACGATTTAAATTATAGCTTGATTAATTCTAGTTTTGGTAGAGTTAGTTCTCTTACTATTGGTATTGTTGTTGCTATAGTAAATAATATATATATATATATATATATATATATATATATATATATATAATACTTCATTCTGAATTCAGGGTTTTAGAGAGGGATAATGCTGAAGCCTATGTGACAAAATTTATAGATAGATAGATAGATAGATAGATAGATAGATAGATAGATAGATAGATAGATAGATAGATAGATAGAAAATAAAGGACACTTATTCCGACACGTTCACCAAAGCTAAATGTATTTAAAGCAAAAGTAGATACGGCTTCCCAAATAACATTTTTAATTTAAATTGATAAATTTCCGCAAGGAACGAAAACGTTTCCCTCTTGTCGTTTCTTTTATTAATATTGCCTTTTCAGACACATTTTATCATGTTTAATTTGGTCCATGAATATGCATCTGCGTATATATACAGATATATATATATATATATATTGAAAAAAGAGAGACAGAAAAACAGAAATAGAGAGAGAGGCTATAAAATGATTATATATATATATATATATATATATATATATATATATATATATATATATATATAGATAGATAGATAGATAGATAGATAGATAGATAGATAGATAGATAGATAGATAGATAGATACTACCTATAAAATTTTGATGAGACTTTGTGTTTCTGGTGGCATTTCGGCGACCTCAAGGTTTATGAAAAGTTAATGCCCCATTGCTCCTATCATGAATTGTAGATGAACACTAAAGCCACAGAGACTGTGATAATCATTTTTCACGTTTGCATCGACAAAAAAGATAAAAATACTAGCGTACAAATCGCTGCTTTTTTTTGTCAACTGCTGGTCAGGAAATTCACAGACATTGGCAAGATTTAAAAGGATAAAGCTTTGCAGAACGATAGTGTGCCAGCAAAACCTTAATAGAATTCCACTAACAATTTCAATAAAACAATATCGGTAGTGTTTGTTCTATAATTTAAGAAAATATTTATATGGACAATTGTGGAAATTAGGGAAAAGATAATGATAAATTGTCCGTTCTCATTAATCATTAGCTGTTCATTGACCGAAAAAGTTTGTGTTACTTTCTCTCAAAACAGATTTTTTTCCTTTTCAAGCACACCACATGATATAACTCTTATCTTCCAAACGTTTTTTGTTTTTCTTTTAATTGATTGATTTTTACGACTTATCAACTCTTTAAAGCCGAAACGTATTTTTATTTTAAGAATAAATTATTTATTTTGAGCGAGTGAATATTAAAATTATTTTAGAAGCACTAGAGATTGTTTCAGATACAACTCCTACTATCTAACCCAAAACTGAGAAACGAAAAGCGAGGAATTCATACCTTTTCTAAGGGCATTGACTTATAAGTGAATGTAACGAACTCTAATGGAATTCGAACACGATCTCTAATTCTTCAATCCGAAATACTAGCCATTAAAACACCCGCACACCCGCTTGTTTATCTGGAAACGTGACAGTATGATTTTATGATTTTCTCTTCGGTAACTTTTCTACAATTACTGACATCAGTTAGTGTAAATATTCTGTGAAGTAAATAAGACAGCACCAGTAACACAAGAATACTTGTCTAAGCGACTTAAATAAGGAACTCAAAGTTCTAAGAAGAGTTCCACCGCAAATATATGCCGCCAGACGAAACCAGACGTGTCTATGCCGAAGGGAAGAGTCTCGCCAGAAAAACATTAGAAAAGAACACGACCCCTTCTTTTTGCCAAAATTTAATGGCTCTGAATTTCCCACATTAAATCATCGGTCTGGTTTCACATCCGGCCTTAGTGAGGGGAGGTGTTTTGGTAAATATCCAGAGTCTCACCCAAACTCGACCATGTTAGACTTTCTGCCTTTGTGCAGAGAGGAACCCAGACGAGGCTATGCTGAAGAGCAGAGTCTGGGGGAAAGTAGGCAAGATCCGCTCATGCAGGGTTTACGGAGAATTTTTGACCGAGCATACGTACTTAGAATGCCCCATGTAAAAACCAATCTTGAGCCACATCCCACCTTTTGCGATGAAGACTCGGGTAAATATCCAGAGTTCCACACGAACTCCAAACTGTCAGTCAAGCTCTTTGTCTTTGGACAGAAAATGACCGTCGCAGAATTGTCTACGAACTATGATTCGGCTTAGTCGAGTAGGGGACACGCATACAGGGTAAATGTCCAGAGATCCACGCGAACTCTAAGCTGTCAGACAAGTTTTTTGTCTTAGGGCAGAGAACGACTTGATTAGGGCTCTGACAAAGGACTGGCATTCGGCCAAGAAAGACAGACAAGCTTTCTAACTTCGGACAGATTTAAACTGAGTCAGGCTACGTCTCCGGTCAAAAACGCGGCTGAGGAAGAAAAAACAGGCTTATTTGGGAGTTGGAGAAATTTTATCCCTTGTCCCGAATGTCTGCGCTCGAATTTTTCACGTAAAGACCGACATTGTGTCACATCCCGTCTAAGTTGGGAACTCAGGGTATATATCCACAGTTCCGTGCGAACTCAACTTTGTCAGATTCTCTACCCAAAGGCAAATTGGAAACCGAACGAAGCCATGTCTCCAGTCAAAGTCTCATCTCGGAAAAAATAACAGGAAAAGTAAACGGGGTTTGGATTATTATTGCCTCACATTAAAAACCGACATTGTGTCACTACCCGCCTGTTGTGGGGAGGGTTCAGCTAAATAACCAGAGTTCCTTCAGAACTATAAACTCTTAAATAAGCTCTCTGTCTCCGGGCAGAGTTCGAGGCTCGGTCTACGGACAGATACTCGACTGAAAAAAATAGTCAATGCTGGTTTTCCGATCCCGCGTATACAGGAGTTTAGAAAATTTTGTACCGCTCAGGTTTTCCACGTAACGCTCGACCTTTTATCACATCCCGTTTCAGTGAGGGGACTTTTAGCTAAATACTCGCAGTTTAGCGAGAAAACTCGAAATTGTCAGTCAAATTCTCTCTCTTCAGGTAGAGTGCGACTCAGTCGTGGGATGGTCTACGGACTTATACTCGGCTGAGAAGAATAGACAAGCATAGTGACCAATACCACGTATGCGAGGTGTGGGCGAATTCTAACCTGTGGCCATGGTGTACACGTTCAGGTAACTCACATTAAAGCTGACCTTGTGGCACATCCCGTGGATAGACTTTGAGTAAATATGAATAGTTCCGAAAGAGCTCGCAATTGTCAAGCGCTCTGTCTTTAGGCAGAATACTTATGGTGCAGTGGATATCGACTCGGAACGACAAATCGGGGAGCCGATTTCGAATTCCAGTTGAATTCCTTGCATTCACTTATTTTCACTTACGCACAAATACCCTTGGGAAAGGTATTAATCCTTTTCTTCCTTCTAGTTATGGGTTGAATAATAAACCAGATTGGGTTATATAGCCTTGGCTGGCAACCAGTCTACAGCAGAAAGCAATGACAACCTACTGCAGGATAATCTTCTGCCAAGTCAGTCATGTCTCTTTTGAGACATGATTCCCATAAGCGTGTTATTTTCTTGTCTGTCTCGAGTGTTATCTTAATTGATGTATATATATATACTGTTTGTATGCAATTCTATATCTTCTTCTTGTTGTCTTGTCTCTTCAGGACGTAGACGATCATGTCTCTTCACATCTCATTATCCCTTGTAGCTCTTAATATCCTTTCTTGTGTTACCCCTCACAAACCATGCTCTACCATCCATTTTCTCAAGCGCATCAAATATGTCACGTGTTGTTTTCTCCTGTCTCTCTTTCCCCTCTATCCGTCCTATGAGTATCAGATTCTCTAAGCCCTCCTTCTTTATTACATGTCCCAGAAACTTTAGCTGTTTTCCTGGTGTTAAGTATCAGTTTCCTTTACGTGTCCATCCTCTCCAAAAGCCTTCGTTGCTCACATATTCGATCCATGGTATCCTCAACATAATTCTGTAGAACGACATTTCGGTTGCTTCAAGTTTTTTCTTCATCTTTGATGAGATTGTCCAGAATTATTTACCATACTGAAGGACAGGCATCACATAACAATCCAGTACTCTCAATACTTTACTCAGCTTTTGGAAGTTCATATTTATATAAACCTTTCAATGCATATCTATAAAAACCTTTTCAATGCATATCTATATAAACCTTTTCAATGCATATCTATATAAACCTTTTCAATGCATATCTATATAAACCTTTTAAACCACAGATTTATTCTAACTTGTGACATAACTTTTCAGTCGGTGTATTTTGTGGCCTTCTTCAGAGGGTCAGTCATATTCGGTAATCATCTGTGTATTTCAAATCAAGCTACGAGGGTAGATTTTTATCATTCCGCTGTACATGTTGAATGATATCTCGTATTAGTTAATTAGTCTTCGTCCTTGTAATGCCATATTGTCCTCTGAGCCAAATATGAATTTCACTGCCTGCCTCCGGGACAGAACTGGTGAATACCAATAAAGTACAAACTCTAAGCCATGAGATTGCGTTTAATGGAATGTCGGCAGCTTAGACCTTTACTTTCAGAATTAAATTTCCTGTATATTTGTAGAGACATTAATATCATTATATAATAATATGAATTTCATAAATATAAGATATTTTCTAAGCAGTAGGCTAAAACAAGTATTAGTGATTCCATCGCTCAATTGAGACATAATTCATTTGGGCCTGGCCACAGGGAGTGTTTTATAGTTCGTACAACATAGTTGATGGTTAGTAATAAAAACACTGGAACAAAAGGTTGAATGAAGAAGGGTTTAATCACATGAAAACATGTACAGAGAATGAAGTAGTTTCTTTTTTGGTTTTTGGTTTTTTACACTTTTTGCCTAAGTTCCATGGGAAAACGTTCTACACTAGAACGGATAGACGAGTCCATGTTTCAATAATAGGTGTAAAAGGTTATTAAGTCTTTCAACACAACAAGGAGAAAAGACTCCATTGTTATAAACAATATGTTACATCTATCAAAAAGGCTGTCGATATTGTTGCTCGTGGCTGTAAGATCCGAGTAATATCAACTTAAACCCCATTCGAAAAAGGTGTTGTTTCCGGAAAATAGAAACTCCACACAGAATTCACTAAACTTTATATATTAGGAAAAAAAAATAACACAGTACATTAACGAGGATTTTAATGTTACCTCAAGTATTTTCGGACGCTACTGCTCCTTTGATTCGTCACTATTTGAAACATATGCCTGAAGCAATAATAAAGAACTCTTGTTACACTTATGATACTCGAAAAAATATTACATCCGTAAGACATGGTTTGAGCAACACCAAAGGGCTTGTAGCCACATCACGTTAAAGGCCGGTTCTCCTACGATCATTGAAGTTAAGCAACGTCGATTCTGATAAGTACTTAGATGGGTGACTGTTTGAGAATAAAAGGTGCTGCAACTTTGGGTGAGCGGGTAGTGCAATGAATAAAAGCTCAAGATTGTTAATCGAAGAGCTGAGTTTCAATTCACATTGAGTTTGTTATCTTCACTTACGCGCAACAACACTTGGGGAGGTATGAATCCATTTTTACTTCCCCACATTAGTAAGACGTGTACATTTAAATCATTATTATCTCCAAAACCAAATTCTAGCAATCCAAAAATATTTTCTGGCTTTAAATAATCTGAAAAGTATTGATAAGCCGTAGAAAATGAATAGAATAAAAACTGATCACCCGATGAAAAACCGCACCGAATGACAGACCAAATAACGTAAAAAAATTATTGACTTCCCCATCTATGATTCTTGGTTTTGGCAGTTTGTGACAGAGTTTCAAGTACGCAGTTATTTGAATCTGGTCACAGATTTTTGTAACTAAACTTACAACAGAGGCCAACAAAATAACTCGCTTCCGCTCCTAAAAACCACAAAAAAGCACCTTGTTATAAAATACAAGTTTTTAAAAATCAGTAATATCAGTAAATGTGCATTGTGGTGCAGTGGATATCGGCTTGGAACGAGAAATCGGGGAGCCGAGTTCGAACTCCAGTTGAATTTCTTGCATTCACTTACGTACAAATACCCCTGGGAAAGGTATTAATCTGTCTCTTCCCTCCAGTTATAGGCTAAGTAACAGGACAGATGGGGTTCTGTAGCCTTGGTCGGCACCCAGTCTACTGCAGAAAGCAATGGTGACCTACTGCGGAATAATCTTCTGTCCAGTCAGCCATGTCTCTTTCGAGACATGATCGCGCAAGCGTGTATCACGTATGATACTTAATTGAATAGAGTCCAAATTGATGTCCTTAAAACTTGACCAAAAACTAAATAATGAAATTAAATAATTTTATCATATCTCAATTAACCGAACGTTTGAGACCATTCCAAGAATACCCAGAAAGAAAACTATATCTCCACGAGACTAGAATACTCAGTTGATACAGGAAATATACAAACCGGAGAAAAATAAAGAAAAACTGTCACAAATACACAGAGCCGCACGTCCAAAATAGCCGCAAATCAACTCTCCCAGTAGTCGGCTTGCTTGATCTCATCTTGTTCACACTTTTCTTCTTTGATGGAACGATTCCCTACAGGACTTAGCCGATCATGAAAATTAATAAAGCTATTAAATAACTAAGGAAGTTAAGAAATCTATAAAATGATTAAAGAGGTTTTCTTCTTCTATGTACCGTGTCCCTTCAGGACGTAAGTGATCATGTCATTCCGTATCTCTCTATAGCTCTTAATACACTTTTTCTTGTTAGTCCTCAAAAACTCTGCTCTGCCATCTATTTGCTCAATCCCATCAACTATGTCACGCATTGCTTTTCCTGTTTCTCTTTCTCTCAGTCTGTCCTGTGAGTATCAGATTCTCCAAGCCCTCCTTCTTTATCATATGTCACAGCTGTTTTTTCTTTTTTCGATGTTAAGCATGTTTTTTTTTTTTTCGTATTCATCTCCTCCAAAACGTCATCGTTACTAACATGTTTGGTCCATGGTATCCTCATCTTTTTGTAGAATCACATTTTTTGTTGTTTCAAGTCTCGTTCACCTTTGATGATATTGTCCAGCATTCGCTGTCATATTAAAGGACAAACATCACATAATAATCCGGTACTCTTTTCATTGTTTCCAACGAAATATTCCTGTCTTTCATCACTCTGTTTAGCTTTTGGAATGCATCCTTAGCAATGCCAATACGCATTTGGATCTCAGTGTCGCACTTTCCAGCCTCTGTTATAACATTTCCTAGATATCTAAATTTATGTACCTGGTTGATTTCAGTATTCCTTCTTTTTACTGATAACCATGCATTCAGTTTACTTGTATTTTATTTCTTTTCCAATCTTTTGACTTTCTTTAGGTATCTTCTGTAGGAAGTCTTGTTTCCTTTCCGTGTCTGCTATCAGCACCGTATAATCTGCGTATCTTATATTGTTCAAATAGTGGCCGCCAATGACGAATCCTGGCAGAATTTGTAGTTCGTTCAGAATTAACTCGCTGTATAGGTTGATTAGATCTGCTGAGAAAACACATTCTTGTTCTACACCACTTTCTATTTATTGTATATCTGCTGAACTCATTTCCTGTCCGTATACAGGCTGTCTGCTGCCAGTAGAGGGTCTTGATTATTCTAATGTCTTTCCCGATTATGTCCAGGTTACCGAGCATCTCTCTCAAGTCTTTAAAAAGGTTAAGAAAGCTATTTAATGACTAAAGAAGTTAAGAAAACTATCAAATGACAAAGGAAGTTAAAAGCTATTAATGTGACAAAGGCAATGAAAAACATTAAATTACAAAGGAACAACGAAAACAAATTACAAAGGAAGTCAAGAAATGACAAAGGAAGTGAAGAAAACTATTAAACGACAAAAGAAATGAAGAACATTATTAAATGACAAAAGAAGTGAAGAAAATTATTAAATAACAAAAGAAGTGAAGAAAACTATTAAATTACAAAGGAAGTGAAGAAATGACAAATGAAGTGAAGAAAACTATTAAATTACAAAAAGGAAGTGAAGAAATGAAAAAGGAAGTGAAGAAAACTATTAAATTACAAAGGAAGTAAAGAAATGACAAAAGAAACGAAGAAAACTATTAAATGACAAAAGAAGTGAAGAAAACTATTAAATTACAAAGGAAGTAAAGAAATGAAGAAGGAAGTGAAGAAAATTATTATATGACAAAAGAAATGAAGAAAATTAATAAATGACAAAAGAAGTGAAGAAAACTATTAAATTACAAAGGAAGTAAAGAAATGACAAAGAAAGTGAAGGAAACTATTAAATTATAAAGGAAGTGAAGAAAACTATTAAATTACAAAGGAAGTGAAGAAATCACAAAGGAAGTGAAGAAAACCATCACTGAGGACAATGTAATAATGATGAGGGTTATATGCTGAAGACATAGGAATTCGTAGATGGGAATGAGAATAACCTTTAACAAAACATCATCATCCTCTTCCCACTGTTCAAAAATGTAGAAGTTTTACTTTCAACGTTCCAAAACAGAAACTGTAATCTGGAATTGAAATGAAAGCAATGATGGCATCTACTCTGAAACCACGATAAAAATTCAGAAAAAATAGAAATACCCGCTGGTGTGTAGATTAATCATGAATTTAGTGTAGGAGATTAGGAAATGGAACACCGAAAAAGATGCGCTAAGAGTATATCTGTGATTTTTCTACGGTACTTCCCGATAAACTCACTCTAAACTTTCACCTTGTGTCACATTCGGTAGCACTCTGAAAAATACCATCGCTCCTTGGCTATTTCGTGGTCGGGGATGGTCAATGCCTTTAAGACCAAGCCCCAGGTGCCCTTTCCCACAGGCAGTACCCCTCTTTTGGAAGGGTGTTGACTTTATTGTCAGGCGCCTTAGACACGACCAGAAAGGTATCTGCGATTGGGGGGCGCTGAAAAATACAATCACCATCTATCCTCATTGTCACAATAATCAACTTTTTCTACTCCCATTTAAAATCACATCACACATCTCATTCAGTAACCATATATATAGTGACGTGGTAAGAAAAATTTCTTCTATAAGATTATTTAGAGATAGGTGTAGCTTATGTTTAGAAGAAAAAATACAATAATTACAAATTATCAAGGCCAACTATTGAATCAGAGAAATTAATTATTGTTTAAATGCTGACATAAAAACAAATTCAAATTTCTATAATGTAGGTTTAACTCAATTATCTTTTATTTTTTATTTTTTTATAAGCCTTTCACCCCGAGCAAGGCATGTCACTGCCACTACTGTGCAGGGGGCTACGTAGAGTGGAGAAAGGCTGATTAAATATAGGAAATGACAGAGGGTGGGTGATAGGCGGGTAAGGATACCGAGAATGAGGGTTGGGTAGATGAGAGTGTTGTGAGAATAGTTGTTGGGAGTTAGTGTGAAAGGAGGTGTCTATTGACCCTACATTTAAACACCTGGAGATTGTAACTGTCGGGAAAGCAGACTTGTGGAAGGGAGTTCCACAGGCGGGAAGCGCGAGAAAAGAAGCTGTTGGAGTAGAATTTACGGTTACATCTTATTTGTTTAACTGTAAAAGGGTGGGATCTAGTTGCTAATCTAGTATCTCGTGTAAATTCGTGCTTAGGCGGCACCAGTGATCTAAGCTCATCGGAGCAGAAGCCATGAAAGTACTTGTAGAAGAGGCACAGGGAAGCCACATCACGCCGGTGTGAGAGCGGCTGCAGCCGGTCTGCCAAGTCAGTATCAACCACGTTACAGATCCTCCTTTGTATTTTGTCAAGAAGCCCAAGGAGAGCAGCAGGGGCACCCGACCAGATATGGCAGCAATATTCAATACACGGGCGAATGGTAGATTTGTATATGTGCGGAATAGATTCAGGTGGGAAAAATTTCCGGGCCCTGCACAGGGAGCCCACTTTTATAGCAGCAGATTTTGGCAATGGATTCAATATAGTCATTCCATTTGAGGTCCGCCGAGAGTGTAAGGCCAAGGAGGCGTAGTATTTTACTCTCTGGGAGGCTAGCCTGTCCCATGCTAATGGGAGGTAGATGCGATTGTCTATGGTGATTAGTTGATAACAGCTTTGTTTTAGAGGCATTGAAATTTACCAACCATTTCCTACCCCAGGTCACTACGGATTGGAGGTCCCTTTCAAGTACGGCAGCGAGGTTCACTTTGTCGTCCAGACCTGGTTTCTGATCGATGCGGGAGTAGATTGTTGTGTCGTCGGTATACATGCCAACTTGGGATCTAATGGTGTCGGGGAGATCATTAATGTAGATCAGAAAGAGCGTGGGACCTAGGATAGAACCTTGAGAGACGCCCGCGTTCGTCTGGTAGTTTTGGGAGGCATGCCCATTTAATACCACCTTCAATGTGCGGTTAGAGAGGAAAGACTGGATGAGGTCAAACAGATGTCCAGTTATCCCATAGCTCCGCAGTTTGCACAAGAAGGCCAGCATGCCAGACCCTGTCGAATGCTTTGGAAGATATCCAAGGCAACGGTTCGGGCTTCACCATTCTTGTCAAGTGCCTGGTATATGTACTCGGTAATGGTCGTTAGCATATCAGCAGTAGACCTGGTGAAGCGAAACCCATACTGTTTGTCAGAGAGAAGCCCGTTGGCCATAAGATGCTGAATCACCTCGGCGTTGATAATGGCTTCGAAAACTTTGCCAAAGATTGGAAGGAGACTAATAGGACGGTAATTGGCGGGGTCTGAGGGTTCGCCAGAATTCTTAAATATAGGTACTACGCAGGAGGACTTCCAACAGGCAGGAAAGCAGGAAGCAGATAGGCAGAGGTTATAGAGTTTAGAGAGGACAGAGGAGAGTTCTGGGGCACATTTCTTCAGTACTATGACTGGGATTCCGTCACCGCCGCCCGCTTTGTGTGGGTCAAGTTGCGCAATTATCTTGGCGACCAGCGAGGGTGTAATGTGGACGTTATTTAGTTGAGCCTTAGTTCTGGGTGGAAAGTCTGGTGTAGGTATTCCTAACGAGTCCAGTGTCGAATTGGTTGAGAATCTACGGGCAAACTACTAGATTTTCATATATTCACACCCCTCTAATTCCTCTAATGTCGAAAGTATAACTAATTCTGATTTTACTCCTCTATAACCTCTATTCGCTTACCATTTATAATTTATAAATTCTCGCCTCTCTAAGATCTCCCTTACTCACTTTCCATTTATCCATTACTTCTTTTTATCTATGTTTTAATGTTATTCTTAACACCTCTTTTTCTCTCTTTTTAACTTATATCAATTATTAATTCTTCATTTAACCCCTAATTAATGACATGAAGTAAATATTCGGGTTTCCTTTTTACAAGACAAAAGCATTCCACCCTCCCTTCACTCTTGTCTCGTGCCTTTCGTCTGATGAAATTTGTGCTTCCGACACGATCTCAGTCCACAGCGAGGTTGTCAAGACAAACGACTCTCTCTCTCTTTCTCTCTGTGTGTGTGTGTGTGTGTGTGTGTGTGTGTGTGTGTGTGTGTGTGTGTGTGTGTGAATTAATATTAGATAAATTTAGCACTTCAGGGCTCGCGTTGAGAAGCGAATCAATTCTATACTAATTGTTTGACGAGATCTTTCAACAAATCACCCGAGATTAGTACTTGATGTTTTAGAAAGATTGTTTTCTTGAGTCTACAGGACACCATTTTTGCTAAGGTTAGTCAAAATAAATTCTCACGTCAAAAAGTAGATTCGAATTCTACATTGTAATGATTTTTCCTGGTCCACAGGTGCATTTTAATTCTACAGAATACCACAAAAGGACACTAACTAAAACTAGTGATAAGATCACCTGATTTACTCGGATCATTTTTCGACCCGCCTACTGGGAATCTATCGTTCAACTTTACCATCTGTTTATGTATTCTTTTTTTTTCTTCTATCCGCCATGAGTCGCAATAGTCATTTCTTGTATTGATTGACCTATTTTGATTTTTTTTCCTTTTCATGCAAGTTTTTTTGGAGTTTTATCCTCCGTATATTCAAGCAAATTATTTTGCTATGTGCATTTATTATCGACATTTTACAAGTCGTCACTTCCAATATTCGATCTCATATCTACCAATATCTTAGTCTGTTCTGATCGATATTCATGTATTTTATCTGGCTGTCCATTGTCTGTCTCGTTTGCTGACGAGGAATCTATCTATCTATCTATCTATCTATCTATCTATCTATCTATCACAATCCCGTCTGTATCTTCTGTTCATATCTATTGATTTATCTGTTTCTAACTGATTATTTCTAGATTTATTTTTATATCAGTTCGTTTACATCGATCTTCTTTTACTTGCTTCGATCACCAACTCTCTCTCTCTCTCTCTCTCTCTCTCTCTATCACTCTCTCTCACTCACTCTCTTTCTAGACCTATATATCTATATCGATGAAAAGGCGTAAGTGTAATGGATAGCAACACTGAATGGGAAATCGAAGAGCCGAGTTCGAATTCTAATCAAGATGGTTATATTAATTCATGCGAAATGTATAAATATATAGCATAAATAGTAGTACAGAATTGGTTCTTTAGCCTTGGTTGGCAACCAGGCTGTGAGAAGGAAAACTCTGAATTCAAGATAAATGGAAAGTTGTTTAGAGACTTTGTATTCACTTCTTCTGCAAAATGTGGTTGGTTCTGTACAAGATCATATGTGCGATCATATGCAACCAGATCATATGTGCGGGTAGCCTGGATTGCTGAGTTCTAGAGACTGAGCTGCTGAACGCGCAGTCAAATAAAAATGTATAACACATCATTCAATAAATAAAAGGCCTAACTAATTCCAACGCTTTTCTAACAATTTGATACCTTTTTTGAAGAACGATTTGTCTTTGGCCTCAAAATACGTCTTAGTTTTCGATATCACTTCTTCATTAGAGATAAATCTTTTTCCTGAGGCATTCTTTTGAGGTCTACAAACAACCAGAAGTCGATAGGGGCCAATTCTAAAGTTTTGTCATCGTTGCGATTGACTTGTAACAAAGTGCGTTGTATTAGTAAAAGATCACTTTTATCTTCTTCATTTGTAGCTGTTTTGGGCGTTTTCTTCTTTCAAACACACCAATAATGTAATATAATATTCGCTATTGATGCTTTTTTTTCTTTGTCAAGGTAATAGATGAACAAAATAGCTTGCACATTCCAAAATACGGAAGCCAAAACCTTATCTGCTGATGTTTGCGTCTTTGGTCGCTTTGGACGGCTTTTACCTGCTGCTGTCTACTCAACTGATTGCTGATTTGACACTGGAGTGAAGTTTATGGACCCATATTTTATTCATTGTTACATATTTATACAAAAACTCTTGTTGCGTTGAAAAAGTTGCAAACAACGCACTGAATCGTCAACACGTTGTTGCTTTTGATCGACTATGAGCAAAGATTGATATCTTATTTTGATAGATTTATTTACCAAAATTATAAAAAAAGTATCTTGAAATACTAAATAATCAGTTATTTCAATAAAATCGCTTCTGCTTTTCATGGTGGCGTAATTGGTTGTGGGAATATTTTCTTGTTATACATTGAAACTTTTGGTAGTAATAAAAGATCGTTTGAATACTGCAGCCTCTGTCCAGGTTATTGCTCGCCACGTGCATTAATTCATGATGAC
The DNA here is from genome assembly GCA_037127315.1 of Ascarosepion bandense. Taxonomy (NCBI): domain Eukaryota; kingdom Metazoa; phylum Mollusca; class Cephalopoda; order Sepiida; family Sepiidae; genus Ascarosepion; species Ascarosepion bandense. The sequence continues at coordinate 277,754 of JBBBDQ010000355.1, forward strand.
TACGCTAGCCTCTGTTGACTGCATCTAGCAGAATAATTCACCGTGTCACAAAACCAAAATAGTGGCAGATCGGTTTATGGTAATGATTTTTCCGTCTTAAAGTAACCTCCAGAATCAGTGAATCTCAATCGCACAAAAGCACCTGTGGGTTGTGTTGGAAAGGGAGATTCGAATCTTGGACGTGCAATTAATCAATCGAAAGGAATTGCAAGAAGCGATACCAACAGCACGGTCTCAAATTTTGAAATACTTTTTCTCGAATATCGTCAAATTCATTCCAAGAAGAATAGAAGCGATTCTCATGCGTGCGTGCGTGCGTACGTGTGTGTGTGTGCATGTGTGTGTGTGTGTGTGTGCTTGGTTGAATGATTAAGACATATGAATAATTTAGACATATGATTTATTCCTGACTACGAGTAGACGAAGGCGAGATAAATATGCATATGCCTAAATTATTAACAAAGTGCGCTTAAATGAGAATATGCTGTCTAAAGACACGCACAAACGCACACACACACACACACACACACACACACACACACACACACATATGTATATAAAGAGAAAGAGATACAGAGAAAGAGAGAGGGAGAAGAAGAAAGCATTAATAAAAAACAAAGTTTTCCCGTTAGCTTATTGGTTTTACCTTCAGCATCACAACACTAGAGTTTCGTAGACGGAAACTCCACCAATCACTTCACCCACTCGTTAGGGGATATTCACAATTTTTAATCTGGATATACAACAGCTTATTCGAAAACTGTAAAAACATATGAGACTCAAATATTTGAATTTAGAGTTAATGTTTTAATTATTATACACAAGTAAATCAGTAAATTCTTAGATTAACGATTAAAAGCATTTACCAACATATTTATTAAATTCTCCTTTTTGTTAATGCACTTAAATATTATTCATATTAATAGGACATTAAACAATGAACATTTCAGACTACAGTTCAGATAATAATTACCTGTCAGACTGCATACTTATTATCCACTATTATATATATATATATATATATATATATATATATATTGATAAGCTGTGATACAGCGAAACAGATCTGTCTGCGGATGATTATATATAGTTGGGGAGGCATGTTATCAGCAAGATTGCATCATTGATATTAAGCCGTTATGGAAATAATTTTCGATTTTTAATCATATTTCCTGAATTAACTTTATTTAAATAAGTCTAATAATGAACCCTGAAGACATTGTGAAACTTTTCTGCCCTCATGCTTTCCAGCCAAACTTCATCTTCAAAAAATGTAAGCACAATATGAATCACTTTCTAATACTCTCCTGATTACATTTTTTCATTCTTGTTCCTTAGTAAAGTTTCTGTTTTCTAATTCATCTACTCCAAGTAAACACTTGTGTCTTAGTGGTTTTATTAACCCTGCCTTGGGTGAAATCGATTAAAAGCCACATCTACCATTGATTTAAATTGTTATTTATGCTTTTACAATAAAAAACAAAAGGTTTGGGCGAAAGGAAACCTTGGATGCAGTTTCTTCATCTCTTTTGTAACAGAATGTTTTTGGCTTCTAAAATTGTTAAGACGCTTGAAAAAAGGATATTCAGTGGGTGAGGAGAATATGGTGGGTCTGGTAAAATGTCGGATCCTAAGTCGGTGAGTTTCTGCGGAATCGACCTGGCAACAAGTGGCCGATCATTCTTATGAAACAGAATTCATTTTATATTTTATTCAACTATTATGATATATTAGAACAAAATTATCATTTTTATTCTAAAATCAGACATTATTTTACAAACAACATAAAAGTTATCGCTATCTATTCCGACGTTGCACCCGGTGGTGGGGGGACACTAATGCACCCTAAAAAAGACAGGTGCACCGCAAGTTAACAGAATATTAATTTATGAATTATCTTTATATTTAAAAATCTTCATTTTTAAAAAGCTACAGACACCATTCACATGGCTTCGTGTCTAAGTCAAGTTTTGGTTATTTGATATTTCAAAATGGCTGCTAAATTCCTTGATCTTTAAGAAGGAATGGATAATCTTTTCTCTTTTGCTTTCCTTGAGAGATTTGAATTGGACATTACCGACTTCTCTAAAAAAAATCACAAATTCTTCATAAATCATTTTAAATGAAAACTGTACCGCTAAACTTCTTTGGGAATGCTCAACCAAAAAATGAAAACCATTAAATATGTTTTTTTCCAAAGAACATCAAGCGCTGGTTTCACACATTCATACTTACATGTACAATGTCTTTCAAATAAATGCTTATTTCTTTATTATTTGCCTATTTTCATATTTCATATCTAATTTTATCTTATTAAAATTTAAAATGTGCCCCAGAGATTTAGTTATTTTACAGGTGTATATGAAGTAAAAGAAAAGGCTGTGAATTTTTTTTCAAATAGAAGTTATCATTATGATATAAATTTTAATCATTAAAGTTTAATATAATTTTTTAAATAGCTTAGATTAATATTAATATTAAACTAAATATCAAGTTAATAATAAATTAAATTAATATTAAGTTAAATTAGTATTAAGTTAAGTTATTATTAAATAAAAATTAAGGCAAACGTAAATTATTTTAATATAGTTTCTTGGATTTTTTTAAATTGAAATACGAAAAAATTTAAGAAACACTGATATAGTATTTTTTTTTAATCATTTCGCCCCAATCAACGCAAGACCACCACTAGTGGACTTGGGGTTACAGTGAGAGAAATGACTGGGTACAAGAGGTATTGAGGAAAGGATAAAATATTCAAGAAGATAGAAGATGGCAATTGCGTTGCATTTAAATATTTGGAGATTGTAGTTATCAGGAAAGCAAATAAACGGAAGGGAGTTCCACAGTGCAAGAAAATAAACTGTTGGAGTATAAGTAGTGGCTACATTTAACCATTCCAACGGTCAAAGGGTGGGAATATACGCTACCTCAGCAATGCACCCAAATCAATGTGCCCTGTAGAAAAGACAGATTGAAGTCAAATCACGCGGGTGTGAAAGTGACTGAAGTCGAAATGACAAGCCATGACCGATCACACCGCAAATATTTGTCTGAACCTTGTCATGAACATCAATATGAACTCGACGAAACATGGCAACAGCACTCAATACACGAATGAATGGTAGATTTATAAAAATTTTAAGAAGAAACAGCAATATATTTTTTTATGTTGATTCAAATTAAAGTTATTTCATTAATGCCTGTTAAAAGGCCTGTGTTGTTATTTGTTTTTAATAGCCAGTAAAACGAAAAGAAAATATTACAAATCTGTCAAAGAGTAAGAGAAATCTTTAGAAATGCCCGCTAGAATAACTTCAAGATTAACAGTCATAACCATTGATTGGTCACAAGAGCTGCTAAAAAAGAGGAACGAGCTAAACCAGCCTGATCCCATGTGACCTGCATTCATATTTTACACAGCATAATCTATAAGTATCGACTCTTGTCACGCAACTAACCGAAAGTTTAGTGCCCAGGCCATAAAATACACATTGGGAACAGCTATTCGTGATTACTTTCTGGTTGAATTGAGCTATATCAAACGCATTTTTTTTTTTCGATAGGCAGCAGAAAATAAATTTTCTTAGGCTGAGCGTCTTAGCGACAAACTTCAATTAAAGAATATTGTAATGGTTTATTTGGATGTAATGTGGTGTGGATAACACAGGCTCTCATTAATCTAATGGTTGGCTGCAAAGAAAACGACATGGTTGAGCCGACTTTGAATTTTGCCTAAGGCTGTTTATATTCACTTTGTATTAACTTCTTTCAGAAATATATGCTCTCAGTACGAAATTTAATGACAAAAATGTCTTGACATTCTCATGCCCCAACAATTAACAGTATAGATGAGTAAGTACTTGTGCAGTAAACACGAAATTAAAAGCAACTCTCTTCTCTTCTTCACTTTTACAAAAATTCACAATCACTTGTGAAATCCTAAGTTTGACAAATAGGAAAAAGATTGATCCGGTACTGAAAGGAAAAGACGAAGTCGGATTTTGTGATCAGATGTTAAATTAATTTTTTAACCAATGAAAGGAAGCTGTTTGCAAAACTCAGAGAAGAATTAACAAGCCTATGTTAAAAGATCTGTCGGTATAAAAAGAAAGAAAGAAAGAAAGAAAGAAAGAAAGAAAGAAAGAAAGCCGAATTAGTCAGTGAGATGGAAGCAGCGATACCCTACACCAGCAACCTGTGTCAAAAGAAACTTCAAGTCTCACCCGGACATATAAACTCCCGTCACACATTCGTTCTCGTTCTTCATTCGTGCTATTTCCTTTATTTTTTTTTCTTCTCCATCCTCAACATTCTCGCAGTCAACAAGATACTTTAACTGACTCCTAAAAGTTAACGTCCGATAAGTACAATTTCCTTTATTGCTTCACCTTCCTTTTCAGTTTCTCACCGGCCATAAAAAGCGGAAAGTAACACAGACTTCGATGAACACATTCGTTACTCACAACTAGAATTTTGGACACTTAACTCTTTACTACTATTTCTCATTGAATATTTAACTCTTACAAATTGATTAACTACGTACATTTTCTCAGTGAACTTTTAATTTCTACAAAATGTTGTTATTCTGTTCTGTTAATAAAATTCTACTTAAACATAAAACGATATACTTTTATTCTTCCACACTTTAACCTTCTGATAATTCTGATGATTACCAAAAATCCTTAAGTTGTGAGGAACTCGGCTATATTTGTTAATTGGCCTTGTACCAGACATGGCTGACCGTCCCTGCTATACTTGAACACGGCGACAAATGGTTCCCCTCGAATAACTTGCTCTTTTACTAGCAGCAAACTCTGATCTCTAATAATGGTTCCATAAATTGGTAATCTCAACATAACATGAACATAAAATAAAGAGATTCAGTTGCTAAGATAACAGCACAGCTCTTCACTAAGTCTTGAGCGTCTGTCTTTTTTCATTGCCTCCATTGAAAATCTACTTCAAATCCTTTGCTTTTACCGTATCTCCGACATCTATCAAACGACACGATGGAAACATTCACAGCTGTATTCCCTCCTAGGAAATATATCCCTTGTTTTATTCGTACCTCAGCTTCTACTTTTCATTCCGCCCAACTAATACTCTAGCAAGATATTATCGCATTAGAAAACGAAATAAGTATTTCCACATTTCTCTGTCCGACTGCATAAATTTATGAACGTGTGTCAGGTGGTGAGCGATTTTTCCTTTTCCCGCTTTGACTCTGACGAGGGATTGACTCGGATTTCGTTTTTCTATGCCATTCCTGCTTTTGGTGTTGTCAGCAGACCTCGTGCTGAGCTGTCGAGTTGAAAGAAAAGTGGCCGATGACTAAAGAATAGTTATTTACACCAACTGGAATTATTGAAGCTATTATTTCGTCGTCAGGACACCGAACAAATGGATCGAAAACCTGGTTGTTCCTTTTCTACACTTGACAATGTGATTTACACATCGTGCATTAATTTGAATTAAGTCGTAACAACTTGAAGAGGTTTTAGCTTTAGAGAAACGAAAACCCCAAAAAAATAACGAAAAAAGCGTCCTGCTCAATTTGAATGTAAAATGCATAAAATTCAGATTTAATTCTATTTTTAACGTATAATAAAAATTGCTTTTTGAAAAGTGTTGGTTAGTTAATTGTTTTTGTTTAGTGGCATATCAACCTCTATCCTGAAAAGTGTATGGGGGGAATAAAAATTTTCACATAGGTTCTTTTTAGTTTTCTTATCAATTTACGTCCCTAAAGGATTGTAAAATAAACCTACAACACAGGTAAACGTAATTAATCATAAATAATTACGTTTTTTTATTAACTTTTATTTTTGCAAAAATAGAATATGATTTTACTCAATTATATGCACCATGATTTGCAATGCTACTTATCAGGCCGCTCTTCGATACTTTAGAAGTACATTGGCAGGTTTTGATGAGAAGTCATTTTTGATAAAATCTTGAATTTGATTTTTACCCAAGACAGCTTTCTCCATCAAAGTGTTTTACAGTGATCAAAAAACTCATTTGACATATCTTGCTCTACTCAATCCGGGTGAATGTCACAACATGTACAAATAAGTAGGTCCCCTGCAGAAATGACGACAGCTTGGCTGAGATGTCTTACTTGTTGTATTCACCTGACCATGTGCTATCTTATTTTGATCGTTTATAAAATTATCTCAATGGGATGTAGCTTTAATTCTCTGGAAGTCCATAAAAACCACTTTAACTAGTTCATCATCGAGAAAGATGTCAAGTGCCGGGAGGATGGAATCAGAAAGCTGCCTCAATGTTAGTAAAAGATAGTGGCACAGAATAGTATATATGTTGTTGAATAAATATGAAAAAATTTGTTTGGTGCAAGGTTAGGTAAATATGGTAGGGGAAGGTAGTGGGTACAACAAACCGAGTTCTAAAAGCTTTTCGTGTGTTAATCCTCCTGCATGTTTCCTTGGGTTGTCATGGGGATGGAAAGAGAGCTTTTTTTATATTGACGAACGCAGGTTGCTTATTAACTAATCTTTAAATAAAAAAGTTGCAGCTGCTGGATGCATAAATGTGCATTTACTGCTTCATTGCATTTAAACAACTATAAATGAATAATATTCCGACTATCATTAACTATTTTCTATGGAGCTCAGATTTTCTTCCGCGTTTTATGTAAAAAAGCCAACAACAAAAAAGCCAACAACAAAAAAGCCAACAACAAACGATAACGACACAAAGGTGAACGTTACATAGATGTACTGTTTACACAGGAGAGCTTATGCTTTACAGATTATTCAAAGCTAATGTCAAAGTAGATACAATCTAGTGAAGATTGTTTAAACTAACGATATTCTTAACGCAATTGATACTCTAAAGTGAAGTAAATTTACTGATTGTTGAATGAAAATCGAAGATATATGTTTCGGAGAATTAGTAGCTTTATTTTTCGGTTTAAGTGATGCTGTGCACAACAATGATCTTTTTTTTTATTTGAATACGACAAATGATTTAAAGTGATTATATTAAATCGATTGTTAGGTAAGCTTCTGGAGAAATTGGTTCACCGTGATGTGCAATTCTTCCCGTCATAATCCCTCTTGCATATTTACAAATCTACCATTTGTTCGGTCATTGACTACTGCTGCTGATGATCTGGTGCTCCTATTGCTTATATCGAGAGTCTTAAAAAAATTCAAAGTTGGTCTGTAATATAATCGATCCTGATCTGGCACGCCGACTTCAGTCACTTTCTCACTGACGTGACGTGGCTTATGTCATTTCTACATATATTTTAATGGCATCTGTTCAGTTGAGCTTTTCTCCGTAGTGCCTCGATTGCATGAATTTAAACGTGCTACTAAACTAGCAATTAGGTCCAACCGTTTTACTGTTTGACTAGCTTGATGCGACCGTTAATTATATGCTAATAGTTTCTCCCGATTTCTTGATTTCCTGTCACTCACAATCTTCGAAGATTTAAATGCAACGTCAATCGCCATCTTCAATCTTTCTGAATCTTGTTCTCTTAAGTTCTCATTCCCTTTCATTCTCTGTAACTCATCTGCGTCCTATGAGCTTTGTCACTTTACTTGGCGGGGATGATTAAAAAATGGCTGTTGTCTTCTTTCAATGCTAAAATCGAAAGTATACAGATCTATTTTTTGGTAAAGTGCGTTGTTGATTGAGAAATTAGAGAGCTGAGTTCGAATTCCAGTTTAATTTGTTACATTCACTTGGGCACAAATACCATATTAATTCACTCTTCTCTCTCTTGCTATGAGTTAATTAGCAGAACAGACTGGGTTCTATAGCCTTCATTGTCCATCAGTCTACCACAGAAAGAAATGGCAATTTGCTGTGATAAAATATTCTGCCTAGTCAGTCATGAATCGAAAGCGATATGATAGCCCAATCGTGTATCATGTAAATCACTTGACTGACTGATCTATACAAAGCATAATCGAACCTGTATAATACGGTGACGAATCTATAGGAATAAAATTCGTGATTTTAGTCAAATTAAATCTAAATAAAAACATTAGTTGACTCCCGGTAGTCTCATGTACATAAAACTCTAGTCAATCAATAATCAACGTACTGACAACGGTTTGAAAAGTTTCGCTGAATCAAATCTCGAACTAAAGTTTTTTAAAAAATAAAAAAGGATTTATTTCAGCTATAAAAGTGTTTTCTTATGGCCAGCAGGTGGGTTACGTTGTTGTTTGTAACTTTGTGAATGTTAATATATGTCGACATGTCTGCACCAATAAATTCCATCTTTGGACAATTTCTGTATCTACCAAATATTAATGTGAGTTTTGTGATGAAGTGTCCCTCATTTTCTTTTAGAAAATTGTAAGTGTTAGACCCGTAAATATATATATATATATATTAAATCCTCATCATTCGTTTAATATCATTTATTTACAATCCTCAAAAATATGGTAAGAGATCATGTATCTCGTGACATCTAATTCTACGACTAAACTTGTACTTTTAGCAAACGTTGTTTGATTTTAATTATTCGGGTGATATTTCAGCTGGGCCCTATAGACTTAGTTTGGGAGTCAATCTTCTGTAGAAAGAAAGGGCATGCTAATGCTGGAAATTTTCTGCCTTGTCGATCATGAATCGACATCACCCAAGCATTTTTCAGATATGGCACTGGACATGTTTTTTAGGGTGATATTTCAAAATATTTTTGTGGCGTAATTCTTTTCTGCATAAGATAATTTTCTACGCATTACACCAAGTCAAAATGACCCTGTTTTCTCCAGAAGAGTTTTAGTTGCAATGATAAGAGTTTTAGTGATTCTTTGTAAGTTTTAGTGATTCTTTGTAAGCTTAGACGACGCCTTTTAAAGCAGTTTTTATCCAATACCTGGACACCATTAGTATTACACTTAGTATATATCACTTTATACGTTATTTTTAGTGGATACCGATATTTGAGTATACGCTCCGTTTATTTATTATAAAAGAAAATTATGCGTTCTCCGGCAGATAGACGAAAATAGATATGATGTTAAATAGATAAATGGAGCGTCTACTCAAATATGAGTAATCACTAAAAGTAACATTTGAAGTGATAAAAGCAGACAAAACTTCATTACTTTTTACATACGCACACACATACACACGAACACCCCCGAGGCACACACACACACACACACACACACACACACACACACACACACATATATATATATATATATATATATATATATATGGTTGAATATATGGATCGAAATCTTACAAAATGAATAGAATAAGTAAAGAACAGTTAGGAAAAAAGTGTTTATTTTTTAAACACGCGTGAAACGCATTATTTTCGCATGCTTACACTTATATTCATCAATGAACATGTAGTATTTTTTATTACACGTGGCAGACACACTTAAACAGACGTAAGTTTTTCCTCTACATTTAAAATATTCATTCATTGCTTTATTAGACGTGACACGTATGTGACCAATGAAATCAAACCTCAATCTCAGTCTCTGGATTTAAAAAAGAAAATAATTTTTTTTAAAAAAACGTTTTTTAAATAATTCGTCTTTAAACAATCTCGGAAGAAACTTGTTAAAGTAAAACATGTTAGATGAAAGACACTTTTTGCCTACCTGTCCTTTGCTTATTCTATTCACACACACACACACACACACACACACACACACACACACACATATATATATATATATATATATATATATATATATATATATTGTGGAATTTAAGTCTTTCTTTTCAGTGGGTTCTGTATAGTAGTTTCGTATAATCTATTGAAATATATCTTATCTTAATTGCTGTATTACGTTCGTTTCTGATGTGATAGTCGATATGTGCACGAATTGCATTAAATTTCGATAACTCTCAAGTTAACCCTCGAGATAGCAAGGTGCTTCTGTGACCAATGATTCGCAGGGTTGAAAATCTCAGACAAAGTGTGCGAAATGCTTGAATTATTTTAAAAGTCATAATAAGACATTTTGATTTCATGATCATCTCCTGAATGTGAATATACTTATTTCGTATCCAAAACGTAAACAAAGCAATTTCTAAAATATTAATCGAATTCCATTTTTTTTTTTAATCTGGCATTTTCTTACTTGAAGCAATAAAAATATTGAACACAGATAGTTGAAACTTTTTCCAATTTGGTAATGGCCGTAGCGCCCCCTTACATAGAAAACAGTTAACAGATATATAAATGAATAGATTTTACGAGACAGGTATTTTGCTGACATAAATAGATTGAGCAGAGTTAGGTGATACAATCAAAATGTTTAACGCACTCCGACCTGAAAGAAATCTTCTTTCACAAATTATTTTGTCAACTTAAATAGGAAATGACATTTGAAGAGAAACAGTTAACTAATTGGTTTGACCAGACGTAAATAAAAAAATAAATTAGGCGGCACGAACATTGATATAAAGATAGAAACTGAAAAATACAACGGACAAAAAAGATCTACAAAGTGAAACAGGGATGTTGGTACGGTACTCAGAATACTTCCTACGGAAGTCTTTCATTAGCTGTACAGATTGAAAATCTCCCTGGGGTGGTTCAACATCCTCGCACTAAAACGTAACAGTAGTGCGATGTCAAATTCTCTAGATTATCAACATTTAGTATGGGTCGGTGTGCTGCCCTGAACAAAATGCCGAAAAGCATTTTGCTTATGACAGCCAGTTTAAACTCAAATTCGCAAGAACACACAGACGAATTTCATTGAAAAACGAAAGATTTTATTCCTCGAATTAGGTAAAAAATCTGAAAGAAAAATGAACAGAACAAAGATGAGTCCACTGCGACGAAGAAGACAGAAATAAAAGAGAGAAAAGGAAAGGCTAGAAACAGGGAAGGGAGCAAGCGAGAACAAAGAAGGAAAGGAAAGGCTAACCACTCCTACCAGCAGCCATGAGGTGGTCTGATATAGCAGTAAAAGGCGTTAAGAACTGCGAGGCAGGGGTTTCAATTTAAATTTAACAAAGCAACAAATTTGGAAAGGCAGCTCAGCGTTTATATCAAGAAATAGGCAATTACAACACTGGACATGGTAAAGGCATGACGAAGCGGCTGAGCAAATTCTGGACAAAAAGTTCCTTTATTTCTTTCCTACAATATCTATTTTGGGGCTAGAAAGAACAAGCAACACAGAGATAAAGAGGCAACAACTATTCGTTGTGCCACAATAATGTACTTACAATGCGAAGGAGATGAATGGGTTAAGAAGAATTAAATCAACATACCAAAGTTATATGAAACGGTAGAGAGACGACACGTGCGTGTGGATACAGGGACCAACAGGAAGAATCTGAAGATCCCACCAAAGGACAATCTCGCTCACGTGGCACCATCACGTTGCCGAGAGTGGATAAAAAACGGTATGGGCGTGATAAAGGACAGGAAATTAAAACAAAGGGAAGCATAGTCTATGCTAGAAAGCACAAGAATGAAAGAGAAGGGAAAACAAAATAAAATAAAATAAAAAAAACAGTAACAGGAAGACGTAGCAGTGAGACGAGAAGTAAAAAGATAAACAAACAAACAAATAAACGGTGTCGGAAAGAATTTGTCCTTGAAGACGGAAGGTCCGAGTTACAAACGTGACAGTCGGTAACTTTTGTGTAATATTATTATACGTACTTAAAGAGTTAAAAAAAAAACTAATCACGAACAAATCTAAAATATGTAATTCATAAAATTCGATAACTCACAATAGTTATGTTCAACGTGGCCAGCTTGTTCGGCCGCTAAGTCACTTGACCGCTCTCTTGTTGATTCTTCTGCATGTAGTCCGAGCAACAGATGTCCACGCCTACACAACTTTTTCCGCTTGTCTTGGAAGATTATATCCCGTTTTTACTATGTCAGCTGATTGAGGTAACGTGAATAATTGCGCCCGGCGGATAGCAAGATTGTCGTCGTGTGAAAAGCATATTTACTGCCTAGAATCTAGTTTCTGAGTAATGCATCGCAAATATAGAAAGACTGACAGAAATTATATATATATATATATATATATATATTATTCAATCCTAATTCTAATCTAAACATTCCACACCTTTACTCAAGAGATAGTAGTAAAAAAATCTAATGTTCAATAAAAAAAAAAAAATCCAACCTGCTGTTAAAAATTATTGTCTATTGTGTAGTGATATAATACATTTATAAGCCATTGTAATAACAAAATTACAGTATTAAGCCCTTCTCTGTATCAAGCACTCTTTACAAAAGTAAATGCTTGAACAGTGGGTTTTAATCTTCGTGTTCTTTCACTTTCTTATAATATATATATATATATATATATATATATATATATATATATATATATATATATATATATAAACTAATACTCTTATTATTGTAGTTTATAATAAAAACACTTTTTCGCTACATAACAATTGTCATGTTTTGGTTCTATATCTCGCTTCTTATCTGGCGATATATATTAGGTGATACATCAGGTATATCGCCTGATGAGGAGTGTAATATAGCACCAGAAGACGACAGTCAGTTGCTATGTAGGGAACATGTTTTTATTATAAACACCAATAATAAGAATATTATAACAAATGCTACTCTACGACGTATCGTGCACTGTTAAAAAGTAAATGCTACGAACTGTATTATTCACTTAGTTCTTACTACCACTAATATATATATATATATATATATATAGAGAGAGAGAGAGAGAGAGAGAGAGATAGAGACTATTTACGCTCTCACACTCTGATTGAGACCTCTTGAAGAATGGTAGACTTTGAAAACACAGTAGCTTCCTCTAGCATCTATGCATCGTTCATTCAGTAATGAATTAGAACACTCTCAGCTATTGGCGTGTATATACATGATATATCACACGATAAAAGTCTGCCTCCTTCTACCGAGCGCTCATAGCTCAGAGGTAGAATCGCCAACTGACGCCGATTTCAATAGCAATAAGATTTCTAACTGTACTGATGAGCTGTGATACAGCGAAATAGATCTGTTTGCGGAGGACTATATATATACTTTTTATATATAATGAACAATTTTAGGAAAACCTAAGATAAAGTGGAAAAAAAGTTTTCGTGTGACGCGTTTCGTTCTTTAGGACATAATCGGGCTAAAGTCATGTTTCCGTTGATACGACTGCACAGATGGACGAAAGCGAGGAAACGTTGGAATTTTAAATTAAAATTTGAAATTTTTAGACATTTGATTTCGGTATATAGCTTTTCCGATTTAATTTAGTTACTTTTTCTGTTGGTTCATGTTTTTATCAATTTTACTATTGAATAACCCGTATTGTCATAATCATACTGATAAGAAAGGTAAGATGAACTGCGACGCAAATATACTTGGAATGATCTATATATATTAAAGCAATTTCTATACTTTTTCAGCTTCGAAAACACAGTAGCTCCTCTAAGTAATATTACAAATCAAAATTATGGTCAAATTAATTTTCAATGCATTCAGTGTGTTGTTTTGTAAAAGATCCCTTTTGTATTCAACATTTTCTCGGATTCTTTCACTCTCAGTAACACTCTTTCGTTTCACTCTCGTCTTGTTTTGGGTGAAATCAATGATAAGTGCATTAAAAAAAACCCAGAAAAATAAGCAGTCAATTACTGATACCCACTTAAGAGTTTGAATTTTATTAGATGCCCTCTGCCGTACTCATCTAAGTCTAGTGAAAGAAAACTCCACAGTGAAGTAATGATATAGATTCAGTAATTATTACTATTTCAGTGAGTTCGATCCTCACCAGGTGCTTCATACTCAGATAAGGATCGAACTTGTGCGACACCAAGCTAAGCTTAGTGTGTGGGCGTTATTCAATATGTAACAAAATCTTCTCGAAAACTAATATAATACTTTGATCCTCATTTAGTACCCAAAACTTGCAGCCTTGTACCAGACTAGAATATTAATAAGAACTCTGATAGAACTTAGAAAATGTGTCACGCAGAGTAAGATCCTTGATAGGTTCTCTGCACTTGTAGCCTTGAGCTATACTGTTGCAATGTTGTCTTTGTTCATAATTGGGATAGTCACGTTGTAGTGCAGTGGATATCGGCCCGGAACGAGTAATCGAGGAGCCGAGTTCAAATTCCAGTTGAATTCATTGCAAATAACTAGTTATGGGTTAAATAACAGGACCGATTGGATTCTATAAACTTGGCTGGCAACCAGTCTACCACAAAAAGTAATGGCAACTAACTGCGGGATAATCTTCTGCCCAGTCAGCCATGTCTCTTTCAAGACATGATTGCCTAAGCGTGTATCACGTATGGCACTTGACTGACTAACTGATAGAGAAAGTATCGAAGAAACAGAAGACTAGGTAAGGGAAGCAAAGTAGATATTTAATTAATACTCATACATAGAACAGAAATAATTGAGTAAATCAAATACTCCTCAAATTATCCTCTACTCAGTCCTATATTTATAAGTAGGAACTCTGCATTGTCACAGTCGTAAAGAAAGAGCAGAAAGTACGCCGGGTTTTACTTTGCAACACATAAAATTTGATTGATAAGTATCAAGAGTGTATATTTCTAAGACAACAAGAAATCAAACTATTTCGTTATAGAATTCAGGACCAAGCCGTAATAAAACTCACCTAATTTCATAAGAACAATTATTATTATTAAAATGTTTGTGATAGAAGGAGACTAATTAAGTTATTTCCAGAAACACCTGTAGTGTGTCCGAAACGAATTTCTTTAAGGCTGACTTGCAGATATCTGAAAAAGCAACGACATATTGATGTTCATTTGGAAGTTAACCTTTCTCAAAATTCTGTAATGAACGATAACTTGTACAAAACGTTAAAATGCAAAAGTCTTCCTTCCCTCCAGTAAATGAAATTTTCTAACAGAATAATATTCCGGTTCTGGTATCTACAATGCTCCAAAATCACAATGGGGTTTCATCTTGAATAGTTTATTAGACCAAGTGTTGTCTGTTAGTTTCAGTTTGTGTTCTTGTCACTTTAACTTCAGTTGCTTTAATCGCCGTTTTCAGGCCGTCATTCTACAGCCGCTAGTAAAATGCGCAGACTAGACATAAAGGTAAGCTATATGTATGTTTTGGTGCAGTGGATATCGGTTCGAGCGAGAAATCGAAGAGCCGAGTTCGAATTTCAGTTGAATTCGTTGCATTCACTTACACTCAAGTACCCATGGGAAACGTATTAATCTGTCTCTTTTCCCTCTTCTTCTTCTTCTTCTTCTTCTTCCTCAGATACTACTCCTTCTTTTTCTACTCCTGTCCATTCTTTTCCTCCTACTTCTTCTACTACTTCTTTTTCTATGGACATTCGTTCCCCTCCTTCTCGCCTTTCTTCTTTTTCTTCTTCAGCTGCTACTTATTCTCCTCCTACTTCTTTTCTTCTTCTTCTTTAACTACTACTACTACTTCTACTCCTACTCCTTTTCCTTCACCTTTTCCTTCTACAGTTATTACTACTACTACTACGTCTTCTTTTTTTAAACCTTTCCCTCCTCCTTTTTTCTTCTTTGTTTTCTTCTTCGGCTTTTCTTATTTTGTTCTTGTTCCTTGTTGTTTATCATCCTCCCCATTCCAAACATATTACAAAGCAGCAGAACAAAAGCCATCAGTCGTGTGATAAACAAGCCCATCTTTTACTCATAAAGATATCGCTAATAAATAACGCTTATTTTTAAGTTCTTTCCGACAGGTTATATTTCGGTATGGGTCAGTCAGTAAGTGCTTCCTAGATTTAAAAAAAAATCAATGATAGATTTGCACTGAATGACTTAAGTAAAGTAAACGTCATATCAATAAAACGGCGTCAAATGTTTCAGTAGTTAGAATAAAAGCTTGGGTGGTGGGAGGCTCTACTCCGAATTCCAAACCCATAATAATCATTTATCCATGACAACTCTAACAATAAAAGACTCATTTAGCTTTAACTAAAACTAAAAATAGAAACCAAATCTATTATAATTACGTTTTCTTTCTCATTGATTTGATATTTTTTGTAGCTTATCAACCATTTGCATGTTAGTCTGAAACTTGTTTAGGATTGTAAGAATAAGGAGGGATGAATATGACATTAGCACTATATATGGAGTTCGATAAGGTCTTATTGGCAGCAGAGCGAAAAAAAGATATACAGTCTGTTGTTAACTAGTGCAATGGATGACATGTTAATACCTCCAAAATGAAACTTCTCTCTATTCCAAGAGACACTTTTTAATATGGTTGATGCTAACCTCCAGGTGAGCGACTCGTTGCGCTTTCTCAAGTTAACATTCTCGGTTGACGTTAAAGGGAAAGATTATATTGAATCAATTGTTCGGTCTGGTGTTAAGAAAGTTGGTTCACTATGTTAATGTTATGTCTGCAGAACCTATCTTACATATTTATAATGCTACCATTCGTCCATGCTTTGAATATTGATTTAAATTGCTGCCACATATAGTCTAGTGCTCCTGCAATATATTTAGAGATTCTTGAAAAATTCTAAAGAATCATCAGCAACATTATTGGTCAGGTCTGGTCTTGTGATTTTTCTATAAATACTTTCACTGTAATCTTTTGGATGAACTCTTCGCTACTGTACCCAGACTTTATGAATGTAAACGAAGTACTAGATTGACAATGAGGTTTCACAAATTCCCAGTTGAATTGGATAGATGTTATCGTAAGTTCTGTTGCAGAGCTGAGGTAAGGGATGAGTATCGACCAAGCAAACTTTTTGTATGTGTGATAAAAGCAAAGACAATGAGGAAACGCAGGCGAAGATGTAGAATTTTAACGTCAATCGATAAGCAAACAATTAGAAATTGGAAAAGGCTGAAATATCGGCAGCGATTGGCAGAATCAGCTCAGGCTGGAACGTTGTCGTCCGTCGGTCGGTGGGAACGTCGACAGCGTCTGGTATGAAAGGCCCAGGCTGGAAAGTAGTCAACATCTGGTAGCGTCGACACAGGCTGGAACGTCGTCGGTCGGCAGGAACGCTGTCAGCGTCTGGCATAAATCGGCTTAGGCTGTAATTTCGTCAGTAGTCGGCATGAACAGCACAAGCTGGAACTTCGTCAACCAGAAGAAACGTTGCATGTACGGCTCAGAATGGAAAGTCGTCGTTTGTCGACCTGAACGGCGCAAGTAGGAAAGTCGTCAGCGTTAGGCTGAAATGTCAACGTCTGAAATGTCAACGTCTGACAAGAACGACAAAGGCTGGCAAGTCCTAGTTGGTAAGCAGGAACGGCAAAAGTCGAGAAAGTCGTTTTCCGAATCGACCGCGGGTAACGGAATCTCAAGCTAACTAGGCCGTTTCACCTCTGAAGCAGAGTCAAACCTAAAGCGGGACCGTTTGCTAACTAACACGTAATCGCTCTAGAAATCAACCGCGAGAGCGGGATCACAAACGAAGCGTACGCCTAGCTAGGGGGTGGCCCGAGAACGAAATTTAACCTACTTCCCGGGCAAAGAAGGGCTGTTATTTACCCAGCCTCCCCAAATAAGGTGAGATGTGAAACAAGGTCGTTTTTTTTAAGTAGGGATCTCGGGCGCAAACGCTCGTGTTGCTGGTCAAAGATTACCCAGTTTTCGTCTACCCGGTAACTAGGTACTAAGCTTGTCTTAGCTGATCGGGATTTACCCTACTTCCCAACTGGAGTGAGTTGTGATACAAGGTCAGTTTTTAACGTACGCTCAGGCCACTTGTAAAAGATTAGCCAGCCCCAGTTTACGCGGTAATTGTGTACAAACCTAGTCTTAGCTTGTCAAAGTTGGCCATTGCTTGTCTTAGCTGGTCGGGATTTACCCTACTCCCCCACTGGAGCGAGTTGTGTCAGTTTTTTAACGTGTGGAACTTGAGCGCGTACGATCTGTCCATTGGTCAAAGATTACTCAGCTCCTGCATTCGCGGTAACTGGGTACAAAGCTAGCCTTAACTGGTCACTGCTTGTTAAGGCTTTTCGGGATTTAAACTACTCCTGCACTAGAGCGAGTTGTTACATAAGGTCAGTTTTTAACGTGAAGAACCTGAGCGCGAACACTCGGGTTACTAGTCAGATAACCCTGCGATGAAAGGTATCCCGCACGCTCAGACCACTGGTCAATGATTACCCAGCCTCTGCTTACGCAGTAACTGGGTACAAAACTGATCTTAGCTGGTCATAAGCTAGTAATTGCTTCCAAACCCGGCCAGAGAGCCGAAAGTGACTACCTAAGAACAGATACTACACTTCATATTTACCCTACTCCCCCACTGGAGCGAGTTGTGACACAACGTCAGTTTTTAACTTGGGGAACCTGAGCGCGTACACTCAGGCCATTGGTCAAAGATTACCCAGGCCCCGTTTATGCGGTAAACTGGGTACAAAGTTGGTCTAAGCTGGGCATAGCTTGTCAAAGCTGATCATTGCTTCCCGGCCGGCTGGCAGAAAGTGAGTATCTAATAACAGATACTACACTTTGATTCTACCCGCTGAGCCACGAAAGTAACACTGATAATAAGGGTCAGCAACCTCTCCTGGCTGCTGATTTTTGCGTGCGAGGTCATAACATTTTTATTAAAATCATAACAAGTGGGAGCAGTAAGCTATGAGACTTCTACGCAAACTTTTTCTTTTCCTGCTCTTCTCGTTTGTGGAACTCTCTTTTGGCTCCAATTTTGATCTTCAAACATTCAAATAAAATGTCAGTAGTTATCTGCTGTCTTCTTTAGTATTCTTCTCTTGTTTTCGTTCCTTAATAATGTTTCTTTTTTCTTATTTTACATTCAGTAACTCCTTGTGTCTTAGTGACTTTTTTACCTTTCTTGGGATGAAATGATTAAAAAACATAACATTGATTTTTCAGCTATAAATCTTACTAGGTAATTCATAACTGGAGGGAAAATAGATGGATCTATACCTTTCCTCAGGGTATTTGTATGCAAGGGAAAGTAGCGAACACTAAACTTTCATTAAGTTTTCATTCTTAGGTACTAGCGATTACACCACCAGCACCCCATTTTCATGGGTAAATATAATGTCTTCCTTGACCGAGAAAACCAAATGATTAACAAGCAAAACTTCCAGATTTCCTCTCCAAGATCCCAGGAGCAAAGTAAGTTCTTTAACATAATTTTAGGTTTCTTAAAAAAAGACCAGCATCTAGTTTTGTTGGAATAACAGATAACTTTTCTATGTGCTGTGTTTCTTTAAAGCGTTGCTGCTCACGACTCTCCATAATTTACTATCATAAGCCATAGCTAAATCCGCTGCTTCCTCGACAGCTACAATCTCCAGAATTTTAAGTGTAAAGTCAATAGTCATCTCTTATCTCACTAACTTGCATCGTCTCTCTCATGTTCACTTCTACGCCCACTCCGCTCTCATCAGTATTCTTATCCTTCTCTTACCCACTTCCTGACACCCCCTGTAACCTGTCTCTTTCTCAAAACTTTCCTTCTATGTAACCCCTTGCGCACCAGTAGCAGCAGACTGCCTTGGTTGGGGCTATATTATTAAAAAAAAAAAAATTGTAGCTCCTAGTAACTTTTGTCGTTTTGCCATCTTTTCCAAATCTGGTCCGCCATCCATTCGCTCAGGCTGGTCAGATAAATTATGAGTTGTTTTCCTCTGACTCTCTTACCCTCAGTATGTCCTATGAGTATCAAATTTTCTAATCTTTCTTGCCCATTTAAGCGACCCAAAACAATCAACTGACTCTTCTTGGTATTAAGTATAAGTGTCATTTTTGTTGTCATTGTTTCTAGGACTTCAATGTTGCTCACATGTTCAATCTATGATATTCTCAACATCCTTCTGTAGAACCACATTTCTGTTGCGTTAAGTCTCTTGTTCATCTGGGAGCAGCATTCACCTTGTGACGTTTAAGGCTTGTTTTTTAAGTGATTGTTTTACGTTTGTATTTGCTAGAAATTACCTGGATCTGGTCATTTAAATCGTCAACTTCAGAGTGTATGCATTCCTGGCTTGTTAACAAGATAGGAAGGTGCTGTCCTGTAAAAAAAAACCCAATCACCAGGTTAGAAAATTCAAGAAAAATACGCTAAGATGTAGCATTCTCAGATCTTCTGAACTACTGTATGATTAAATCCTTCTTCCCTCAACCTCTCGTTTCCATTGTTTTCCTTGGTCTTACTAACCAGCAACTCTGAACGTTATCCGAAATGTATAATAAATTTTACCTATTGGTAGGGAGAGGTTAATTTTGATTGTACTAGATGTGTTTTTGAAATGCTCGTTTGTGTAATTTGCCAATGAAGATGTTGAGCCACTGACATTATACAAGAATTTAGCAGGGATATCCGCTTAGAAAAGTTATATACCGTGTTGTGTACACTGCTTTTATTTCCCAGTTTCTTTCTACCTACTTTCTTTCTTATCTAGTTTTTCATTAAATATCTCATGGTGGAAAAATGTAAAACAGAAGATGAATAGAGTGAACATCAACATTTTAGGAGTATATGTAAAATAAGTGGCCAAATAATGAATATTTTGTCTACTACAGGATTACATATGCAGTCGAGAGAAAAATGCAAAAGGAGTTGGATTGATACTGAACCAAAACATGAAGAAATGCGTTTTGGGATATTTCCATTTATCCGAAAAAATTATTCGAGTTAAACTGAAAGAAAAGCCCTTCAGAATATCTATAATAGTCTCTTTCTGAAATCTCCTGTTTTTTTTTTTTCGTTTTTTTTTGTTTTGCTTTTTTATGCCCCACTATTTCAAATAAAAGGTTAGGAAGGAAACTCACTAATGCCAGAAAGAGAGAAAAATGTTACTGGACTTGACAAAACTATTTTCGTGAGAAATTGAGAAAGATTTTATAAATTTCAACCGAAAGCGATCCTATGTGTTCGGTCAATGAATGCCAAATGTTTCCTTGTAAGGAAACGGTTAATATTACCATTAATATTACCATTGTTCACTTAATACAATGTTTTTCGAACATTTTATTTTTTTTATCTCACGGCATACATGAACTTCTGCGGCACACTTTAATTATGATGATCAAAAAAAGAGTAAAAAGTGTACTTTTTATGATTTATCTATTAACACAAAACAAAAGAATTTATTATAATTCCTAATAAAAAGATAATTAAAATTCTTTAAAAAACTTATATTTATTTTTTTCTGTTTGTTATATTCTTTTTATTTATATATAATTTAATGAGATACCCGAACTTGAATATATTTTAGAATAATTTCTTTGCAAGGTCGAGTTTCGAACAGGCATACTGTTAAAATGATTCTATCCGTAATGGATTTTTGTTTTTACTATTTGTTTATTGCTGAAAAGTTTTGTTTTTTTTATATCATTTTACATATTACGGATACGCTTATTTATTAAAACAATGATATACTCATATAATCAATTTAAAAGGGGTTTTAATTTTGATAAGTAAACTTATGGTACTTTAGATTTCTTTTGAAAATAATTTAATTAATTTTTTTAAAAATCGCGGCATACCTAAGGTTCTATCACGATACACCAGTGTGCCCCGACACACAAAACCAGTAACCTAATACAACGACCAAGAACAACGCAATGAGGATTGGCGGCATAGATAATGGTAGACCCTAAACTTCAGGAGATTAAGATTGTAGGAGTCTGGGAAGCTTCCTTTCGGGAATATATTCTACATAGCAGTAGTTCATACAAAGAAGCTAATTTCTTTTTACTAATGGAATACAAAATAAAACAATTCATTCCAGTGCATGTGGTATGGTGGGCCTTAGATGTAAAGATCTGAACAGGCGAAACTAATGAATGTAGACCCGCAAATCATTTTCCTTGAAAATAATTGTAGTATATCGCCTATAAATTATTTGACACGATTCAGCAAACACAACCATAATCGATTCACCACAAAACTCTCGAGTAAAGTCTTGGTATTTTTCCTGTGCTACCTTATCTTCCATCTTTCTCCCTTTCTGTTATATAGATAGCCAGAAAAAAATAAGAAAAATTGAAAAGAGAAATAAGAAAATTAATAAATCGAACAAATTTTCCTATTTCTACTTCTTACTCATTTTCATATCAGTACTTTGTATTTTGATGAAACCGCACTGTTCTTGTCCTATCTTGTCCTGATTATGCTGCCTGCTCTATTCATAAGGATTTGCTTGATTAGTTGGCGTGGCCAAAGTGCATTCCAGAAGCTAAGCAGAGTATTGAGAGACAGGAAAATTTCACTGGAAACAAAGAAGAGAGAACTGGGTTGTTATGCAATATCTGTTCTTCAATATAGCCGTAAATGCTGAATAATCTCTTCAAAGATCAAGAAAAGACTTAAAGCAACCGAAATGTGCTTAGAATGCCGAGAATACCATGGACAGAAAATGTGAGCAACGATGAGGTTTTGGAGAGGATGGAAACGAAAAAGAAACTAATAGCTAGCATCAGAAAAAGACAGCTGAAGTTCTTGGAACATGTTAATGAGGATTTGGGAAATCTGATACTCAGACAAAGAGAAAGAGAAACAGGGTAAAGCAACGCATGACATACTTGATGGACTTTAGCAAACGAACGGCGCAGAGTCTGGGTGGGATAACAGAAAGAAATGTGTTGAGAGCCACTAGGGATAGGAAAATGTGGAAGGCCATGATCGCCTACGTCCTGAAGAGATACAGCACATAGAAGAATACGAAGAATACTTTGCTTAAGTTCGAAAACCGATCGGTAAATTCAGTTATCTTGCCCACGAGGCAACACACGCACTCGTCTACTAGTCTGTATCCTTCTAACGGCCTATTTCATTATATTGACCCGCTGCCACCATTCATAATTCTGATTTCGCTTATCACACGACAGGAATGCTCGTAGCGGCGTTTTCTCGCCGTTTGGTAGTTCGTCATAAGAACGGACACAAGATGGCTGATCGAGTCGAATAAAAGCTGTTCACGTGGAAGTTACTTGAAAGTTTCTCGCTCAGACTGACCTTCTTGAGGTGCCTAAGTCATTTATCAGAGGCAGTGTCCGCGCGACATAGTGTCTGATTAATTTTACTTTTCTTGGTCGACAAAGTAATAGTTTCAAAGAGAAAAATAATGAGTGGGTTGAAGCAAACATGGATTTCAACTGGAATTCGAACTCGACTCTTAGATTTCTCGTTTTTATAGAATAAAGTAAAAGAACAACATAGCAAATGTATCTTAATCTAACACGTTTCACTTTTATTAAAGCTTTTTGTTATAAACTAAGAAAAAAATGAAAAAAAAAAGAGTGTAAACTGCTACGTTGTTACAGCAATATATAATTATTTTTAAATGTAAGTGCGTGGAATATTTTGTGTATTATAGTGTATGCGTATGTATGTATAGAAACGCTTGTCTGTTTAGGTTTATGTTGGACGGTAACGTTATATGTGTATACGTGTGTGTGTGTGCATGTGTGTATGCGTGTATTAATACCAGTGTCATGTGTTTTAAAGCAATGGACAATTCTTAAATATGTGTGAGGAAATTTTGCTTTAATACACATATCTTTCCAATAAGAATTAACCCCAAATACCAACATATCAGCATATTATCTCTATTTTTTTTAATTGTTCACTCGGTCTTTGAAGAAGCTTTAATAAAAGTGAAACATGTTAGATGGAGATTCTTTTTTTTTCTTTATGTACCGTGTGCTTTCTGGACGTAAGCGATCATAGATTTCCACTTGTTCCTATCCCTTGTCGCTCTCAATATTGTTCTTGGTATCTCTCACGCACCTCGCTTCGTTATCGACTCGTTGCTTTCTCTGTCTCGCTTTCCCTCTATCCGTTCTGTGAGTATTAGATTATGTTCTGGTTAAGTTTTTTATATAATTTTTCATGTGATTTTATGAAATTTTTTTTTGGTACACAAATTATATCAAAATTATCCGAATGTTTTAATTATCCAAGCGCTTTCGGTGATACTTTTGACAATTATCAAAGATTAATTTTATTTTATACTTTTAACTTAATATATAGCTTGTTTTATGTACGTTTCTAGAATTATAGGAATGTCTTATTTTCTAAACATGGTCAGCACCTTGTGAGCATGTTCATAAATGGTATTACTGAGTATTGGCTTTTTTTTATAGATAATTCTACCACACACACGCAACACACACATACCTTAACCACAATACCTTGTCTGTCATTTTTCACGAAACTTACATCAAAGAGGGACTATTGCCTAGATTATATATATATATATATAATTTTCTTGCTTACTTCTCAATAATATTTGCATAAAACACTGAAGAATTTGGTGAATTGTGCTGGCGGGGATATGAAGTGTTCTGTGTTCCAGAAGAACCTCGTGGGAAATTATTTAGGAGAAAGGAAGCGAGAATGCGAAAGAGCGGTATTGAATAAGCTATAAGAAGTTAAAATATTAATCTTATATTGTTTAAGACCAAAGATCAGTTTGTAAAATCTCTTCTGGTTGGCTTTCTACTCGGGTGCATGAAGAGAAAATAGCAAGCATTTTAAGTCAGATTGGTTTCTGTCTCAGATATAGAAAACCCGATTAAGCATAAACAACAAAAAAATGAAAATGAGTGACTTTTAAAAAAGTCGTTAATATTTATTCCTTATCTTTTCTTTATCATTCTTATATCCTATTTTATACACGCATTATCGACACGAAAACCTCGAGGATAGACCTCTAGGTCTTTTACTTTCAACTGATTCTGGAGAAGGATTTACCTCATATTTATTTCAGAAAAGGCTATACGAATCTTTTGCTTTCGAGCCATTATGAAACTAATACGAGGATTTATCATAAATTCAATAAAGAAAAGCAGGAAGAATACATTATTAATTTTCGACATGAACTAAGAAGTGTAAAGAAAAGATACCGAATAAATATTATCGTTTTTTTTAAAAAGTCACTCATTTTCATTTTTTCTTTTATCACGAAAAACGACAGCTCAGTGAAAAAAGTACTAATGATTATTACTTAAGGATGCACACAAATACACACATTTCGTACTTTCGTTTTTTGGGGTCTGATAAAGCCTAGAAAGGTGAAAAGCGTAATCAAATCAAGTTTCAATGAAATGTTTTTCTCTTTGTCATATATGTATGCATGCATGTATATATGTATATGTATGTAATTTTTGCATGGATTTTTTATTCTAATATTATTTGTTATTATTATAAACGTAGTAGTAAATTTCCTAGTGGAAAAAGAGATACATAACACAATTTTTCATGCAAATTTACTGTTAATTTCTCATATGGCTAAGAAATCCAATTGTGTGTGCTCACGGGCACTCGTTTCTGTGTAGAGTTGAATTGATGGGACAAGATTTGGAACCATGGTTATATCTACGTACAGAATTTTATAAGCAATAACCTCCCATAAATGCATATATAGTTCGACATTTTCCGCCTCTCGCTCTCTCTCTCTCTCGCTCTCTCTCTCCCTCTCTCTCTCTCTCTCTCTCTCTATATATATATATATATATATAGCTCACACAACAGAGTTTTGCGGTTATTTTTTTGTTACCATAACTTACACCCCTGAAGTTGATCTCGGAAGGAGATTGAAAGTACTTGGGAACATCGAGAAATAAATAATAAAGTCATCTGTCATAGTTAGAACTCATTTATTACATTTTTCAATTATAATACGCGAAAGATTATCCGTGAGTTTGAACGGATCTTATTAAAAATAAGCGGACACAGTGTTTGCAATTTATTTAATCTGACATGTTTAAAAGAAACAAACTGGCTACTTTTGTAGTGACATTATAACATATTTATGTTATAGATTATAAATAAATATTATTCGCTCGACTTTGTATCGAGCACTTTTTTAAAAATTGTGTTTCTTTGGATACGGAATATTATTCCATCCATACCTATAATACTCTGCACCGGACTGCTGGCTGCCCTCAAGCCAGATCCTGGTCGAAACCGCACTGAATGTGACGCCACAGCCGGGCTTGCTGTCTATCCAATGTGAATACAGTTGTCGAAAATGATATTTACAACAGAGAGAGAAAGTTCGCCAAAAGCATCATAGCTTCTAATCTTCAAGTAAAATGTCTAAGTTTCGTTAGCGTTGAAATAAACAGATCTCTTCAAATATTCGCCAAAGTCTCTTCTCGTATTTCGTTAAAGCCTTTTCATTAATTCTCTATAACCAGGATTGTCAATTTTCAAATGTAACTTCTAAAACAGCAAAGTTTTTTTTTGGTCCTTATCGGAGTTTAACGGAGTTTGCCGAAGTTGAGTGAACGAAGAATCAGAATTTTCGATTCTCACGTGATTAAAAAAAAAATAACAATAACGTTCTTTCGGGATTATGTTGATGGCTCATTTTTCCAAATTAACTTTTTGAGTTAATTTGCGGCAGACTTCATTCGAAATTGACTCTTTAGCCATAAGTTCTATGATGGGCGACCAGCCGTGGGTCATGGCTCCTCGGCTGGGGCCATTTTCCCCAGTCGCTACATTTCGACTGATAGCAGCTCCAACTCAACAAACTGTTCCAACTCGCTCCCCAACTCACAAACTCTACTTTTCGTGTCGAGCATTTATTTTTATAACCAATTTCGATCCTCTCTGGTGATCCGGCCGGCTCACAGTTTTCGGCCAATGAAAATCGGTCTCCGCCCACTCGATTTGCGGATGTCTAAGTTCGACCAATGAGATTATGCCAACTCACATCGAACTGAATTCAGCTCGTGTTATTTCGGACTGTTGTGTTAAACAGCGGCCTTGGCCTTCGATTGACCTTATCAAATCACTCTGACACGTCTACACGTTTTCAGATTAGCGGAATCAACATTTCAACTCCAAAGCCAGGGAAATCTATATTGAACATGAAAGCAGCGATATTTATAAAAACATGACAGAAGAGAAATTATTATTTTCATAAAATAATTAAATTTTATGCTCCCGTGTTTTTAGAAGCACTTGATGGTACTAAAATTATTATTTTGTTCCTAAGCTCACATCGCGTGACGCAATAAAACATTAATAATATCAACAATATCAATTTTTATATATATATATATATATATATATATATATATATATATATATATTTATACCTGCTTGTTTTAATATTCCCGACCTGTAATTGACATTTTTTGACTCCTTTTTTGGCTGATGATCATGCATTCAGTTTTCTTGTAGTTTATGTTTAATCCTTTCTGCTCGCTTCCCTTTGCTATATTTTGTAGGATGTCATCTCGTTTTCTTTTCCTTGTCTTCTATCTGCACTGTGTCATCTGCGTGTCTTATATTGTCACGATTGTGGCCGCCAATGATGAACCCTTGCCGGACTTCTAATTCTCTCAGAACTGCCTCGCAGCAACGATGAATAAATCCAGTGAGAAGACATACCATTGTCTTATACACCTTTTATTCGAGTATATCTGCCGAACACATTACCTGTGTATATGCAGGCGGTTTGCTACCTGTACAGTTTCTTGATTATTCTAATGTGTTTCTCGAATATGTCGTGGTTGTTGAGCAGACTTAACAGGTCTTTGTGGAGTACTTTGTCGAACACTTTGGTTATTCTTTGGGCAGTTTGTATTGCTCTTTCTAATAACAGCATAAATATCAAGTTTATTTTTCCGATGTTTTTGTCCAACCCGTACTGTTCCTGTCCTATCTCTGGCCTGATTCTTCTGTGCGCTCTATTGATCAGTTTTATTATGTGGCCCATTAAACTGATTGTTCGGTGGAATTCACAGTCATTTTCGCCTTTTGTCTTAGGCAGTACTATGCAAATGTATCTGCTTAGGTCTTCCAGTATATCACCACTGTTCTAGGTTCCGTTTATTATTTCTGTAATTTTGTCTATTCTGAAATACTCTAAGACTACCAGCATCTCTATTACAATTCCGTCAGGTCCTGCCGCTTTGTTTCTTTTTAATTTGACCATTTCATATTTCACTTTGATTTTTAATATTCCCGGTCCGTCAGTGTTTTTGTGTATTGCCAATTGTTCTCTTTCGTCGTATATGAGATCTCTGATATATTCGTCCCACTGCTAAAGCATTTTTTCTTCCGCTAATAAGAGCTTTCCTTCCTTGGACTTTTTATACATCCTACTGATGAGCACGGCTTTTGTCCTGTTTGTTTCTTTATCTTTTTATGCATATCTTCTTTCTGTGATTTTCAAGGTCTTTTTCTTTGCATATCTTTCCTTGAGTCATTCTTCTTTAGCCTGTCTGCATTTATTCCTTATTTCCTTGTGTAGTTTTCTGTATTCCGTTCCATGTCTTGGAATTGTTTTCTGTCATTTTTACATCTTGTCGAGAATCTCATTTGTGATCCACTCGTTTTTTACTTTTTAGGTTTATTTTCTATTAGGATGATGTTGATTGCTGATGTCACTAAAGCTTCTCTTAGTGTGTCCCATTTCAGGTTTCCTTTTCTATTTTCTCACTCTTATCTTCTTTTCACGCTGTCCATATATCTTCCTTCAGGTTCGGGCCGTTCAAGTGTCTGTTGTAGTGTCATTTGGGGGATGCATTATGCTTCTTCAATTTTCAAAGTTTCTGTATAACCGGGAGTTTTCCGAAATCAAGAAATAACTAAAACACTCAAAAATTTAAAATGGCATGTCTAGAAAAATATTCTGCATTAAATTGCAAAAATTAACTACAATTAAGATAAAAGAGGAAAAAGACAAAAAACAAAATAAAATAAAGGAAGGGGCTAAAGAGTGAATGAAAAGTGGAGAAAAATGTGAAAAGATATTACGTGCGGATACACACACTACGAAAAACTTGCCTCAATGATAATTGCATTTAAAAGAAAAAAATCAAGAAGTATATGCAGTCAATTGCTAATAACCTTTGACGAATAGACGGACGAAATCGTCTATGAAACTCTGTAGTTGGAATGACGATGGTAACATCAACCAGCTAAGTAACGACCCTTTTACTTATATTAATTCTCTTTCTCTCTCTCTCTCTCTCTCTCTCTCTCTCTCTCTCTCTCGATATATATATATATATATATATATATATTTGTTTGTCACTATATATACATAAATATATAAATATATATATTGTGTGTATTTTGGCAGCATTTTTTCATTAATGCAGATTTCATTGAATAATATAGACAAGTTTTGTCTATTAATTTTGTGTAGGATCCGTTCATACCGTCTGATATACTTGATGGTGGTATCGTTGAAAGACAACAAAAAATCACAGTAATTGTTGATTTTGTTATCGGGTCAATACCTGTAATCAGACCAAAGACCACAACGCCACTATTTTGTCACTGTCTTCGGCCATCCGCCACGGTAGGGATGGACTTATATTTTCAATTTAATTCTCTTTATTGTTAATAACTTAAATGTTCTATGTTTACTGTGTGTTAATATTTACTCTTTGATAATGGCTTATGTGAGCCGAAAGCTTAGACCCGATAAAAAAATCAACAATTACTGTGATTTTTTGCTGTCTTTCAACGATACCACCATCAAGTATATCAGACGGTATGAACGGATCCTACACAAAATTAATAGACAAAACTTGTCTATATTATTCAATGAAACCTGCATTATATATATATATATATATATATATATATATATATATATATATAGTGACAAACAAAGTACTTACGATATTCTTATCAAGTTTTATTTTAATTGTAAAATATGTTACTATTTTCTTGATTTTTGTTTGTCACTATGTATACATATATATATATATATATAGTGACAAACAAAAATCAAGAAAATAGTAACATATTTCATTTTATGCGAACCCATATGGTCGCCTTCAATCTATTGTTCGACAAGCGTCATGCTGGATTTGGCGCAATTCGAAGAAATTCGCAAAGAAAGCATGACGTCGTCTACTTCTTCCGTTCTCGTTCTGCTCTTGAATTTTAAAAAACTGTTAAAGCGTTTTCATCTGTCTCAATGTGCCAATTGATTTTATTTTTCTGTCATTTACTTTGCCCAGTAGCGATTGCTGCTGGTGGTCCCAGGGGTGGCAGTCCCGCTTTAAACCACCGAAACTGTGTATTCACCCTTGGTTAGCGGCTGATGAGGGCAAAGTAAATGCACATGTGGTCATAGGTCACATGTTGTATGTAAGAAAAAAAAAATATAGTAACAAACAAAAATCAAGAAAATAGTAACATATTTTACGACAATTAAATTAAAACTTGAAATGAATATCGTAAGTACTTTGGACATTTTTTTAAAGAAATGTATAATGTTATCTGGCATGAGAGCCGGTTTTAGACCTTTAGAATCGTTGGGTTTAAAGAATCTTGGGGTCTTTTCATTACGTATGTTCGCCTCAAACCTCGTTTCTATAAAAATGGTATATTTCCAGCTGGTGCTTTTGGATGTAAAACATAAATCTGTTCATATAAATTTTTTATGATTCTGGAACTCATACAATTTATTTCATTAGCAACTTCATGATATATTCATCCGAAGTTTTCACCATCCAGAAATGCAGCTAGAATGACGACGCACTTCATTTAAAGGGTCAACAACTCTAAAGAGTGTTTGAGAAAGAAACCCCATTAATGCTGAAAGTATACAAATCTCCTCTGTTCTTAAAGCTTTATTTTTAAGTTTTATCAGGGGCACAAGGCGAGAGAAACTTTGAGACTACCTCTAGTCTTACAGCCCATACTAGTCTATTTATGTATCTGACATTGGCTGATACATAGATTTATTGACAAATTTAAAGGAAAATAACAGATAAATGCTTGAATACATAATTTTCTATGTACAAGGTTTAAAGAATTTATGCGTATAATAATAATTTTACCAAAGCATAAATGGGTAAAAAATTTGTTTTAAATAAATCAAATAAGATATGATTCCATCAAGTTATATGGTAAAATAAAACAAAAGGCACTTGGATGATGTACAAAAACAAAATCACTATATTTTTCTACTTTTTAACAATTTCTATTTATTTATTTATTTGCAGTTTTTCTCATAAAATAGAATCAAGATATGATTTAATCTTGACAATAATCCTTTTTTTCATATTGTGTGAGTTATAATTATATGAGAAATATGCTTATTTGATTTGTTTTTTATATTTGATCACTAAAGATATTGACGGTAACCCTGTAATTTTCCTTCTGAAGTGACTCCTGTTCTCTACAAACTCTATAATAAATGTTTGGCTGCTTCTTGCTTTGAAGTTTGTCTGAAATACACATCTGTAGTTCCTGTCTTTAAAAACACTGGTGAACTATTTGATCCCTCGAATTATTATTAGTTATTTAGCTCTTTTTGCCACAGTACTGGAGTCACAAATCAACTCCGTATTGGTCAAGCATCTCACTTCACACGGCTAATAGATAAAAAATATTCCTTTCGTTTTCTAGGCCAACTGCAGATGAATTATCATCATAAGAACGGCAAGGCTTAGACTATGGTTTTAGCTCTCTCGAAGGCATTTGATAGGAGTTTGCATGCTTGCCTTCTCAACAAGCTCATAAACTGTGGTGGAGACTTGCCTCGCCGAGGCGAAGGAGGGCGGTTTGTTTGCGCGTGCGTTCGTAGATGTGGTGGAGCCGCGGGGTGGGCTCGTGCGGGGCAGTTTTTCGAATGACACGGCGCATGCGTCATTGGTGAAAGTGAGGCTCTCGAAAAGTGAAAAATTACGAGACCAAAAAAGAGAGAAGAAAGAGCCTACTTCTGCTTCGGAGTCACTTCGCTATTTACGACTCGAGAAGGCTACACTGGTGGCTGGGAGACAGCATTTTGCTTACGGTGCGCAGGAAACGGAGTCCCTGGTGAAGCAGTGTTCCGGGTTCTACGAGTAGCAGCTGGCAGAGTGGTTATTAATTCGTCTACGAACTACACTCCGAGAAGACACAAATTCCCACAAGCTATTTCGGCGTCTATTACAATTTCCATTATGGACGGCAAAGTCTTTGATGTCCGGTTGATTCCCGAGTTCAGTGGCGCTGCAACTGATATGCCAATCGTTGAGTGGATCGAAAATGCAGAGTTGGTCTGCGAACTCTGTGCTATGGACAAAGTTGAGTGGATTCTTCCATTACGCCTCCGAGGCGGTGCTCTTGCCGTATACAGGCAGCTCAGCAAGGAGCAGAAAGCGGATGCGGAGCAAATTAAACGGGCCCTCATGACCGCGTATGCGACAGATGCATTTGATGCATACGATCAATTTGTTACTCGGCAACTTCGCTCGGGAGAAACAGTGGACGAGTTTCTGGCCGAACTACATCGTTTAGCTCGGCTGGTTGAGGGATCGTTGCCCGAACGATGGATGATATGTGCGTTTGTTTCGGGGTTGCCACAATATGTTAGACAGCTTCTTCGTGCCTCGTCCAGAATGGAGACCATGACATTGGAGCAGCTTTTGACTCGAGCACGGGCTGTCATGACCGACAACGGAAGCTGTAAGGAATCGGTCGCTGCATCCACTGGCAAAACACATTCGAATACAGAGTTGCTCCCTGATAACTCGCGCAGTGAGACCTTTTTTTGCTACAAGTGTTCTGGACCCAACCACATGGCGAAGGATTGTATGCAGGGACGCCAAGTGAGGTCGGACGGTCGAGTGCGGAAGTCTCACCGTGAAACCCGATGCTTCAGATGCCATAAACTTGGACATACATCATCAAGATGCCAGGGAAACGCCCAAGGGGAGGAGACGTCAGCGCCAGTCTCCTCCCTGAGCAAGTGAGAATCAAGAAATTGCCCGCCGTAAAAGTGCTCGTGGATGGGCGAGAGTGCACAGCTCTGGTGGATTCCGGCTGCTCACAGACGCTGGTGAGCAAAGCTGTGTGTCGCCATTGGAGACAGAAGGAAGTAGGAGTGCTGACGGCCGACGGGAAGACTTTGAAGTGCCGGGGGCACGGCAGAATAAAATTGGAAGTTGAACAGTCTCAGCCCGTGGACATTGAGGTCCTGGTTGTGGATGGACAATTGTTGGGTTTTGACCTGTTTATTGGCATCGGCGCGATCAAACAGCTAGGAGGTGTTCGCCTGACGGAATCTGGTGAGGCATACTTTGGAGACCTGGATGGATGTGCCGCCATTTCTATCGATGAGCCCGATTTCAGTGTGACATTCGATGAAAGGCAAAGAGCGTGGACTGCAACATGGAAATGGGCAAGTGGTCGCTCGCCCGGCGAGCTGACAAATAACGTGGAAGAGTACACTGTGCCAGACCATGCCCGGGATGCGTACGAGAAAGAACTCTTGCTATGGCAACGTAACGGATGGTTGCTGCCATATCCCGAGGAGGAACTTGGTCCGCCCAAGGGTCTAATTCCCTTGATGGTAGTCGTGCAGGAACATAAGCAAAAGGTCCGGCCGGTACTCGACTACCGAGAATTGAACGGATTTGTAGAAGCATTCACTGCCAATGCCGAAGTGTGCGCACAAAAGCTCAGAGAATGGCGACAGCAAGGAGTTGATGTGTCGCTCTTGGATCTGCGACATGCCTACCTACAAATTCACATTGACAAGAAGCTGTGGCCATTCCAAACAGTTATTTTCAAGGGCAAGCGGTTCTGCCTTACACGATTGGGGTTTGGCCTAAATGTGGCACCACTCATCATGAAATCTGTCGTCGACGCTATAATGTCCCAAGATCGTGTGATCAAAAGTGCCACGTCGGCTTACGTTGACGACATTTTTATCAATGAGAGCCTGATTTCTGCATCGCGCGTTCGACAGCACCTCTCAGATTACGGCCTAGTCTGTAAAGACCCAAAACGGCTACGAGACGGAACTAGGGTCCTCGGTCTGCAGGTGTGGGGAGAGAACGGTACTCTCCGATGGAAGCGGGGTGGACAGATCCCGGAAATTCCCGACGTGGTGACTCGTCGACGTGTGTTTTCCATTTGTGGGAAACTCGTGGGCCACTTCCCCGTGTGTGGCTGGCTAAGGGTGGCGACTGCATTCATCAAGCGCCGAGCAAGTGCGGTAACCAAGAGATGGGACGAGGAAATCAGAGATGCCAATCTGCTTCGTATGCTGGAAGAGACGATGACCAGAGTGTGTGAAATGGACCCTGTTGGAGGAGACTGGTGCATAAATGGCAACGAGATGAAGGTCTGGGTGGATGCAAGTTCTGTGGCCACAGGAGTGGCGTTAGAGGCGAATGGAAGCATCGTTGAGGATGCTTGTTGGTTGCGCCCGACCAATGATGCCAGGCATATCAATCTGGCTGAATTAAAAGCAGCAGTCAAAGGCATCAACCTGGCCCTTCAATGGCAGGCTACAGTGTTGCATCTGGTCACCGATTCAGCATGCGTACATCAGTGGATATCCGACACCTTGACTGGGAAGGCACGTGTGAACACTAAGGCGGCTGGTGAAATGCTAGTGAGACGACGCTTAGGAACACTGCGGACATTAATGGAAGAATATGGATTGACCATGGATGTCACGCTGGTGAAATCCTGTCAAAACCGCGCAGATTGCCTCACCAGAGTGCCACGCAAGTGGTTGAATCTACATAAGGAGGGAAAAGAGCCAGTCCCGGAGAGTTGCGCTGCAATGACGTGCCGACTGAATAAAAGTCAGGTGGTTGACGTCCACCGAGAAAGTGGACATGCGGGCGTGAAACGAACCCTATACTTCGCCAGACTTATCGACCCACTAGTGTCGAAGGAAATCGTGCGATCGGTTATCAAAACCTGCGAAGCCTGCCAGTCTATAGATCCGGCGCCAGTTCATTGGAAAAAGGGAAAATTGAGCGTGGAAAACAACTGGAGTAGAGTAGCAATGGACATGACCCATTACAATGGCGAGCATTTTCTAACGCTCATTGATTGCGGTCCCTCCAGGTTTGCAATTTGGCGGACATTGCGTCGACAAGATGCACATAGTGTCATTCACCAGTTGAAGATGATTTTCTTTGAACGGGGCCCACCAACCGAGATATTGACTGACAATGACCCTGCATTCACTTGTAGACACTTTAAAGAGTTTGCAAACAGCTGGGGTGTGCAGTTAAGATTCCGATGCGCATATTCACCGGCTGGTAATGGAATTGTGGAGCGCAGCCACAGGAGCATTAAGACCATCGCAGCAAGGAAGGGTTGTTCCGCGTTGGAGGCCGTTTATTGGTATAATGTCACGCCAAAGGACGATGTCTCACCTTCCACGGCACCGGCTGACGTGCTGCATAATTACCACGTCAGAGTAAAAGGCATTGAAACCAAACCCCCACCAGAACCACAGATTATCGGAGGGAGATATGAAGAAGGTGACGTTGTCTGGGTCAAAAATCCGCACGGCAAATGCACAACCAAGTTCAGGACCGGGCGGGTAACCGAAATTGTCAGCCCACTGACAGTGCGAATTGATGGGGTACCACGCCATGTCAAAGACCTACGGCCATTTTCAGGACCATATGCATCGTCGGGCGATGAAACCGACACAGAAGAGAGTGAGCGATTTATTTACTTGGGGTCAGGTCAACCAAGTGATGGCTCCGATGGTCCACTAACAGCGGATGCTGACGTGCATGACGAAACCTCAGGTGACAGCCCATCTGAGGACGAACCTTGTGTCGTACCCCTCCGAAGGAGCACCCGCCAGAAGAGACCCGCTCCCGAATGCACTTTTTGTGATGATGAGATCAGAGGGGAGTGTGGTGGAGACTTGCCTCGCCGAGGCGAAGGAGGGCGGTTTGTTTGCGCGTGCGTTCGTAGATGTGGTGGAGCCACGGGGCGGGCTCGTGCGGGGCAGTTTTTCGAATGACACGGCGCATGCGTCATTGGTGAAAGTGAGGCTCTCGAAAAGTGAAAAATTACGAGACCAAAAAAGAGAGAAGAAAGAGCCTACTTCTGCTTCGGAGTCACTTCGCTATTTACGACTCGAGAAGGCTACACTGGTGGCTGGGAGACAGCATTTTGCTTACGGTGCGCAGGAAACGGAGTCCCTGGTGAAGCAGTGTTCCGGGTTCTACGAGTAGCAGCTGGCAGAGTGGTTATTAATTCGTCTACGAACTACACTCCGAGAAGACACAAATTCCCACATAAACTATGTTGTCTAGGCTGAATATTTGACTTAACCCAACCATACTTACTAAATCGGGTAACGAAGATAGTGTTGAACGGCCCCAGTTCTGTACCATTTCACATTAATACGGGATACTCAAGTACACTGTGTTTTGACGTACAGTGTTTTTTAGCTTCTTCAACGGCTTTCCCAATGTAATCAGTTCCAACTGTAGTATTTATGCTGATAGCAAAATTATTTATTCCTGTCTTGATATTAAGTCTGATAGACCCGACAAACTGTAACTGACAGCTTCACTCGAAAATGATGTACAATCAATTATTAACTAGTGCAAGAAATGACCTGCAAATTTAAACACCTCCATAAAGAAATTGCTATCTCTTAGTCATCACAGAGAACCATTCAACATGATTGATGCTAATCTCCAAGAGAGCAACACAATGCGATGTTATTTACTGATATCAAATGGAGCGATTATATTGAATCCATCTTGCACGTTGTATTAAAATCTATCCTTCACCGTTCATTTAATATTACTGTCATATCTAGTCTGTTGTCCCTGTTATATATCTCGACTCTTTCGACAAAATTTAAAGAAGGGTCTGTAATGCTATTGTTTCTGACAGGCAAATAGACATCAGTCACTTTTCACTGCCGTCATATGGCTTCCCTCTGCTTTTTTTTTTTAGAAATATTTTCATGTTGGTTATTCTAATGAGCTCTCCTTCTTGGTACAACGGCCTTTTGAATTTAAGAGTACTACTAGATTGACTACTAGGTCTGACATTTTTTCCTGTTGATTAGATAGATGTAAACATAAGTTCTATTTTAATGCGTTTTTTCTTGCACTTCTCACCTGTGGAACTTTCTTATGGTTTCTTGCTTCCTTGTAACCTACAATCTTCTAAAATTTAAATGCAGCTTCAATCGTCATCTTTTGTCTTCCTGAACTTTTTTATTCTCTCTCCTCACTCGTATCTTTTCATTCTCTTCTCTTCCACTCCCCATAAACCCTTGCGTCTTAGTGGAACTATCACCTTACTGGGGAGTGAAAAAATTAAGAAATAATAATTAAACCACACACACACAAATGAATATATATACATTACGTCCAGTAGCAAGAATGCACAAGTATTAGCATGCGCAAAACAAAAGTGCGATTATCGGCAAAGAAGGCGATCACTACGACGATTTTTTAATTTACCATGGGATTTATAGTTGCCCACGCCATAAAAAAAAATACTTCTGCCTTTTCAATTTCCCAATTTTTAAATTTTCGATGCATCTATATATATATATATATATATATATATATATATATATATATATATATATATGCAGGAAATTACGTAAAAATTAAGAACACTGACATCTTATTTTAACAGATATATTTGCCAAAATTATACTAAAGTATCTTGAAATAGTCAAGAGTAAAGTTATTCAATAAATTTGCCATTGGCTTTAATCGTAGCTCCCAGACGACTTCGCAAACACATGCATTTCTTCTGAAGGATCTCCTCGTTTAAGTTGGGAAATACTGCCATAATCTTTGCCTTCAGTTCATCTTTGGTGTTACTAGGAGATTTGCAGGTCTCTCGCTCAACTGTGCTCCACATATAATAATCAAGGGGTTTAGTCTAAGAAGTGAGGTGGCCAGATATAAAGTGTGATGTGGTTGCAGAAATTGTCTGACAGTCATGACTGTGTCCTACTTGTGTAGTATGGTGCAAATTCCTGTTACCAGACTTTTGCTCTTAACCCAAGGCAATATTACATCCTAAGGTACATAATTTAGGCCTCCTTGTTGAGCCTCAGGCTTTGTGGAAAGGTGAATCAAGGCATAATTTTGGTATAACGAGAGATGACCACATACACCTTTGCAATCACCATTAAACTCATCCGACGCTTTTCCAAACAATCTGAAGTATTTGCATTTGAGATTCCGGAGCAAATGCCAAGTAATACAATAAGCTGTTTCCAAATTTCTGGAGAATTGATTTGTGTCACGATGCTTGTTTCTCAGATGCTGATTAACTGACCCTACTACACTATGCAGTCGAAAAAATAACAAACAATGCACCTACGTGTAATTAGAAATATAAAATGGCGATAATTTATCCACCATACCCTATATATATATATATATATATATATATATATATATATATATATATAGCCATCCGCAGACAGATCTGTTTCGCTGTATCACAGCTCATCGGTACGTTTAGACTCCGATTGCTTTTTAACCCAGGATGGAAACCCGACCGAATTGGCATCAGTCAGCGATTCTACCTCTGGGCTATGGGCGTTCGGTAGAAGAAGGAAAAACTTTCGTATAAGTTGCCTGTAAATACCAAAAGGTTGAAACTTAGGTTGCAGAAAATTTTCATTTCCAAATAAAACTATTAAAAGTTCTACACTATGAATGTATTCAACACGTTTTAATTCAGCTGAGTACTGGTCTAATTTAATTATAACAAGAAACTAATTAATCATATGTGTGTGTATATATATATATATATATATGTGTGTGTGTGTGTGTGTGTGTGCCTCATAGTCTGTATACGAATATAAATCTCTGGAGTACTTCACGCATTTTACGAGAAATTGCTAATGGCGTGAAAGATGCTGAAAAAAATTTTTAAATTCTAAATTACAACGTTGGTATGTTTTTCGATGATGGGACGGTTGTGAAGGAGAAGAGCTAAGCATCGCCGGTGCCAAATACTTGGTCTCAGGTGCCAAAACAACATTGCATGCATTAAAATGAACAAATGATCTTAAATGACCAGGTGTGTTCATTTCGATATAGAAATACATATGAAAAATGTTGCCAATATGTCTACAACGACTATTGATAAATAGAGCTGCATAAACTCGCATACACATATATACTTATATAAATATAAATGTTGTTGTTTTTTTGGGTTTTTTTTCTGGGAACCTGCTAAATAACGTATCTCAAAGATCATTCTCAGCTAGGGATATACAATACTACCTGTATTCTCTATCTTGTGATAAAACCAGCCACAAAGGAACCACCCATACAGTAAATGTTTGCCGACTCAAATATTAACGACCAATATTTACCTATTCCCAAATCAGGTAAAAGCTTATAGACTAAAATGTAACGACCAATGTTTATCGATCAAGTAAAAGGCTATCGACACAAATATGAACGACCAATATTTACCCATTTTTGAATGAAGTACATGCGTACTGACTCATGTAAATGACCAATATTTACCACTACTCGAAACAAGGAAATTCTTACAGGATCCAATACAAATGGCAATTTAACTATCCCAAAACCAAATTAAATGTTTAAAGGCTAAAAAATATACATTTAATAATAACATATCATCTCATTTGGATATTAAATAAAAAAAATGGTTAATCAAAGAATTCAGATGAACTTATATTAGGTAAATATAAATTTAAATTTTTGTTTACCAATATATATATATATTAGAGAATGTGTCAATATGCACACACGAACACACATGCGCTCACTTACCTACATATGAACGCACAGACACAAACGTATATATATATATATATATATATATATATATATATATATATATATAGTCATCTGCAGACAGATCTGTTTCGCTGTATCTCAATTCATCAGTACGGTTACGCACCGTCTTGCTTTTAGCCAGGATTGGAATATATATATATACAACATATATATATATATACATATATGTACAGAAAAGAAGAAAATTAAGGGAACACAAAAAAATTAAATAAAAATCGCATAGACGAATACGGTAAAAAAAAGGTCAACCCAACATAATAAAAAGAGATCTATCTTATTGACAAGATTCATCATAAAGCAATTAAGAGGACACCCATTCACGCGCGCTAGAATGATGTTAACACAATACAAAGCAATAAATAGAAACCAACCACTCGCAAATAATACAACACATTCTAAAAGAACCCTACACAACTAAAGCAACCAAAAGCAATTAACCATCTGTAGAACCAGTCACATACAAAACTATTAAATTACACCAAGTAAATAAGAATAAGACGGAGGCACAACAGCAGATTTGAAAAAAGCCTTGAGGGTGAGAACATCGTAATGGTGCTTTCACGAATTTTAAGTTAAGTGAGAAACTTCTCCACATTATTCCTGTTAACGCTCTATCTCTTTCTCGATATCGAACACTTTACGGCAAAAATCTACTTGCTAAAATATTTTTTATCAGAAATATATATATATATATATATATATATATATATATATATATGTGTGTGTGTGTGTGTGTGTGTGTGTGTGCTTTTAAACACGTTAAACGTTATTTTAGTAGATACTCATATTTGAGTAGTCAGTCAGTTAAGTGCCGTACGTGATACACGCTTTGGGCGATCATATCTCGAAAGAAACATGACTGACAGGGCAGAAGATTGCTTTCAGCGTTAGACTGATTACCAGCCAAGGCTATAGAATCCAATCCGTACTATTATTTAACCCATAGCTGGAAGGAAGAGACGGATTAATACCTTTCCAAGGGTATTTACGCGTTAGTGAATGCGAAAAATTCAACTGGAATTTGAACTCGGCTCCCCGATTTGTCGTTCCGACTCCATATCCACTGCACCACAAAGCACATAAATTAGAGGAAGGTACGAAGTGCAGCAATGTTCGACTTTTGTGCTGCACAACAGTCATTTACCTCTCACCACTTATATGTGAATTTCAAGCTAGAGACTGCTAGTGGCATCCTCTACCCTTTTCCGTCGCTATCTTTTCCTCGCCATGGGATTTCTATCCAGCATGAATTTGTGTTAAACTATAAGCTATCCAGCTATTGATCAACTTGCATTAAGGTTTGTTTAAAATGGTCAGTTGCTTGTGCGGTACAAAACATACTCTCCCCATCAAAGCAACATAGACTATACCGGTGCACTTGTGCCACGCGTTAGATGTTTGTAATGATCACATGTTATGTTATCACGGAGTTTGAACTCCCCAAGGCTTTAAATTCCTTGGGAAGGTTATGGTGAACCACACAATAAACGTTAAAGGGTTTTGATGCCAAAGTTTTCCGTCTCTGGTGCGAGGCTGTAAGATTGGGATCGCCCATGGAGACCTTGCTCAGACTTCGAAAAGCCTTTTCTACACACACATATATATGATGCAAATAATTTTTAGGGAATTGGTTTGTTTCATTAACAATTTTTCATTCATTGTTTCTGATTACTTTAAACCTCATATTTAGTGGTTATACGGTTATGAGTATTAATCATTTTCGTACAAGCAATCTATGTCTATTAGTGTGTTTGTGTGTGTGTGTACATATATATATATATATATATATATCGAGAGAGAGCGAGAGATACTCTCTTATAGTACGACAAATGAGGTTAGCCAGTGATTTTTCACTTATGCATCGGATTTCTGTCCTGCATGCATTTGTGTTGAATTATTAGCCATCCATCTACCGGTCAATCTGCATTAAGATCTGTTTAAAGTGGTCAGTTGCTTGTGCGGCACAAAGCACACTCTCCCCATCAAAGCAACATAGACTATACCGGTGAACTTGTGCCACGCGTTAGATGTTTGTAATGATCACATGTTATGTTATCATAGAGTTTGAACTCCCAGGAATCTTAAATACATGGGATGGTGCATGGTGAACCACACAATACACATAAGAGGTTTTGATGTCAGAGTTTGCTGTCACAGGTACGAGGACTGGGGGCTTGGGAGCGCTTATGATAACACTGTTTAAGATTCTAAAAGCATATGTACATATATACATATATGCATGATGTAAATAACCCATATTTACACAACCATTCCACACATACACACACATAGTGTATTTACACAATATACATGCACACTCTGGCACATACGCAAATTATTTGACCCATAGATGGGACCCTGACAGATACTATCACTCCAGGATAGAGTGAATCTGCAAGTAATGGCATTTAAGGTATAACTCCACCGCTTGAATTTACGTGTCATACATACGACAGATAGATAGATAGATAGATAGATAGATAGATAGATAGATAGATAGATAGATAGATAGATAGATAGATGAAAAATGGAAGTGCTAGAAAGGACTGTACAAAAACTTGATGTTTCGAGAAAATAAGATCTGGAAAAACATCTTATAGATAGATAGATAGATAGATAGATAGATAGATAGATAGATAGATAGATAGATAGATAGATAGATAGATAGATAGATAGATCTAAGAGCCAACAGACCTACCTAGGTTTTACCTAACGACTCGTCAGGGCAAGTCGGTAGATTTATTCTTATTTGTTGCTCTACTTTTGTAATTGAGCGCTTTAGTGTTAGGGTTCTCGTCTCGGTTTTCTTTTCTTTTCTACGAGTATTTTGACGTATGTTCAAGTACTTTCGTTGGTTTCTTTTTTTATTTTCTTTTTTCCCCTCCGTGTTTATTCTCGGTGGGTTTTTCGAGACGGACTGAAATATATTATAACAATTATTAATAGTATCATTATTATTGTTCTTCTTATTATTATTGTTATTATTATTATTAATTATATATATATATATATATATATATAATATAAATAAGACATATATGTTTACAGAGAATTATTATAATTGTTTTACTTATGGGTTTTTCGGTTAAGTACGCAGAAAGCAATGCCAACCTAGTGCGGGATAATCTTCTGCCCAGTCAGTCATGTCTCTTTCAATACATGCGTGTATCACGTATGGCACTTAACTGACTGATGCCGAGTATACCATGAACCAAAAATGTGAGCAACGAGCAGGTTTTGGAGAAGATGCAAACGAAAAGGTAACTTATATTTAGTATCAAGAAGAGACAGTTGAGGTCTATGGGACACGTAATGATGAAAGAGTGCTTGGAAAATTTAATACTCACAGGACCAATAGAAGAGAAAAGAGACAGATGAAATACTTATTGGGCTTGAGCAAGTGGAAGGCGGAGTGGGATTTAGGAGAGATATCAACAGGAAAAGAGCGACAAGGCATCGGGGTAAGTTGGAGTCCATGATCGCATGCGTCCTGAAATGGACGCGGAACAAAGAAGAAGCCGTTTAACTAAAATGAATTTTTCTAAAAACCGCTTCTTCTTGGTGTAATGGTCAGCAAAGTTTTCTCGCTAGAACAGTTACGACTCAGTATTGTTTGATCCTTACTGGTTGCTCCATACTTACTGTCACATCTAAGCTAAGCTTAGTAAATTACTATAAGTTTTGCCTGAGAATTATAATTTGCATAATAGTATTTCTTGGTGTGGTCTAATGGTTAGCATGCTTATCTCGCTGGATCAATTACGGCTGACTAGTGAGTTTGATCATCACTGGGTGCTTCATACACTAGACCTCATGCCATAATAAGCTACGCTTAGTAAATCACTGTAAATTTTATCTAAGAAATATCATTTTCATAACAGTATTTCCTCATGCACTGTAATGTTTAGAAGGTTTGTTTCGCTAGAACAATTCCGACTAAGTAGTGAGTTCGATTCTAACTGGGTGCCGCGCTGATGAATGATATATTGGTCGGTGTGAAATAATATAAAAAGTTGTTCATAATTGCCACTGAAAATGACATGATTTTACCAAATTCTTATATAACACCGTGGTCGTTGTGGAATTTTACCAAGAAGTGTATTTTGAACTAGGCGATGCAGGAAGATGACACTGAGTACGAAAACGTCGAGAAATTTTCTTTTTTTTTTTTAATTTTTTTTTTTTTTTTTTTGACGACCAAGGTTAAGAATGAGTCGGCACCCGAGGTGCGACTGAGTACAATGAAATAACACGTGTTGGT
Organism: Ascarosepion bandense; assembly: GCA_037127315.1. Taxonomy (NCBI): domain Eukaryota; kingdom Metazoa; phylum Mollusca; class Cephalopoda; order Sepiida; family Sepiidae; genus Ascarosepion; species Ascarosepion bandense. The sequence goes on from JBBBDQ010000355.1 coordinate 321,472, forward strand.
CAGGTTAATTATGTAAGTGATGTCAGCTGCCACAAAAGTCAGTTGAGAGTTGAGTCTATCAGTTTGCTGACAGTAGTCAAGTCGTAGTCTCGTGCTTGTGCCAACCGCCAACTAAACCCTGTCTCCACACTACACGTCACTGAAGAAAAGAGGATAATAAAAAAAAAATGTATATTTTCAAATATCCGTGTTGGCGTTTTTTATCAGCAAAGCAGAGAAGATTTTCAGTTTGTGTCCAGTCTATTCTCCCACGAATTGATACACAATACCATATTTTCGGCATTGTGCCAAACATAATTTACGCATAGTAAATCACTAATAGCCGTGGCTAGCATCCAGTCTACCGCAGAAAGCAATGGCAACCTACTGCGGGATAATCTTCTGCCCAATCAGTCATGTCTTTTTCGAGACATGATCGTCCAAAAGCGTGTATCACGTATGGCACTTAACTGAAATCACTATAAATAGTTAACAGGGCAATTCGACGTTGAGCAATGGTTAACAAGCTTGTCTTTCTAAATCAGTTACAACTAAGTAGTAAGATCAAACACTGGGGGCTTCACAGATGTTTAGCAAATTACTGTACAAATAGTTAAAACATCATATATTAATTATTGTTTTTTTTTTTATGAGACTCGTTCGTTGCACAAAGGACATATAAGCGATATTCAATTTCCGTCCATGTCTGAAACATAAGAACAACATTAACTACGGTCTGAAACATAAAAGAATAACATTAATAAACCATTAATATCATTAAAGGAATTTTATTAATCCTTTTTATTATAATAAAGACCGTTGTGTATTTATTTCTATCTATCTATCTATCTATCTATCTATCTATCTATCTATCTATCTAAACTTATTTATAAATGGAACTTTGTCTCTGTGTGTGTGTGTGTGTGTGTGTGTGTGTGTGTGTGTGTGTGTGTGTGTGTGTGTGTTACGCATAGACTCTGAAACGGTTGAACCGATTTTCTTGAAAATTTACACAGTTATAATATAAGCATCTGCGAGTGTTCTTAGCTAGGTTTTCTGTCAAGGTACTCCCGATAAATATCGAAAATTGATAATCGAAAAAATCGGGTTATAGAAGGAGTGGTCCGATTTTAATCAAATTTGATACACTCAGAGACAAAGACATAAGAAACGATATTCAGAAGTTTCAAAATTGCAGTTCTTACAATAGTGCAAAACATCGATAATATATACATATAAAAGCAAGATGTTTGTGTGTGTGTCTGTTTATCTGCCTGTATGTCTGTATTTTTTTCAGCCCTTTTATTTAGTTTTTGCTTCGAGTTTGGCTCTAAGTAGGTATAATTGTAGTTCTTAGTCTCAGCCATGATGCCATTTACTCAGAGGACTTATTTAGCCTTCAAAATTCAGTTTCCGACGAAAAAAAACTTATTTGATATCGATACCAGGAAATCAAAATTTGACTTACATACATTCATTTTTCTTTCAGTCTACGGTTTCGCTTTAATTGGAAACAACTATTGCTTTTTAGTCTTTCATGCCAACGTCCAAAGAGTCTGAGCTCCAGGACTATGGATTAGTTTTAAAGCTTTCATTACACCCGAGCAACGCCGGGCTATACTGCTAGTATATATATATATCCTACCTGTTACGCTCATGAAGAGAGAGACAATAGCGAGACAGCGTCAGTTCAGTTCATTCTCTTTACTTTTTCTTACTCTATGTGTCTCGTCCTTTCAGGTTGTAGGCAGTTATGGCCTTCCACATTCATTACCCCTTGTAGCTATTTACACCCCTTCTCTTGTTGACCCTTCCAAATCCAGCTCTGCTAGCCATCTGCTTAAGTCTATCAAGTATGTCGCGCGTTGATTTCACCTGTCTTTTCCTTCACTCTATCTATCTCGTGAGTATCAGTTTCTCTAAGTTCTTATTCTTCATCACACGTCCCAAAAACTTCAGCTTTCTTTTCTTGATATTAAGTGTCAGTTTCCTTTTCATTTCCATCCTTTGCAAAACCTCGTTGTACCTTAAGAATCCTTCTGTAATCCAGTCTTTCCCTAATCTTTGATGAGATCTTCCAGCATTCGCTGCTATATTGAAGAATAGACATCACATAACTATCCAATACGCTTTTATAAATTTCCAGCAAAACTTTCCAGTCTCTCAATACTCTAGTCAGTTTCTGTAATGGATTCCTTGCTATGCCTATACGTCTGCAGATATCAGTGTCGCACTTATCATTCTCTGTTAGAACACTACCTAGGTATTTAAATTTCTATGCCTGCTTGATATCCCCGGCCTGTAGTTAGTATTTTGGGCTCCTTTTTTTTTTACTGATAACCATGCATTCAGTTTTCTTGTAGTTTATATGCAGTCCTTTCTTCCCACTTTCTTTAAATGCTTTCTGTAGAAGGTCATGTAGTTTCCTTTCCGTGTCAGCTATCAGCACTGTATCCTTTTTGTATCCTATATTGTTCAAATTGTAGCCACCAATGGCGAACACTGACAAGACTTTTAAAGCTCTCAGAATTTTCTCGTTGTATAGGTTGAACAGATCTGGTGAGAAGACACATACTTATCTTACACCCCTTTCTATCTTTGTATATCTGATGAACTCGTTTGCTATCTGTATGCAGGTAGTTTGCTGCCAGTACAGGTTCATGATTATCCTAATGTCTTTTGCCAAAATGCCAAGGTTGCCGAGCATCCATATCAAGTTTTCACTTTGTAGAATGACTTTGTGTAGTGTATGAAACACAAGTACGCATTCTTCTGCACTTGTATTGCCCTTTCTGATAACATTCTAAACATAATTATCACGCACCATATTCCAGTGTTTTTGACGAAACCGGACTGTTCTTGTCCTATATCTGGCCTGGTTCTGCTGCTTGCTCTGTTCATCAGAATCCGGATAACAGTTTTGTTATATGACTCATTAAGCTCGTTGTTCGGCGGAGTTCTCATTCGCTTTTGCCTGGCTTCTTAGGCAGTGCTATGAAAATCGATCTGCTTAGGTCTTCCGATTTTTCGCCGCTGCTGTAGACTTCATTTATAATTTCTGTGATTTTGGCGATATCAAAGTCGTCAAAAGTTGTCAGCATCTCTATTAGAATGCCGTCTAGACATACTGTTTGTTTCTATTCTGTTTGGTCATTGTAAATTCAACTTCGGATTTTAATATTTCCAGCCCGTCGGTATTTCTGTTGATTATCGGTTGCTCTCTCTTGTTGTCAGAGAGTTCTCCGATATATTCTTCCGATCGCTGAAGTATCTTCTCTTTCTCTAATATGAGCATTTCAACCTTGGATTTAATTATCCTTTTGAGAAGCATGTCTTTGTCCTGTTAGTTCTCTTATATTTTTATGCACGTCTTTTTTATTAGTTATGCTCAATATCTCTATTTCTGTGCATTTATCACTGAGTTATTCCTCTTTAGCCTGTTTGCATTTGCTATTATTTCCTTGCATAGTTTCCTGTATTCCGTTTTATGTCTTGCCATTTTTTCTGTCTCTTTTGCATCGTGTCGATAATCTCATTTAGGATCATTTTACTAAAAATAAACTTTAATTCTAGTTATGAAAGCACTTACAGCGTGTTTGTACTTTAACATACTTTAACATTGTCTTATTTTATATTTCTTGCAATACATATGTCGTTGAGTAGTGATATATATATATATATATATATATATATATATATATATATATATAAAACGAAGCGGCTTGATGATAAAATCCCAAAAGAGATTCTATTAATATTAATTATTAAAAATTAAATATTAAAACTGAACCAGCTAGAAGGTTCAATGCAACTATTTATTTACATAGAGAAAATATATGTTACACCAATGATTAAGATTACACTATGAAATGGTTGAAAATAGCTATTGGAAATTTTGAATTATTTTATATATATATATATATATATATATATATATATATATAATCCTCTCAAATATGTTTTTCGTCATTCTTGACGGCAGGTGTACACTCGTAATATATTAATATCCCACAAAATTTAGTTGTCAGCTTTTCTAAGAATTTCGTAATGATTTTTTAATTAATTTCTACTTATAAGGATAAGTTGATTAGCGTTAAGTTTTATTGTGTGTGTGTGTGTGTGTGTGTGTGTGTGTGTGTGTGTGTGTGTGTGCGTGCGTGTGCGTGTATGTGTAGGGTGTTTTTATCCAATTTCTCACAGCATGCATTAATAGTTTGTTTTTCGTTTTGTATTTTATTGATTTAGGGTTATTTGTTTATTTTCTCATTTTACTCGTTCCCCGAAGTAAAAATGATTCGATGCCTCACTGCCAATATTTTTTTTGCTGGCAAATCGGTTTGAAAACAAAAGCAAAACTAATCAACTACGGCGATCAGGGGTGCGTAAGTGCACAATTTCCGAAGTAAATTTATTGGGGAGATAAATTTCGCATTGCGAATAATTGACAAAAGCGTGAACGGAATTGCAGTGAAAAGATTGTAAAGATCAACAGAAAATCAAATAGAGCCACCTGACCCCCACATGATGCAACGAATTGATCATTTAGTTTGTATTTTTTACCGTTCAAACATTTTGTCGATCGGATTGCGAAGGTTACCTACCCATCTACCTACCTACGTAGCTACCTACCTACGTACGTACCTATATATCTCATGAAAAAAAACTATCTATTTCATCCTGTTTAAACTAATCTATCCATTATACACATCTATTTCTCTCTCTCTCTCTCTCTCTCTCTATCTATCTATCTCTCTCTCTCTCACTCTCCCTGTTTCTCTCTCTCATATACAGGGTGTATCAAAATACTTTTACAGACTTTGGTGGTGGGTACCTCACAGCAAAATAAGGACAAAACATTAATATAAATGACCGCAAATCTTTCCTTGAGTTATAAAGTTTTCTGTTAAATTTACAAGATAGTCAAAAATACTTTTACAACTTAGGAAACGGGTTCCTGATAACAAATCAAGGTAAAATGTCCATGTAAATAAATTTACAAAAGGCTATCTTTGTACAACACAGCGACTCAGAACAGATGTTCAGAATGTCCTCAGCTTGCTTCTAAACACGCATTTAAAATAATTCCACACAGTGTCGAATGTTTCCCCATTACACGTTCATGAAGCGTCTCTGTCTTATTAATCTCTGCTGCATAAACTAATATTTTTAGGTGCTCCATAGATAAAAATTACAAATTGTTGAGGTTGGGGTAAAATGCAGGCCATGGAATCAGTCCTCCCCTACCTATCTATCATTCATGGTAGATGTCAATCAGTGCATCACGAAAAACGTGATTAAGACGTGATAGGTCCCCAACATGCATATATCACATGCATCTTCGTATTAGCAGAGGTACAGCCACCAGCAAGTCTTGAAACCTGTTCGAAATAAACTCCCTGTAAACAGCTCCTGTAAGACCTGCTGGGAGAACTTTATGGACCTAACAGACAGTCTTCTACACTTCCAACTCATCACATTTATCGTAAGCTGATGCCTAGCATCTTTTGTACTTTGGGGATTCCTATCTGCTCACAAATTTGTTATTCGATCTCTTCCAAATGTTGCCTCATTCTCATTGCTAGGACCACATGACATGTGCTGATACCTGGATTGTCCCTGACAGTATGTAAAATGTCTTCCAGATTTTAATTTTTATTTTTGGCTCTCGCGTTGCTCATGGTTGTTATAAATTATAAATCAGGGATGTCATTAACATAGATCCAACCTTTCATATTATTTAAATTTTTAAAGTTATTCTTTCCTTATATTTTACCTTAATCTTTTCCTATATTTACCTTAATTTTTTATCTTATTTTATTACCTTATTCTTTTCCTGTATTTAACCTTATTTCATTACCTTATTTTGGCCTATATTTTAACTTATTTTTTACCTTATATCTTTACCTTATTCTTTCCCTATATTTTACCTAATTCTTTTCCTATATTTGCCTTATTTTTTACCTTATGTTTTTACCTATTTCTTTCCCTGTATTTAACCCTATTTCTTTACCTTATTTTTTCCTATATTTTAACTTATTTTTTACCTTATTTCTTTACCTTATTCTTTCCCTATATTTTACTTTATTCTTTTACTATATTTGCCTTATTTTTTACCTTATGTTTTTACCTAATTATTTCCCTGTATTTAACCTTATTTCTTTACCTTAGTTTTTCCTATATTTTACCTTATTTTTTACCTTATTTCTTTACCTTATTCTTTCCCTATATTTTACCTTATTCTTTTCCTATATTTGCCTTATTTTTTTATCTTATGTTTTTACCTAATTCTTTCCCTGTATTTAACCCTATTTCTTTACCTTATTTTTTTCCTATATTTTAACTTATTTTTTACCTTATTTCTTTACCTTATTCTTTCCCTATATTTTACCTTATTCTTTCCCTATATTTTACCTTATTATTTACCTCATTTCATTATTTTATTTTAGTATTGTTTTTTAGATATTTATTTTTAATACTTTTCGTTTCCCGAAAATAATAAACTACAAGAGGTCCCTCTTGAATTACACGTTCAAACTTTGCCTCTAAAAAAATTTCGCCATTTAATATTAATTTAACTTTTATCATTTTGTTTTTCTTATTTCATGTTTAAGTTTCAGCCTAAACCAAAGTAAATCATACATTTAATCAATTAAAAAGTGACAACCTTGATTTATAATCTATAACGATTATTAACAACGCGAGAACCAAAAATAAAATTTCAAATCTAGAAGGGGTTAATTCATAATATGCACTTGATGATTGCATTGTACATAACAGTCCGAATCGTGCTATAGATGTAAGTTAACATTCATATTTATTAATATATACTTCATAGCTCTGTTGTATTATATCGAGCACTGTTTTATTGACACAAGAAAAATATTTATATATGTGTGTTTATTCGCGTGTATATTTATTGATATCAATATATATATATATATATATATATATATATATATATATATTGTGTATTTAGGCAGCAATCCCTCTTTTATGTAAGTTTCGTTAAAAATAACACACTTCGAAGTTTTCTGAAGGCACCGTTATGATACTTTCACTCGTCAGGGCAAAATTTTAAAATTGCTGTTGAGCCCCCGTTTTTTATCTTATTTATAAAGAGCTTGGCGTAATTTGAAATTTTGATATGAGAGGGGTCTACATATGGCTTATTATTTTTTAGTTCTTTTTATGTTGACTTCTTTTCAGTGTTGTATTTTTTCTTTTTAATGTGCAGGTGGTTGTTTTTTTATTGCTTTTTATTGTACGCGTGAATGGGGGTCCGCTTAATTGCTTTTTAATTGAGATGGTCTCTTCTTGTCATTTAGGTCTACCTCTTTATTTATTTCGTTAAGTTAACCTTTTTCTTACAGTGTTTATGTGAACGCTTAAAGGATTTTTGAGGCATAGTTAAGTGTTCTTGTGTGTATTTATCTTTGTGGGCTTTATGTGTGATTTTTTTTTCGTTTGGTGTCTGTTATATTATTTTCTGTTAGCGCTAAGCCTTATCAAAACTCAATATATATATATATATATATATATATATATATATATATATATATATATATCTTCTGAATATAGCATAAGGTTGAAACCTAATTTCAAAATGAAAATATTCAATAGTTCTACAATATAAATGTATTGAACATTTTTAATACAACTGTGCAGGTTTAATTTAATTATAACCAAAAACTAATTATACATATATACTAGCAGTATAGCCCGGCGTTGCTCGGATGTAATAAAAGCTTTAAAACTAATCCATGGTCCAGGAGCTCAGACTCTTTGGACGTTGGCACGAAAGACTAAAAAGCAATAGTTGTTTCCAGTTAAAGCGAAACCGTAGACTGAAAGAAAAATGAATGGATGTAAGTCAAATTTTGATTTCCTGGTATCAATATCAAATAAGTTTTTTTCGTCGTAAACTGAATTTTGAAGACAAAATAAGTCCTCTGAGTAAATAGTCTCATGGCTGAGACTAAGAACTACAATTATACCTACTTAGAGCCAAACTCGAAGCAAAAACTAAATAAAAGGGCTGAAAAAAATACAGACATACAGGCAGATAAACAGACACACACACAAACATCTTGCTTTTATATGTATATATTATCGATGTTTTTCACTATTGTAAGAACTGTAACTTTGAAACTTCTGAATATCGTTTCTTATGTCTTTGTCTATGAGTGTATCAAATTTGATTAAAATCGGACCACTCCTTCTATAACACGATTTTTTCGATTGTCAATTTTCGATAATTATCGGGGGTACCTTGACAGATAACCTAGCTAAGAACACTCGCAGATGCTTATAGTATAACTGTAAATTTTCAAGAAAATCCGTTCAGCCGTTTCGGAGTCTATACGTAACGGACACACACACACACACACACACACACACACACACACACACACAAACAAAGTTCCATTTATAAATAAGTTTAGATAGATATATACTCTTTGAGGTTTTCATTTATCAACCGATCAAAACTCACTCTTGATCCTCTTTTACTCGATTTTTTAATTATTTTAATTTTGATATTTATGAAATTAATCACAATATTATTTCCTTTCATTCCACGTTTCTCTGCTTGTTCCTCTTCCGTCTTAACTTTTAATTTTCTGTTAGAAATAGAAAAATTAAAGCAATAAATATTTTTATAGTTATGAGGAATTCTGTTTGGTTCATAAGATTAACTTTTTATGTGACTGGGCTTTGAATCTAGTAAAAAGCGTTATTTTGGAAATTGAATTTCAGCTTATACTTATTTAAGTTGTTGAATGCTGCCATAATCGTTGCCTTCACTTCACTTTTGGTGTGACAAGTAGTTTTGTTGGTCTCCCGCTTAAATACTCCGATTTAGAGTATGAATTCCAGTTGCCTTTGTTACATTAACTTACTCGCAAATAATCTTAGGAAAAGTATGAATCCATCTCTTCTCCACTAAATATGGGTTAAATACCTAGTTCCCATCAATAGAAGTATCAACACAGGAGTTTGTTCTCCAAAGTCATTGTTCTTAAGAAAAAGTCATCTTAGTAGACCTTAGTAGGAGGAGATGTGCTAGGTGTAACGATCTGAAATGGTGGCACTAATGAATGCAGCTCATCTGAATATTTACCATGGGAATAGAGATAACATCATAGCGGTAGGCTTGTGACGGTGCATCTGTAGAAGAGAAGTTTCAAATTTGAAAATAAGCCTCTCCACCGACAAAACTGCGTAATTGATTTTAAGCCTTGGTAAAGGCATTAAATTAAGGTTAGTGTAGCTACCGCAAAGAAGTGGTAGAAATGGCCTATGTTTGGTCTGATTGGTAGTAGGAATCAGGTACTTTCTGAAATGATAGAATGAACCGATTACTTTGCAGGAAGTCGTAAAAATGTTAGGAATACGCCTTTTCTTGCACTCTTTTGAATCATTAAAAAAATCAGTTAACATCAGAGTAAAAGAGTCTGCGTTTTTTGTTTCTTCATTCTTTCATCAAATATCGAAAAGAATTAATCTTCCATCTTTATTCAATATGTAGGCTGCGATGAATAAATTTTATATTTTTACTTTCGCGCATGCGCGGCGGCTGTATGGTAGTTTCTGTTGGGTACCGTCTGTGAGAAAAAGAACGCCATGAAGCAATTCACTTTGCCAGAAATTTGCAAACGGCATGCTGTTTTGTTTGGCTTTCGCACCGGAAGCTCCAATACGAAAATTTCAGAGTGTTTGGGCGTTAATCTGAAGACAATGCATAAAGTTGTATGAGTCTAATTGTAATTATGAAGGTGATTGGAGTGACTAGTGACGACGACATTATGCCTCTGTTCATCTTCCCACGGGGTTTCAGACTCAACACGAAGACATACATATTTGAGGAAGTCGTGCTTCCCTGGATCAGGGAGATGGCTGATGGAATACCCTATTTCTTGCAACACAATGCGAACCCAGTCATTTCTCTCTGACAATTTCTGCGACCACATCACCCCTTTCATCTGGCTACCTAACTTCCCAGACTGCAACCCCCTTGATTATTTCGTGTGGGATACAGTTGAGCAACATACCAACAAAACTCCTTATAACACCAAAGATGAACTGAAGACAAGGATTATGGCAGAATTCAACAACTTAAATAAGTAAAGCGCCCAAAAGAGATGCAGGAGATCCTGAAGTAGTTTGGAGAACGTGGTTCAAGCCAATGGAGATTTTATTAAATAAATTTACTCGTTAGTAGTTCAAGATATTTTTGTGTAATTTTGATAAATATATCTGCTAAAATGAAATGTCAGTGTTCTTTTCATTTTTGTGTAATTTAGATATCAATTCATCCATCGCACCCTGTTTGCTAACTGTATTGACTGTTTGATTTGTAGTCAATCACATGTCATCCATCACCATGTGGTCAAAATGGTGGCAGTTGCAGAACGTTTAAACATTGGGTCATTTTAAAAACCCTCCGTCCCTCTTCTAAATTCAGCTGTCCACTTTGGCACTGTCAATAAAGTTGGAGTTTCATGCCATAATGTAGCAACCATGTCAGCATGAATATCCTTGGTGCTAAGCCCGTTTTCTGATAACAATACTATGTCAAATTTTGTCCATTTTCAATGCTACTTGTTATTTTGAAATCTTCTTTGAACAGGCATTTAAGTTTACCTCGAAAGAAACAGTTCAGTTATTAATAAAAAGTGTTAAAACTAATGCATGCAAGATTTCATGGCACTAGCATCAATCTTTCATAGTCAGCCTATGAACTTTTCAACCGACCCTGGTATGTCGTTATCAGAGAGCAACAGTAATTCTCTGATGACACCAGACCTCCCGTTATTTATGCAATAGACACGTTAATTACTTACAATAGGATACGCTTCCCTTCAATATGGGAGTGAATGCTGGAAAGTTTTCATACCAGATGAAGAAGAGACGTGAAGCAACAAGGCTATATTTCTGAAAAGAGACGCTGCGATTACCCTGGAGAGAACATGGGAGCTGCGAGGAAGATGTGAGTAAACCGAATAAAAAAAAGACGATAATACATAGAATCAGAAAGAGACAGCAGAAATCGTCTTCAATGTTTAACGTTTGCCGTAGTGAGTTACCTAAAAAGTGTTCCGTTTAACAATGGCATGATATTCATAATGTGAGCTAGCAGATATAATGTCTACATAAGGTCGTACGAATGTTAATAGAGGCAAGGGTGCATGGTTGTATCAGATTACGTTTCTAGAAGGCATTCGAGTCATCCGAACTTTGCTGCTGTTTGTCGTCGCATTGATGAGACAGGATCCATAGCACGACAAAATTATAGATAAAGGGAGACCGAGATCCGCCCGTACGCCTGACCACGAAGAACACATTCTACAGATCATAGGAGATGATCACGTTGAGTGGTCCTAGTATGTCGTGCATTTCATAGTAGCGTATCAAGGGTACTTCAAGTGAATCTCCAGTATCCGTACTATTAACACGTTCGCAGTGTCTTACGACCTCTGATCACTCACCACGGGAAAATTTTTGCTAATAGTTTATTGCTCAAACTGCCGAATGTTGTTTGTCTCTTCAGTTTTGTTTATGAATGAGGCAACATTTGGAAGAGAAGGAACAACAAATTTACACAACAAACATTTTTTGGCGGATCGGAATCCTCATGGTACAATACACGCTAGACACTGGCATCAGTTTACTAGTTATGTGTTGGATGGAATTGTAAGTTACTGTCTGGTAGTACCATATGATCTCCCAGCACGTTTTACAGGAGCTGTCTACATGGAAGTAATTTAAAACATACCTCCAGCCGTGCTAAATACGAAGAAACATGTGGTTTAAAAATGATGAGGTGCCATCAAATTTTAGTCACGTTGTTCGCGATGCACTAAGCGAAATCGAGCATGAAAGATAAATCGGTTGAACATTAATGGTTCCATTGAATTCACTTTCTCCCGACCTCTGTTTTCTGGTTATTTTTAACTGTCAGTTAAGTGCCATACGTAATACACGCTTGGGTGATCATGTTTCTTTCGAGACAGTAGGTTGCCATTGCGTTTTGCGGTAGACTGGTTGCCAGCCAAGGCTATAGAACCCAATCTGCCCTGTTATTTAACCCACATCTGGAGGGAAGAGACGGATTAATACCTTTCCCAAGGGTATTTGCGCGTAAGTGGATGCAAGGAATTCAACTGGAATTCGAACTCGGCTCCATGATTTCTCGTTCCAAGCCGATATCCACTGCGCCACAAGGCCACATAAAACAATTCGTTTATGCAGCAGACAGTAATAATGCACAGACGCTTAATGAACGTGTCACGGGGCTGCAAAACTTTTCAAGACCGTGTTAATCATTTTAACATTTGTTATGAATTAATGTGTGGAGTTACAACAATAAGCTTTTGGATATGCGTTTATATGGACATTTTACCGTGTTTTGGTGTAAGGAAAGCATCCAAAAGCTGATAAAAGTACCCTATGAATAACGATAAAAGGAAAACTTATCTTAGCCGACGCGTTTTGTCCTCAGAAGACGAAAACAAAGCAATGGTTCATCAAAGCACGAAACACGTTGTCTAAGAAATTTTCCTTTTGTCTTTATTCATATTGACTTTTATAGATATACACTATCTAATATTTTCACACACATACACACACACATAAATATATATATATTTGAAATTGAAATCAAAATATGGAAAAGACCCAGACATAACGTGGAGCATTGTAAAAAAAAGCGAAGCCTTACAACGGTGGACAAATACATAGACTGTGCCAAGAAGAAAAATTAGAAATTATGACATCCCCAAATAAAGACGAACTGTTAAATGAAGGAACAGAAATTATAACTAAATAAATGCATTCACACTAAGAAATACCTCTTAGTTTCATACAACCATGGATGAAAACGTCATAATCCGTTTTAATTTAAACATTGTGCGTTCATAAATTCCCTGCCACGTGAACGTTCAAATAAAACACCGTTACAAGAGCGTACTTAAAAAGAAAAACAGTAAACGGTAAAATCAGTTGTTAAAAATCACCTGAAGACACCACTCATGGTAGAAACCTGGGTAGCGAAATAACTCGTTTAAAAATGGAAAATATTCAAAAGTTCTACAATATAATTGTATTATCGAACACTCTTTAATACAAATGTGTACTGGTCTAACCCTATTATGACCAAAAACTACGTATTAAACAATATATATATATATATATATATATATATATATATATATATATATATAATCACAATCAGAATATAATCACAATCGTTAAGTAGTTTAATTGTTAGATAGGAAAGATATTACTACACTGGTGACTAAATTGCGATACTTGCTTCTTTAACCAAACATCCATAACATAAGGTTGAATCACAATTCTAACTCTACATTATCTATCAGCTACGAAGTGAATTGTTTTCTAGATTTTTGAATGGAAGAATATATGGGTTTTTTTTATTTAAATTTACGGTTTTGACGTTCGTAAACAAATTGACTGATATTATGAACGGGGACATACTGAATTAGCCATCGCTTCTTCATTTATTTTCTAGAAGATCAGATAAAATATGTTACTAACTCTGTTGCTTGGTCTGGAACATTGAGAACCATATCGAATGGGTGTTGCTTTAGAAGCCATTACCATTCTAAAACTTAGTCAGAATAATATCAGGTTTGTCCGGAAAGTATCTACCCATTTTACAACCTTCAAGAAATGGCTGCGCATGTCAACTAATCAGAGAGTAGCTTATTGCGCATGCGTTGACAACCATTCTTTCGTGTCGTCAGTGAGAGGTTAATTAATGATCTTGTGTACTGCTTGACAATCGCTTTCACAATGACTGAACGTGTAAATCAGTGAAATCTCTTAAAGTGTGTTTTTATTTGGCAAAACAGCGCCACATTCATGTCTGTCAGCTCCTCAACCAAAAACCGCAGTTCAGATTCGACTCCTTGCGACCTGTAGATCTCCGCGTTGAAAGGTCAAGGCAGCGAGGCATCCTATGACGTTTCTGAAGAGAAAATGATACTGCAAGATCTATATTATAAAAGAAGAATAGTTTCTCCCTCTGTCACACACTGCCTGCATATGACGTTGCATGCTCGTGTGTAATGTACATGTATATGTTTGTGCTGTGCGTGAGTGACTTACATGCCTTCGTACCATTTAATGGAAACACAAACACACGAACACACGCACACAGATACACAGACACACAGATACAGACACACAACTGAAACACAGTTCTCCGGTTAACAATTCCGAGCCATTAACCATTACACCAACAGCATATGAAAGCTGATCTCACCTAGCATTCCCAAGCGGTCACCCATCTAGGTACTGACCAGGCTCGATATTGTTTGATTGATTCGCTTTCTACGGCTCACTAACTCTCTTTCGGGTTATTTAAAGCCAGAAAATATTTTCAGATTGTAAGAATTTTCTTTTTTGAAATAATAATGATTTAGTGGTACAATTTTACTAATTAACCCATGTCTTGGAGAGAAGAGGTGGATTCATACCCTTTTCCTAGGGTATCTGCGCGTAATTTTTAATATAATCAAACCAACTGGAATTAGAACTCGGTTTTCTGATTGACCATTCAGAGCCATTAACAATTACACCCCTCGCACATCCAAGCTTATATCACCTGGCATTACCAAGTGGTTACTTATCTAGGTGCTAACCAGGTTCGGTTTGCTACCAATCAATATCTACTCGAGCAGAGGAACAGAAACAATTTAGAGTTGAAAAAATTAAATTCTAAAATATCAGATAATTATAAGATTTTATTGAACTTTCCTAAATTATTTCTTAATATATGGAATTATTAATAAAGTTTTTCTTTTTTTTTTAATTTATACAAATATTTGTTGGTTTGTCATTAAATTTAAATATTAAATTATCACATACATGTACAGACACAATCACAAACGCACAATTTGAATGAAATTGAAATTAAATTCATTGTCACATAGGATAATTTCGCAGTCTGGTAAAAACCTCTAGGTAATACGAAAAGAGTAAAAGACATTTTAGTTAGAAAATAATTTGAAGATCTTTTCAATTTAAATTGAATATATTTTTTAATAATTGTAGTATTTTAAATATGAAAAAAAAAACAATTTATATTTAAAATTTTATGTTGCCGTCGGCGAAGCGACAGATACCGAACTAGTTTTCTGAAAAGGACGGCGAAACAAATTTTTAAACTCACAAAAGAAGTTCAGTGAAGATAATTAATGCGCTATGTCCCTAGGTAGGCTACTATTTTTTATATTTAAGAAATTATTTCCAGATAGATCACGTGTTCTCATTTCAGCTTTTTAGATATATATTTTGGTCGATGCTTTCTTTGTGGTTCTTAATAATGAATGATATTTTGAGTGTCTTAATCCCATGAGTTATCTGGATTTAGGCACTTCGACGTTGCGTTAACAAGCTTATCTCGCTAGATCAATTACGACCCAACAGTGTGTTCTATTCTCACTTGGTTCTACACACTTTAGGCCTTGTGATACATCTAAATTACGCTAAGAAAATCACTTTAGGGACCTCGACGTGGTGTAATAGCTACGCTTCGGAAATCATCGTGAATCACCTGGATTAAAATTCTCAGCACTCCTTAAACTAACTGTCCTGAAAAAGTGAAAACTATTGCGCTGAATAATTTTAGTTGATTAACATTTATCAGACCTTCCTTTACCTACGACATTTGTCAAAGTCGAAAATATTGATTTCATATTAATTTTAGAAAGGGGTTTCTATTTGCAAAATAAACATTGTTTCAAATCAATCCCTGACTCTTTAAATAGCTGTGCATTGTTTGTTTTATTTCCAAATGTCAAGTTTGAAACTGCGCTTATATCATTTATAACCGGGTCATATTGATGCTGTCCTTTTTCCTAATTAGTAATAGGGCGCAATTATGAATGACATGAGTGTAGTTTCAAACTTGAGATTTGTAAATAAAAATAAAGTGCAGATAACTTTTTAAAAGTCAGGCATTTATTTGAGATTGTATTCATACTGTGAACAAAACACCATTCTAAAATGATAAAAATTGATATTTTTCGATTTTGACAATTTTCGTGTATATAAGAAGTTCTAATCAACGCTAATCTACAAAAATATTTTACCTGTCTTTACGAGTAGGCCAATTACTTTAAGTAGTGCTAAATTCTCTAGAATTCTTTCCTGGATAATTTTGATATCAGAATTTTAAAATTCCTGTCATTTATTCCAACTTGAACAAATAGGCAATTGCATTTTCTTTTATTCTCTTAAAGCCAAATCAAAGTAACTGGATTTGTTTGAATTCAAATAACGAACTTGGACTTAATAAAAAAATGTCTGCATGAATAAAATATCTGGACAACTGACTTATGAGAATAAATTTAAATAAATAAGAAATGTAAGTCTGCGTTTGTCCAGCTGTTCTGTAAATCAGCTGCAAGGACAGTAAAAATTATCAAATATTGAAATCTAAGCAGACAGAAACGGAGGCAGACATAAACGCCACTGAGCATGCGTATTCAGAAAGTAAGAAATTAAATTTACGCAATTCGTTTACTCTAATACCAATACAATAAATGGTAACGGCAAATCAAACTGTGACTCCATTTTTTTTCTGAATTGGAGTGTGTTGAGTCTATCAAGTCGCGGATTGATAATGATTCAGTTGATTGTAATCTGAATGATTTGAAATAATGTATATATAACATTGCACACTTTACTATCGTAAATATAGTCATACTAGTATTATAGATCATTTTATAAGAATAAAGTCATCAGAAATTGTATTTCTGAATAGTGAGAAATTATTTATTGTTTGTCAACTAAGCACAAATAACATTGTAAACTGGAATGCAGTGCAAATGAAGAAATAAATGACAATTTTGTATGTGGAGAAAGATCTGCTAAACAGTGAATAATATCACTATTTTACCGTCAAAATAGTCAAATGTAACCGCAGCTAACAGAGTCTTCTTTCGCACCTCCCGCCTTTGGAACTCCCTTCCATATACTTGCTTCCCTGATAGCTACAATCTTCAAAAGTCTAAGTGCAATTGCTTGTCGTCTTGATTCCCAACTTACTCTTATTCTTTCTTCGACATCCCCGGTAACTTGATGCCTGTTTCGTTTTCTTTTCTTTCCTGATCGAAACCTCTCGCGCACCAGTGGTATCGATATCAAATAAGTATTTTTCGTCGTAAACTCATTGGTTAGGGTGAAATTATTATTTTAAAAAAATGGCAATTTTAGAAATCAGCCTTAAGGAAGATTCACAAACGCTATCAACGGCAACTAGTTAAAATAAATTGTTAAAATAAAGCTTCCTTTCATTTCAACAATAAGTACTTTTTTTATTTATCTCGCTTAAAAATGTGAAAACAAACTTTATAAATTCTACATAAATTGACAGAAAATCAAAAATAGTGTTGTTTTGAGGTGGGAAGATTATTTTTTTACCCGCATTATTCACAGTCGATATCTGAAACGGTGTCCATACTTGTGATAGAAATAGTGTATATTGATTTATTTTAATATTGTTCTACGTTTTTCTCTCTCAGAATCTAACATTACATCTCGCACAACTTCGTACGTACAAAAGGAATTCTGAAACAATCTGGCCACAAAAAAAGATTGTTCGTTAGGCATGAAACGTATAAAATGTTCTACATATTCAGATTAACACATTTCGTATCTTTTGTTTTTTACTAATATAAAATATTTTAAGATATTTTCCACAACCTAAACATACACGCTTTCAAGATATGACCAAATGACTCATTTTTCGTGTAGTTGCCGTGTCATTTCAGAACATGAATGATGATGGCGCTACACAACTCTTTATCCTTTGTAGCTCTTAGCAAATTTTGTCTTTTTTACTACCCCTGCAGTCTCGTTTCTGCAATCGATCTACACAACTTCATTAGGTTGGTTACTCGCCATTGCACGTCTGTCCCTCTTGTTTCTAATATGTGTTGAAAGTAACACATTTTCTAATCCTTCTTTCCTCTTTATGCGTCCCGAAAAGTTCAAATGTTTCTTTCTGATTTTGAGTATAAGTATCCTTTTCGTTTCCATTTTCGTTAAAACTTATTCATTTCTTATATGATTCATTGTGGTATTCTCACCATCCTGCTGTGGAACATTCCCTTACCTCAAATATTCTATTTATTTATGAAAGTATTGTCCAGAATTTACTGCTATATAGAAGGATTGATATCACAAGCAGTCCTTTGTTTATAACGATATTTTCTTGTTTCTTAATAGCATTTCTTAATTAGCATTTAGAAAGCATCTTTTGCTATCCCATTTTCCGACCTCTGTTGAAACACTTCCCAGATATATGAACTTTGACATTTGCTTGATTTTGGCATCTCCATTTCATAGTTCGTATTTTAGACTGTTGCTATTTTTGACAAGCATACATTCTGTACTTTTTTCAATAGATAGTTCTTTCTTCGTCATTTCTTTCGCTTTCCTTTACTATCGTGTCTGCTATCAACATGGTGTCATCTTCCTATTTCTTATTTTATTTAGGTTGTGCCTTTTATTTTTAGAATAGCTTCTTGAAGAAGGGCAAGAATTTTCAGTACGCCTGGAATATACGCAGTCAAATCTCTCGCTTTCTCTTTTTCCGTATATATATCCGTTTACATTTGTTCAAATGTTAGACTTAGAATCTCTTCATCTATCCTTCTTTTTTACTTCCCTTCCTCTTTCACACACACACACAAACACACACACACACACACACACACACACATATATATATATGTGTGTGTGTGTGTGTGTGCGTTTGTTTGTTTAAAAAGAAAAGATATTGTCTGTTTTTTTTTTACCATTTTTATTGTATTTTCAAGGAGAGGTAATAATTGATCAGTATTAAAAGAATCAAATTGAGATACTCTGAGCATAGAAAGATATACTACTAGCAGTATAGCCCGGCGTTGCTCGGGTGTAATGAAAGCTTTAAAACTAATCCATGGTCCTGGAGCTCAGACTCTTTGGACGTTGGCACGAAAGACTAAAAAGTAATAGTTGTTTCCAGTTAAAGCGAAATCGTAGACCGAAAGTAAAATGAATGGATGTAAGTCAAATTTTGATTTCCTGGTATCGATATCAAATAAGTTTTTTCGTCGTAAACTGAATTTTGAAGGCTAAATAAGTCCTCTGAGTAAATGGTATCATGGCTGAGACTAAGAACTACAATTATACCTACTTAGAGCCAAACCCGATGCAAAAATTAAAATTAAAGGGCTGAAAAAATACAGACATACAGGCAGATAAACAGACACACACACAAACATCTTGCCTTTTATATATATATATATATATATATATATATATATTATCGATTTCTTGCACTATTGTATAAACTGCAACATTGAAACTTCTGAATATCGTTTCTTATGTCTTTGTCTATGAATGTATCAAATTTGATTAAAATCGAACCACTCTTTCTATAACACGATTTCTTCGATTATCGATTTTCGATATTTATCGAGGGTACCTCGACACAAAACCTAGCTAAGAACACTCGCAGACGCTTATAGTACAACTGTGTAAGTTATCAAGAAAATCGGTTCAGCCGTTTCGGAGTCTATAGGTAACGGACACACACACACACAGACGCGCGCACACACACAGAGACAAAGTTCCATTTATAAATAAGTTTAGATAGATATGTGATAAAGAAAGGAAGAAAGAAAATGAAATAAGAGTAAGGCTCAACAGCTGCAGTAAGAAAAGTGAAACAGAACGTGGATCATGGGATCTCTAGGAAGAGAATGCAAGCAATAAGCATATTAGCTTTTAGATTCCAGTATCTAGCTTTTCAATAACATAGTAGACTAAAAGGTTGGTTTATGACTTTGCTAGCATAGTAACTGTGGGTTTAGGTGTCGGACCGGGTAATACAGACCTAAGTCTATCAGTCAGTTAAGTGCCACACGTGATACACACTTTGCGCGATCATGTCTCGAAAGGGATATTGACTGACTGGGCAGATGATTATCCCGCAGTAGGTTGCCATTGCTTGCCGCAGTAGACTGGTTCCCAGCCATGGCTATAGAACCCAACTTGTCCTATTATTTAACCAATAACTGGAGGGAAGAGACAGATTAATACCTTTCCCAATGGTATTTATGCGTAAGTGAATGCGAGGAATTCAACTAGAATTCAAACTCGGCTCCCTGATTTGTTGTTCCGAGTCGATATCCACTGCACCTAAATAACTGTAATTTGTAAACAAATAATCCGATTGGGCCCAAATTTTGTTTTGTTATGTGCCATTTGAAGGTTAGTTGAAGGTTAGTACTTTATAATAATCATATGGAGTTTTTATTAGTGGCGCCATATATATATATATATATATATATATATATATATATATATATATATCAGGTCCTGGACTTATCGAATGATGAGTTAGTTTATTTAAAACTTACAAGAGGTTGTGCCCAAGGCTGAAGCGCGGAGCCGTATTCGAATTCCAGTTGGTTTTGCTACATTCACTTACGCATAAAGACCACTAAGAAAGTTATGAATGCATTCTCTTCAAGGTAGAGGTTAAATAGTAAGATTTGAATCTGGAAAATCATTGCTTTTTGTTAATGGAATATTCACGTGCAAAAAATATAATCATTGTTACAACCCTAAAATATGTTTCAGCCTTAAATAACTAACGAAGAGTTGATAAGCAGTAAGAAAATTATTAGTCACAGCTGAAAAAGTTAAAACGTTTCCCTTTTTCCGTTAAATAAATAAATAAATAATAAAGTAAAAACATAGAGGGAAAACAATTTACAGAAAATAAAAGCAAATAAAATTGACATGCCGATAGAAAGGCACAATGAATTATTAAATTTAAGAAAACTTAAAAACAATTGATAATATAATTGTGCAGTTGATACAAACGGAAACAAAATTATATGAAAATGTAAAGATTTATTATTCTTTTTTATAAATTGGTTACAAATACTAACCAACAGTTGTACTAAAACTGATCTTGAAACAAAAGTCAAAATTCTCTATCCTGTGTTCACATAAAGGATAAACCTCGATTTGGTTTTGGAATGACAATTGTGATGGCATGGAATCTAACATGAACATTCAAAATATTGAATTGATAAATTCTAAACACTTAACATATCTTGGTGTTTACATAAAAAAAATTGAATAAGATATTGATAGCGCTCTTTCATCTTTTTGATAACCTGATGAAATCGTTCTCCTTGCTCATCATATATCACCGCAATTATCCGGAAATTTATCAAGATGGCTAGGCATGCAAATGTTATGGCAAAATCATTTTCATGATGTTTATCATGTATAATGAAATAGGTGCATTCAAATTGGATGTCTTTAGTTGGAGTTTCTGTCCAACTGTGAAAACAAAATTTTTCAATGTACTTGGTTTCCTTCCGCAGTGAGGGGATAAAAGTGACGGGATAAATTTATGATTATCAAACAGAAGATTTTAGGGATTTATTTTTTTCATGTCATCTTAATTATCGGGTTTACTAAAGTGTATTAATGATAAATTTTCTCAGTTAATTTAAATTTTGGAGATAAAATGGAAAATTCCGGTACTTCTATTTTAAAGTTTTTGACTCAAAAGGACACATAATGCTAGAGAAATATTTACTACCGTAAATTGTGTCGTATATATCGTGTTTTCAAACATAAAAATTTTTCGAAACTACGGGCCAAAAAAAAAAGGGAGGGTATAAAATTCAAACATTTACCACCAGGTTTTAAACAAGAGGGGCAACACTCCTAACAATAACTGTACACCAATTACTGTAACTCTAGTTATCTGCCACAAATATCTTATTCTTCCTGTATTGTCTCCTTTCAGGATGTAAGCCATCATGGACTTTAACTTACCCTTATCCCATTATCGGTCTTAACACTTTTCCTCTTTATATCTCTCCCAAACCCTGTTCCGCCATCCATTTGCTCAATCCCTGCTTTCCTCTGTCTCTATTTTCCTCTTTTCTTATAAAAAAAAATAGTTTATGGTAGATGACATAAATTTCTCGGCTTGATTGGTTTCTACGCTTTTTATTAACTAAATGTTGCGATCAGGTAAGATCGTAAATGAGCAATTTCAGTGCAGCGAAAACGATAGCTATCCACGTAAATCTAAGGTCATTTTCGGAATCAGCACTATCAAATTAGCTTAAAAACTTGTTTTATTTTTTGGCATCAAAAATCATGTTGACCAGTATAATCAATCAGACTATATAGTTTTGTCCTACAATATCACAAACAAAATGCTTTACCAAATAACAGAAATAACAGACAATCGCATCTACCTCCCATTAGCATGGGACAGGCTAGCCTCCCAGAGAGTAAAATACTACGCCTCCTTGGCCTTACACTCTCGGCGGACCTCAAATGGAATGACTATATTGAATCCATTGCCAAATCTGCTGCTATGAAAGTGGGCTCCCTGTGCAGGGCCCGGAAATTTTTCCCACCTGAATCTATTCTGCACATATACAAATCTACCATCCGCCCGTGTATTGAATATTGCTGCCATATCTGGTCGGGTGCCCCTGCTACTCTCCTTGGGCTTCTTGACAAAATACAAAGGAGGATCTGTAACGTGGTTGATACTGACTTGGCAGACCGGCTGCAGTTGCTCTCACACCGGCGTGATGTGGCTTCCCTGTGCCTCTTCTACAAGTACTTTCATGGCTTCTGCTCCGATGAGCTTAGATCACTGGTGCCGCCTAAGCACGAATTTACACGAGATACTAGATTAGCAACTAGGTCCCACCCTTTTACAGTTAAACAAATAAGATGTAACCGTAAATTCTACTCCAACAGCTTCTTTTCTCGCGCTTCCCGCCTGTGGAACTCCCTTCCACAAGTCTGCTTTCCCGACAGTTACAATCTCGAGGTGTTTAAATGTAGGGTCAATAGACACCTCCTATCACACTAACTCCCAACTATTCTCACAACACTCTCATCTACCCAACCCTCATTCTCGGTATCCTCACCCGCCTATCACCCACCCTCTGTTATTTCCTATATTTAATCAGCCTTTCTCCACTCTACGTAGCCCCCTGCACAGTAGTGGCAGTGACATGCCTTGCTCGGGGTGAAACGCTTATAAAAAAAAAAATAAAATAACTGCAATTGTGCACTTTCAACGACCGTAACAACAAAAAAGAATAGCAGATAAAATGAACTCATTGTTTTCTAATTTACATGCGGATTCGGACTCTTCTTGTAATTATCACAACGTTTCGGTCGTTCTGATACTTCTTCAGGATCGAGTATTTTTATCTAGCTTTTAAATTTTTACACTACCAAAAGCAAAAGGTTTAGAAAGAAAAATATCATTAGTACTAGAAAGTTAGTGAACAGTGAACAGTTAGTGAACTCGGAAATTATGATTGTATAAAATATTTTTTAATAAAAGATTTTGTAAATTTCAACCGACTGTAATACTAAGAGTTTGGTCAATGAATGCCGAAATTTTGTAGTCTGGAAAAGATCTATCTTCTGTTTGAATATAATATCAATTTCACTTGTATTACAGAAAGAGTTGTTAATACGTAGTTCGGATCGATATGTACGGAATTGGCAAGACCTGATATGAAGACGAAGAAGATGGAAGATGAAAGGGACCGATTGTCTTTTGTACTGCATTTTACTCGCTTTAAAAGCTGTCGCGCAGAGATAATGTGCTTATGGAAGACGGCTAGCGGAGATAAAAGTTGATTTAGATCCCTGCTTATACATCATTAGACACGAACCAAACGATCTATCGGCTCCAAGGAAACTGATTGGTTGAAAAATAAGTGTATTTTTTGTGTTATGTGTAACGACCGTTTAAACAAGATATAAAATAACAAAAAGAGTATAACCTTAAAAAACAAAATACAATTAAAATATTTATATTTACTTTTTCACAAAAAAAGAGCAAACTATGATTAAAAAGGCCCAAACTTGATAAAAATAAAGTTTTATCGTCAAAATATTTATGTTATTATTAAGAAAAAAGATTAAAGCATTTTTTATTATTTTATAAAATTTATTAATCCTTTCTATGACGTTCCAAATGTTGGTAAAAATCTTGTTTTTTTGGGGTTTTTGTGTGTGTGTGTGTGTGTGTGTGTGTGTGTGTGTGTGTGTGTGTGTGCGCGCGCGTGTGTGTGTGTGAACATAACTGAAATATTACTATGGATATTTGAGCGCCTAAAAACACATTGATTCGAAACAAAAAAATCATTAATTTGAAAACTCTTGCAAAACCTAAATTATTTCTACATTTTAATGAGACTTTCAAGATTTATTCACAAATTAATGAAATTATTTTCGATTTTTTTTTAAAGAAAAACTTCCTTCAGGGACGTACGCGTTAGAAAGGACTTTATATTTGAGAAGACAGTTCTTATGATTCCATAACTAGAGAGCTTGTGCCGTAACCCTTAGAAATATCTAATGCGATCGTCGTTGAGATGTATTCGTTGTCTAGTGTCTCAATAATTCTGTGATTAATGCCTGTTAGATATCAGCAGTGGATCGGACTGATGGAAACCTGTACTGTTTGCCCTATCAAGAATCTGTTCCTATTGAGTTGATCAACAATCTTCTTGTTGATTCTAGCTTCAAACGTTTTACTAATAGCACTGGAGTGATCGATGGTTGTGTAATGTGAAGGCAATAAGCACCTACTTTCATTCTTGAAAACAAGGTAGGCACTTGACACCTTCTAGAAACTTGGGAAGTATTTCTTCTTTAAACAGTGGTTAAACAATTTTGGTATGATCGGGGATAACTACGAGTTAATATTTTTAAGAACAACAACTAAGATTTTATGTAGACCAGTACCTTTCTTTTGATAAGTCTTGAGATATCCCGTGCCTTAATAAAAATAATACTGAAATTGAGCCCAGTAATGCGGGAAAATTGAAATTTAATCGTCTAAGGTTGAGTTAGAGGCAAAGATCGAGGCGACTCCATTCTGTGTT
Source organism: Ascarosepion bandense (assembly GCA_037127315.1). Classification (NCBI taxonomy): domain Eukaryota; kingdom Metazoa; phylum Mollusca; class Cephalopoda; order Sepiida; family Sepiidae; genus Ascarosepion; species Ascarosepion bandense. The sequence continues at coordinate 346,428 of JBBBDQ010000355.1, forward strand.
CTCATAAGTAATGACACTTTTAGCCAGGTATTATTTTATTGCATTTCTTCTGTGTTGAACAAAAAGGGAAAAGACAAGTATTTAACGGTTAATCGATGTTTTTACGAATTAAACTTACATCAAATGCATTTTCATAGCTTTTTAACTAATCCATAATACCTGAAAAACGTACAGCAATAGATTGATTGCAAAAGCAATAAAAACCTGCGTACAAATTAAACTGCGTAAATTACAGCGTACAAGTCGACCTCAAGATTTTTAGCTCAAAATTTTGAGTTGCCCATAACTACAGTATAGGTCGAAATTTTATGAATTCAATAAAACTGCGTATTAAGTATCACTAAAATTTAATTACTATCATGAAATGGCGCAGATGACACGCATAGCATATTGTAACCGAACTTTTTGTGGGGAATAAAATTCAATCCAACAGTCGCACGTCGCAAGAACTCATCCCCCACACAACTTAACGACTTGTAGACCAACTCGTTGATTGTAAGCAAGTTGATTGTAAGCAAGTTTTATAGAACCCAGACAGCATAGTGCAATGTAAATCTTGTTCAGAATTTGTATATCCTCAGAGACTCACGCAGACGAGTGTTTATGCAGGTAATACACGTCATTTTTCTTTTGAACAGACCCACAAGTTTACTCCTGTAAGCATTACTTATAGTATTCTTTTTCTGGTTGGCTTTTATTCTTTTTTCTTCTTCCGTGGGAAACGGCGCACATGACGCAGATTCCTTTTCGAGGACGTTCATTTCTACGTTCAATACACAATATCTAGTTGTGTGAATGGTCACCTGAGTTAAACGGCGTTCGATCAGTTTGTACAATCAGTGTATCAGCTGTTGGACGGGATGCATTAATAGCGTTAATAAAAAGCTGAATTTGTGTTATAATCTTATTAATTTATATTCATTTCTGTGTTGATATGCCAAATATGTTCACCTAACACAATTTTTGAGTGGGATAAGAAAACTGAATACATAGTCATCAGCAAAATGCCAAGTGAGGTCGGAGATACTAAAATCAAGCAGGTACAGAAATTAATATACCTGAGAAGTGTTCTGGTAGAAGACACTGAGATCCGAAGGCGCATTGGCATGGCCAAGGACCCATTTCGAAATAGAGGCAGGAAGATTCCGTTTGAAACAAAGGAAAAAGTACTAGATTGTTATGTGATATCTGTCCTCCTATATGGCTGCGAATGCTGGACAATCTTCTAAAAAATGATGGAGAGACTCAAAGCAACATAAATGAGGTTCTACAAAAAGATATTGAGGATAATATGAAACCAACACGTGAAGAAGGACAAATTTTTGAAGAGGACGCAAACGAAAAGGAAACTTATACTTAACATCAGGAAAAGGCGGCTGAGGTTCCTGGGACACGTAATGAGGAAAAAGAGCTTAGAGAATCTAGTACTCACGTATAGAGGAAAATAGAGACAGAGGAAAGCAGGGATTGAGCAAATGGATGGCGGAACAGGGTTTGGGAGAGATATAAAGAGGAAAAGTGTTAAGACCAACAATGGGATAAGGGTAAGTTAAAGTCCATGATGGCTTACATCCTGAAAGGAGACAATACAGGAAGAATAAGATATTTGTGGCAGATAACTAGAGTTACAGTAATTGGTGTACAGTTATTGTTAGGAGTGTTGCCCCTCTTGTTTAAAACCTGGTGGTAAATGTTTGAATTTTATACCCACCTTTTTTTTTTGGCCCGTAGTTTCGAAAAATTTTTATGTTTGAAAACAGGATTTATATGACACAATTTACGGTAGTAAATATTTCTCTAGCATTATGTAAAATTATCAAGATACCGCTCGAAATATTTGTGTCAACCTGTTGTGTCTATGTTACTTTTCCTGTTTTAATTGATATTATAACTTTATACATGCAGTTTTAGGTCTTTTATAATTGTTCTCATAATTCTTTTAAAAAGAATCAATAAAACAGTGAACGTATCTTTTTTTCGTTAGCGCATGCGTATGAGAATGTGTGTCTGCTTTCGCTGGAATTTGACGATTGATTTTCTGTTTGTGTAAAGAAAAGAAAACAAGAAAGACATTTGTTTTCATTGATTGGTGTGTTTTGATTTCAATTAATTAATCATATTTTATTTCATTTTATTGAATCATTACAGAGTTTGCAGCGTAAACTGTCATAGTTGTCAGAAAAATATTAAATTTTCTGTAAATGCCAACGCAATAGCTTGTTTTAAAGACTGTCAATGACGACCAAAATTAGCCGATTGTGTTTCATTCACGGAAATGTTGATCGGCTTTGATTTTGACGGAAAAATCTCTTTCAATTATTTAGATCTGTGTCATTAATAAACGCTGTCTAATAATAATAATAATAATAATAATAATAAATGACTTATTTTAAGCTTCATCTTTCGCTCGGAAAAGAGAGTGAATTCTACATTTTAAGGAGACTAAACAAAACGATAATGGTGCATGCAGTATTCCCAAAAAATGTTACAAGTTTTTGGTGGTATTTGAGCACAACAAGGAAATATCGATCAAACATCAGTATTTTATTTTGTTAGTTTTATTTATAGAAGAAACGGTTTGAGCGTACCAGTTTCGTAGCCGCACAAGATCTAGAAAAATGTATACCTTCTGAAAAATGGATTTGGCTGTTGGATAATTCATTCCCCTTGCGTCAGTCCCACTGAAAATCATGGATCCTTCATGAAGGAATATATTAAAAAATTCCTTTTGAACAATTCCATTATCAGAAACATTTGATTTGAGGATTGATACACTTTGCGGAGAATGAAAACAAAAGCAAAACACAAACGGCAAAATACATTTTATGCTCCTTCAACAAGTTGACTTCACGGTCTTTAGCTTAAAATTTGGAGCTAGGCCTATGCCTACCGTATAGTTAGACAGCCAACACTGCCGTCTCATTTTGAGTTCCGGGTTTTACTTTTGCAAATAATATGCTAAATCTTTGTTTGATTTTCTGACTGTTTCATGTGTAATCAGTTTGAAACAACAGATAGGGCATTGTTAATATTTATCTTATTTTAGTGTTATGGAATGGACTTTTCCTCTTGTTATATGTAATTACTTGCGTGACTTCCGGGGAGCAGTTAAGAGCAGTTAACGAAAGCAGCTAACGAGAGGAGTTAACAGTAGTTGACGACAGCTACTAGTCAAGCAATAAGCAGCGTAATAATACCTTCCGACGTATTTATTTCTAGTTACTTATTATTAACAATTTCTTTGGATATCTTGTTTTTTGTTTTACTAATACACTGTTTTGAACCTACCTTCTTGTTCCGTGTCTTACTTCCGGCACAAACCGGTTACTACAATTTTGCGGCGAAGTTTTGCCACAACTCCACAACAAATTGGTAATGAAGATCAACAACACTTAGTTTTGAGACCAAGCGACAAATATGGGTCACTTAGCAAGGATGGAACTCAATACCTACTTGTAATGAGCAACCGGCTGCTTTGCTTTGGTTTCACTTAGCAATGCATCCAAGAGAACAGCACAGTTGAGAACAGACACTCTTACTTCGGTTTACTCAGTCGCTAGTAGAGAGTAAGTGAATTGAGTTGCGTTTTCTGTGACTATAGAATTGTGAGAATAGCTTTAGGTGCTTTGACGTCCATTTGGAAATAATGTCTCAAGATTGACAAATAAGAAAACATATGTAAATTTCTATATATTAGGAAAATGTTGGGTAACTGAATGATAAAACAGAAAAATGTATATAACGTGTTTCGTCATATAAAAGGACTTCACCGGATTAAAGGAATGTTCTTATTGGAATAGAATTAAATAGATATAGGATGGAAGGGGCAATAATAATACAAACGTCGGTTATAATTATGCATCGAGAGGAAACGCTGAAGATATGGTCATGCTAAATTTTAAAATTTCTGATATCCGACATGAAATTGGGAATCCCAACTGAAATTTTTCAGTTGGGATTCCCAATATCTTTGCAACCCCGTCATTGAATATAATAATCATAATAATAATAACCATCATAATAATAAAATCAATAATAATAAATAATAAAAAATGGAACAAAACAACACATCCCTGGAAAACCCAGCTTGAGAGATATACAAAAAATTATCTTGTTAAGTACAACCCACACACTAAAGAGAACTTTGTCTATGTAACGCTAGGGATTTTAGAGGAGATAGAAAAAAAATGAAATAGAGCCACAACAACACACCACGACCTGCCCTAGGTCTTCCTGCAGACTTGGCAGTTAGTGCGACCAAAGTAGAAATCGAAATATGATGAAAAATGACAACATAATAATGATAATATAATCGAGCATAATCATAAGAAGGATAGAGTTTGGGAGTAAAGCGTGCAAAAAATGAAAATTGAAGGTAGGAAGATTTTGTTGCACTAATTTTGAAAGTGAAGAAAGTTTACTTGCCGACCTTAAAAATTAGCATTTTAAATCCTGGTTTTATCTCAGCTCGAATATCAGTGACTGGTGCCGGTTGAAAATAGTGCTCCTTGCTTTAACTTTATATAATAAACTGAATATATGAAATACATTTTTTTCCTTGCGAGTAATATGACTAATTTATTTTTTAAAATAAATTAATGTGTTTACATTATGCTTAGTGTTAAATAAACTAATTAACTTTTATACTTTTTATAGTCAATGTCTTTTCATGGGCGGGATTTTTTGTAAGAAAATAAATTTACAAAATTTCTGTTTCTTCATTTGTTTTCTTTTTTTAATGAACTAATTGCTAAAATTATAATTGGCTCAATTAATCAAAATTTTAATTAGATTTTCATTATCATCATTGTTATTATTATTATCGTTATTATTAACGATAATAATAATATTATCAGAAGAGCGCTATTTAAAAAAAGAAAAAGAAAAACACACTGTTTAACAGTGTCTATCTTCAAGTTATTTTCAAAAATTGCATACAAGTATAAAAATACTTTCTCAAAATTATGTCTGTACAAACGTCTACTTGTCTTTAGGAAAATGGTTGCACTGGTAATTATTTTTTTTCTTCTTCTGCTTCTCCTTTTTCTTTATCTTTTTCTTCTTCTTCTTCTTCTTATTATTATTATTTTAATATTTTTTTTCTAGTTTATTGAAGATCAAATGACAATAAATGGCCCAATACTCCAATACTCTATTCAGCATTCAAGATGACTATGAATGCTTTTCTCAGGATGTTTTTGATTCTATGATAACAGTAACTACTGCCACTTCCATGTTCTATTTATTTCGGTTGATAATAACTAGATTATTATTATTATTATTATTATTAGTAGTAGTAGTAGTAGTCTAGTAGTAGTAGTAGTAGCAGAATTTTGACGACAACAAGCCCTTTCAAATCTTCATAACTCTTCCCCGTATTCAACATGATTGTAGTCGTCTCTATAAGGATCTAGATATTTTTTCATTTTTGATTTTCAATTTTCTTTGCTGTTCTGCTAAAAAAGCAACGTCGACTATTTAATAAGTCTTTATCTTTATGTCCATGCTGATTAAATCTGGTCTTTTAGCGAGAAACGGTATAGTTCGTTTGGATCGGGAAATCCCAGCGAATTTTAATATTTCATTCCTTACTGCAAGTTCTGATTTGTGCATATCACATTTACTTGCGTGGTCAAATCCAAATGATTTACCCAATTCCCGTTGGATCCTCTTCACCCAGTCTTATCTATTTTTAATAGTCAACTTTCTGCATTCAATTTCTATATGCTATAGCAATTTCCTACATATTTTTGTACAGACTTCATTAAAAGAAATAGAAATTTTTCGATTCAGCTGTTCTCTTCACGACTACGTTCATGGTCGACTCATCTGAAATTCTTTACTCATTGTCTTTTGAAATGTCAGTGTAGTTGCTTTCTTCCTGCTTTGAACTTCTCACTTTAGAGTTGGTTGATCTAACATTTGTCCTTCTGTCAGTTCCACTGAAGGTTTCGTTTGTTATAATTAATCATTCATTGCTCTGTTATCTGTCTTCGTGTAATTCCTTAAAGACACACTCGATGCAATCAATGCTGGTGAGCCTTTTATCTCCTTTTTTTCTTTTCACATGCGATCTACTGACGTCATTCCGCAGGTCCAAGATTTGATATATTATCATCAGTTTCCGTGTTTCCTTGGTTCTGTTCCAAATTATTATTATTATTATTATTATTATTATTATTATTATATTTCAATTTCTGCTATGGTCACACTACCTACGAAGTCTGCGAAAATGCCTAGGTAGAGGTGTGTTGTTATGGTTACATTTCATGATTTGTTTTTTGTTTTTTTTTTTACCTCCTATAACACCACATCAAGGATGTGCGTTGTGGTGCAGTGAATATCGGCTCGGAACGACAAATCGGGGAGCCGAGTTCGAATTTCACTTGAATTCCTCGCATTCACTTACGCACAAATACCTTTGAAAAAGGTATTAATCCGTCTCTTCCTTCTAGTTATGGGTTAAATAATAGGACAGATTAGGTTCTATAGCTTTGGCTGGCATTCAGTCTAACGCTGAAAGCAATCGCAGCCTAGTGCGGGGTTATTTTCTACCCAGTCAGTCATGTCGCTTTTGAGACATGATCGCCTAAAGTGTGTATCACTTATGGCACTTAACTGACTGATAACATAACTAGCGTTATATGGCGTTCTTCTTAGTGGGTGGGCTGTACTTATCAAGACAATTTTTGTATTTCTCTCAAGTTGGAATTTTCAGGGATTTTTTCAATGTGTTGTGTTCTTTTTTCATCAATTAATGCGCGCCTACTATGACTGGTAATATTCCTGTTTTCAATTTCCATATTTTTTATGTTTCGATTTCCAGGTCTGTATACTTCGGTAGATTTTCAAATTCTTTGGTTTGGTTGCTAAGTAACAGTCTGCTGGGCAAGTCATATCAATTAGTAGGCAAGTTTTTTCTTTTCGGTTTTGACAATTATCTCCAGACTATTTGCTTCAATTTTCTTGTCTGTAAAGATGGTGTAATCATGTCGAATTTTGATTTCTTCTATTTCTGTAACCTGAGCTGGGTAATGTTCCTACCAATGTTTATTAACATATTTTTCAAAGTTATTGCCCATTGTCCAGTGTAAATATTGCGTCACTACATCGTTTGAATTTTTATATTCATTTGGCGCAAGTCCAGAACATCCTGAGTTTAGATGGTTTATTGTTTACTGTGTCTACGCCTATATCGTGTTCAATACACCGGTTCCCAACCGATCACCGAAGTTAAGCAACATCCCACCTGGTCAGTACTTAAATGGGTGACCATTTGGGAATACCAGGTGCTGTAAACGTAAGGACCAAGATAGGTCCACCGGTCCTCCAGGTTTGGGGGTTGGGAGCAGGGCTAACAACCCTGTCCCGTAAAAACAGTTTGCTACAGATACAGCAACAAAAAATTGCTGCCCTATGCACCATTTGGGTGTGACGGATAAATGATGATGATGATGATGATGATTGTTTTCTGTAATATGTCACAGAACCTGCATTTTGGATCCATATTATTATGTATGATATTTTCCTGAAAGTTCCTTGTGAAATATAGATGCTCGTAACCATTGATGAGTGTCAATTTTATTTATTAGTACGTTCTGTATATTATCAACGTTGTTTCATCTGTTAAAGAGATTTACCCTTGGCTTTATTTTTCATATTTTCGCTGCAACTGTTGGTTCTTAGTTTCTCTTTGGGTTTTTTACAGAATCTACCAAATGCAAATCTGATTTATATTTACAACTCCTTACATGATTGAATATATTTTTCTTTCTGTTTACGTCTTGTTTGACTAATTGTATCATCCAGTCCTATGTTGTTTCCATGTATGTTATTAAGCTAATAGCTGTTGTCTTGTGTAACAATTCTAGGTGAATAAGACCTCTTCAACCACCTTTACGAGGTATATATAGACAGTCTGCATCAGCCTTTTGATGATGCATGTTGTGTTTAGAAGAAGTTTTCTTACCTTAGAATCCATTCGTCTGATGTCATTTAGAGTCCCGTTCAAGATGTTGAAACTATATTAAATCGGTGGGGTGGCGTGGATATTAATGACCATAATTCTGTTCTGAGAATTCAATTCAATTCTTAAAATCAGTCGCACTCTTCAATAGTACTCTTTTCGCACTATTCCACCTCTTGCGTAATTAAATCTGCTTTCTTTTCTTCAGGGCAATCTCGTACTTTTTGCTCAGAACTGTATAACCACTTCCATTGTTAGGGAGGGAGTGTCATTTTAATTTTTTGTTTGTCTATGTCTTTGTAAAATTTCCTCGCATCAGTTTGAAATATCTTGTTATATCTGTAGAATCTGTTTTTCATAGAATTTGATTCTTTGAGCCTTCAGTTGTATTGTTTAGATTATTATTATTATTATTATTATTATTATTATTTGTCATTGCCATGTGCCAAATTTGAACCACACTCAAATGAGTACTGACATATTTATCCGCTTTAAATTTCACATTAGATGTAATATGGGTATTTTTTTTATTTAACAATAGTAGTATCGGTGGCAACATTGTTTATGTAACAGAAGTAGTACCAGAATTGGTAGGCGAATAGGTATGGCTTAGGATGCATTAAAAAAGCTGAGTAGAGTATTAAGAGACAGGAAAATTTCGCTGGAAAACAAGGAAGAGCGTACTGAATTGCTACGTAGTTTCCGTTCTTCAATATGGCAGTGAATGCTGGACAGTATCAAAGATGAAAGAGAGACTTGAAGCAACGGAAATATGGTTCTACAGAAGGATGCTGTGGATACCGTGAACAGAGCATGACAGCAATGATGACGTTTTAAAGAGGATGGAAACAAAAAGGGACCTAATCAAGAAAGGACAGCTAAAGTTCTTGGGACATATAATGAGGAAAGAGAAACTGATACTCACAGATCAGGAAAAAAAGCAACGCGTAACATACTTGACGGGTTTGAGCAAGTGGGATACAGAGCGGGATTCGGGTGGGGTAACAGAAGAAGGCGTGTTAAGAGCCATTAGAAATAGGGATATGTTGAGGACAATGATTGTCTACGTCCTGAAAAGATAGAAAAAGAAAACTGGCAGAATTGTTTTTGTGATAATAGTAGTACTAGCAGCAGTTGCAGAATTCTTTATTTAATAGTATCAGTAGTACCAGAATTATTTATGTAATTGGTATTGAAAGAATTGTTTACATGATAGTAGTAGAAGCAGTGGTGGTGGTGACAAAATATACAGGATGCAACAGAAATATCTTCCAGGAATACCTTCCACATAATCTTAAGTTATCCTTGGCAATGGTATTTCCGTCTAGCTAATGTCTTACCATTATCTAGGCAGTATTTCTGCGAGATACACTTTCTTTTTCTGCCGTACACTGTATAACAATTGTACAGAGTGCCCTACAAAAGATCAGGAAATTTGGTACAGTTTATTTAATTGTTTGAATTTTTGTCACAGTTATTTGAAACAAAAGCAAAGGATAGAAATTTAGTTGCTTATTACAGAACAAAAACACGAATGTTAGATGTGGTGTTCAAACTAAAATATATTCTTTTTTATATATTAGTTAATTTTTTATCATATAGAAAATCTAAATTTCCTTGTTTGTTTTCTTTAGGCACCCTTTAGTACTGCCAGAATAGCTTATGCAGTAGTAGTAATAGTTAATTCCTTTTCTTCCGTTATGAGTTAAAATAGCAAGGCAGACAAATCTCGGTTGCATTATCGGAGAAGAGAAACGCTTAATTCAAAACCATTTTAAAGAGGAATGTGCTCACTCAAGTTATCTTGTTCAAAACACACCACTCCGTTCGGTTCACGCTGTTAGTAATGAATACACTTACAACGTTCATTTTTACTACTACCACCATTACTGTTATTATTATGTCATTTTTCATCATATTTCGATTTCTGCTTTGGTCTCACTACCAACCAAGTCTGCGGGGAGACCTAAGGCAGGTCGTGGCGTGTTGTTATGACTCCATTTCATGTTTTTCTATCTTCCCTATCATCCCTAGCATTACATAGATAACGTTTTCCTTAGTGTGTGGGCTGTACTTAATAAGACAATTTTTTGTATATCTCTTAAGCTGGGGTTTCCAGGGATTCTTTCAATGTGTTGTTTTGTTCCATTTTTTATCATTCCAAGTGCACCTACTATCACTGGCACGACTCTTGTTTTCAATTTCCACATTTTTTCTATTTCAATTTCCAGGTCTTTATATTTTGACAGTTTTTCAAATTCCTTGATTGCTATGTTACAATCCGCTGGACAAGCCATATCAATTAATAGACAAGTTTTCTCCTTCTGGTTTTATTATTATTATTATTATTATTATTATTATTATGAACGGGTTTAAAAATTTTCCTAATTAAAAACTTCCCACTTCAAATTCTTTGATTATTTTTATCGTTTTTAAAAAATCGACACATAAAATATTAAATCAAATTATGAAATGATAAATTTCAGGCATAGAATTATTTGCCTAAATGTCTTTTAAAATATCGACAATAATCATTTTTTTTATTTGTTTGCAGATTGATATGTTGAAGACTCGATGGCATGTTATTGGCCTACAATTTCATGCCAAGTCTGAATTTCCTATTGGCTGTTTCAAGTGTTGCGTATATAATGGACTGTAAAGAAAGTTTGGTCGCTTGTTTGGTTAAAATAAGTTGAAAGTTGTCATTTAATCAAATAAGGCGTTATTATGCATATAACAGTGCTCTGATCTTTTCTCTTTCCTTTCAGGAATTGGACAATTTCCGAAATGATAAAAAAGAACACAAAACGACAGATTTATTACAGAAGATTTTCCCACAGTAGGTTGCCACTACTTTCTGCGGTAGACAGGTTGCCAACCGAGGCTATAGAACTCATTCTGTTCTGCTATTTAACACATAAGTGGAGAGAGAAGAGACGGATTAATAGCTTTCTCAAGAGTATTTGCGCTTTAGTGAATGCAACGAATTTAACCACAATTCGAACACGGCTCCCAGGTGTTTTGTTCCGAGCCGATATCCACTGTGCAAAAACAAAATCTTTCAAAAAGGAATAATAGTCTAACTAACTAGCTTGGAACCAGCAGATTCTTGGTTAGTTTTTACAAACATTAAATCAAAAGAAAAAAGACACTTGTAGTCATATAAGAAAAATATCTATGTGTGGTTAGCCTGACCACTTGTTTCCAAGAGTGCCTGTTTACAAGGATGGCTAGCTAATCCCCATTACAGACGCTTGATCATGCACACTTATGTTAGTTCAACACTCACAAAGCCAACTAGAGGTTTTTACTGCAACTATGCTCAGCGGACCTTAGTTTCAGTTTCTGGGTGAGAGCTCGTTATCCGGCGTGAATAACAATTTGAACAAGGCCAGGACGCTCAAACCCTCGGTCACGATGACTTGTGACTTCGAGCTAGCACAACCATCGATTTCTACCCAACTTCACTCAGAAGGCTTGTGGTATGGTTTTCAGGCACAAAGGTGCCGCATGCTGGGATCGCCTTCCAGACCAATGACATCAAGGTCACCTTTGCCGAGATATTTATTTAAAGCTTGAAAAGTAAGACACGTAAGAAAGCGATACAGCAGAAATCTTCAGATGTCTGATGAAATTGACATAGGTTAGAAATTCTTGAGCAAGAGAAACTTTGAGATGTTAGAGGATTTCTCCAATTAAGTTTGAAGCTGGCTCCACAGAGGGTGAATTGATGAAGGCGAAAAGTGGAAAGTTGAAAGATAAAAAGAAAAAAAATGTTAATGGTAAGAAAGAGTGGGGATGGGAAGAAATTAGAAGAGGAAAAAAGAAAGAAATAACATTTTAAGAAAGAAAGAAAGAAAAAAAGAAAGAAGGGATTTAGAGCAGTGTTTCTTAAACTTTTTACCATGAAATAGTATCCCTTGAAATAGTTTGAAATGATACCCTGCATAAAAATGATTATAAACCATTTTAATACCCATCTCTTTTATATTTTTATCGTACTTCACGTCCTAAACATAATATATGGATATTCGTCTAGTAAGTGAGTCTCCCAATGATACACGAATTCACCATGTACAGCTCCTGTCCAGTAACCAGTAAAGGCGGTTTCATACTAACGTCATACAGATATTGCTAAATACATTTTCTATGATTATTATAGTTTTAAATAACATAAAAGGTTGAAGCCTTCATTAAATAACCAATGATTTTTCCAACAATATTAATTAAAGAGTGAAAAAGAAAAGACATTGAAAAGGCATAAAGATGAAAAAGTTGTAGCAAGCAAAAAATCCCCAAGGGTATTTGCGCGTGTAAGTGAATACAACGAAAGAAAGAAATAAAAAGAAACAGAGACGTTATAAAATCAAAAAGTGTGTGTGTGTGTGTGAGAGAGAGAGAGGTGTGTGTGTGTGTGTGTGTGTGTGTGTGTGTGAAAGAGAGAGAAAGAGACAAATAAATAGAAAAAAAGACGAAACTAGAAAATGAACTGATGAAAAAAAGAGAGGAAAGGCTGAAAGAGGAAAGTGAAAAATGTTAGAAAAATTAAAAAAAAACTCAGTAAAATTTAATTATTTACTTTTATTTAATCATTTTATCCCCAAACGAGACGAAACCACCACTAGTGTGCAGGGGGTTCAGTGAGAGAAAGCAGTGGGTTCTGTGGGTATTGAACAAAGGATAAAAGATGAATGAGTTTTCAAGAAGATAGAACATGGAAATTGATGATGCATTTCAACTTTCTCAGTGTTGCTACCAGAGAAGCAAGTAAACAGGAGAGAGTTCCACAGGTAGGAAGTGCAAAAAAGAAACTATTCGAGTAGAAGTGAAGTTGAATATAACTATTTCAACGGTAAAACGGTGAGATCTAGATGCTATTCTAGTAGGACGCTTGAATTCACGTGGAAGGGGCACCAGTAAAAAAAATTCTCGTCAAAGCAGTTTGCATAAAAATATTTGTAGAAAAGTCAGAGTGAAGCTACGTCACGTCACGAAATCGAGATGCCAACTCAGAAGCGATTACATTGCAGATCCATCTTGGGATTTTTTCGAGAACGTCGAGATAAATTGCAGGAGAACCCGATCAGATATGGCAACAGCAAGGACAAATGGTAAATTTATAAATGTGTGAGATAGATTTTGACGAGGATAATTTTTTGACCCGACACAGAAACCCAACCTTCCTTGAAATAGACGCAGCTAAAGATCCTTTATATTCGTTTCATTTCATTTCTCCTGGTTATTGTAACGTTATTGTGTACAGATGGTTATATGGTTTTCTAATTACTAAATAATGTTTTGCCACGTTTCTCTAAATCAAGCTACACAGTTGACATTGGAAAAGGTCAAAAATTTGTGCAAATAAAAGCAAATCATAGACACATGTTAGGGAAAGGACGAAGAAATGTTGCTATTGAACAACCGAGATTGACAATTGATATATCGATCATCAAGATTTGAAAGTTTTCTAAGATAAAAGCAGAAAAAAATTAACTAAATCAAAACCCTATTGTACATTATTATGCGAGAAGAAAACATTTTAGAAATTTCAAAAAAAACAACAAAATAAAATAAGGATTAAACAGTATAAACAAAACATGTGTCTATTCTTGCCCTAGGAAAATAAACCAACATATTTAAGATGAGAATCTATCACGGCAATAAGCAAACTCAAAATATTGAAATGTTGGCTCAGGTCCAGCTATAAATGCTTTATATTACAACGGGAATATGTGTGTGTCCGGCTAACATAAAATTCGCGTCTATTTCTAACTGAATCGGAACTGTAGTTGACCTTATTGAATCCCTGAACCTGTCCGTCAGATTTTACATAAGGAAGAGTCAATGGGAAAAGAAGATAAAGAAAATAAATGTCTTAGAAAGAAAGAAAGAAAGAAAGAAAGAAAGAAAGAAAGAAAGAATGTCAATACAGGCAAGAGAATCAATTAAGAAAAGTTAAAAACCGAAAGAAAAGAAGCAAAACGAAAGAAGAGAGGGAAAATAAAGAATCGATAAAAACTTGAGAATGTCAAATCACCGAACGGAAATAATGACAGATAAACAAGAATATGGCGTCTGGAAAGAGCGCCTCCCCCCCCCCAAAAAAAGCATTATTTAATAATTAAAAAGAAGAAAAATGGAATTACTCTGTGCTGAATATATCTGCTATCATCTTTGGGTGTCAGAATTGCTTGTTTTTGCTTTTTGTTTTGTTTTGTTTTTTGTTTTTTTCTCGACTGATATACCTCTTTGTCATCTTGAACACTCTATTTTTCAAGTTTCTTAAACATGAAGAACAGTGTTTAAGGAATATTCCAGTTCAAGCCTTCATATGTGGATTAAGAGTAATTAGGAATTGCTATATGGGTCATGTCGTATTTTTTAAAATGTCTAACTAGTTAGATCATTGGAAAGTGAAACGAAAGTAAACAAAATTTAAGAAATATTTTAAAAAGAAGGAAAATTCAGCAAAGTAGAAGAAAGAAAAATCAAGAAAGTGAGATTCCCATAAAATCCCCAAACACATACATCCATACATGGAAAAAGAGAGAGAAAGAAAGAGATGTTGTTTTCAGAACAACGATCGATTGCCTGGCTGTTCTCCCCAAAGCGAGGAACTGAATTAATTACTTTGAGTGGTCTCCCTTGGCTTCTGTCCAAATTTCTGACTGACAAGGCCAAAATGGATGCTTGACAGCTGAAATTTGCTGACTCTGTCTAATGACGAAGATCGCAGTCAAGTATCTTTCATCTGTCCTCGTCTGCGAGAAATAATCTCCAAAGACTAGTCCCATTCACAAATGTGGAATTACTCTTCTTTTAAGTCGGAATTGGTACTCTCAAATCTGAGATGATAGCTTGGATTACAATGATAAGATTTGTACTTGTGAAGTTTTCGCCCAAGTTTTATCTTGAGAATGTGCGTTGTCATGCAGTGAGTATCGGTTCGGAACGAGAAATTGGTGAGCAGACTTCGAATTCCAGTTAAATTTGTTGCATTCACTTACGCACTAATATTTTTGGGAAAAGTATTAATCCGTCTCTTCTTGCTCCATCTGTAGGTTAAATAATAAGAGAGATTGAATTCTAAAGCAAAGTCTATAGCAGAAAGTAATGGCAACCTACTACGGTAAAATCTGTCAGTCGTATAGCACTTAACTGAATCTGCTGACTTTAACTAGAGATCAAATGATATCACTCCAGCACTCTCTTTAGTATACAATTTTTCTTCGTGTTTTTAATCAAGTTTACCACAAGTAAGGCAGTAAAGCCACTAAGACTCAAGGGATTATTTTATGCGGAAGAATTAGAAAACAGAAACATAGCTAAGAAAATAGTACAGAAGAAGAGTAATAAAGTGGACAGTAAAATACAATTGATTTTACATTTAATGTCTGAAGATTTTTTTTGTGGGAGGTGCTCTTTCCAGACGCCATCTTCTTGTTAATCTGTCATTATTTCCGTTCGGTGATTTGACATTTTTATCGATTTTTTATTTTTCTCTGTCTTCTTTCGTTTTGTTTCTCTTTCCGTTTTTAATTTTTCTTAATTGATTCTCCAGCCTGTATTGAAAACTGAAATTCTTTCTTTCTTTCTTTCTTTTAAAATTATCCTCTACTTTCTTTTCTTTTTTTTACTTTCATAATTCCACTTCTTTTTTCTTTCACTTTCGAACATTTAATTTCTTTTTAACAATTTCCTTCCTTCCTTCCTTCCTTCCTTCCTTCCTTCCTTCCTTCCTTCCTTCCTTCCTTCCTTCCAGTCAACTGGAATGCATGGAACCGAAAGGGAATTTCACAAGCGAGGAGTGTGAAAAAATAAACTGTTTGCATAGAACCTACGGTAACATCATACCAACTCAACTGTATATTGATGAAACCTCATCGCTAGTCTAGTAGCGCGCATAAATCCATAAAGCGAAGAACTTATCTAAACAATTAACATGAAATTATGTATAGAAAAGGCAAAAGGAAATAATTTTACGGCGGTGGGGAAGTGACTGATGCCGAGACGCAAGATCAGGACCAATAATATTGCTGATTCCCCTTTAGATTTTATCAAGGATCTCTAGATATAAAGCAAGAGCAGCAAACCATATGTAGCAGCAATATTCTAAGCACAGACGAAATGTAAACTTATAATTATGTAAGATAGATTCTGGAGAATAAGTATCAAGCACGACATAATGAACCAACTTTACTTACTAATTTTAATAATAGTGCTGTCTGCATAATTTCATATCGGCCTGTTACCATTTTCACATCAGTAGTAACTGGTAAGACATGAAGGTAGCGTAACGGTTATTGGCGTGGAAAGAGTAATCTGCATGCACTGTTCAAATTCAGATCGATTCTGCAGCATTTACTTTCACTTTGGAAAAGCTTAAAGCTATTTTTGTCTCCGTACCTCAGCTATGAGTTAAATATCTGCATAGATTCGGTTCTCTCATCTCAGGTGATAGCTACTCCAAGAGAACTACTCTGGATTCAAATCTGAGTAGAGGACAGCAGAAACCCACTCCTCTTTTTTTCCCCATGAATATAACATAAGTCACACATATATACAATTAATCTGTGGAGAGCCAGTATCGCCTAAATCATGACAGAACTTGGCATATAAAAAGATCAAGTCAAAAATCCCCTGACATCCTAGCTTTGTGTGAGACTAATCTCAACTCCTTAATACCCTCTTCTGACTTCTCTATCCCTGGCTACCTTCCCCTCTTCAGAAAGGACTGCAATGTCCACATGCATAGAATTGGTGTTTACGTCAGTGAACGCCTTCCTCTAGCCAGGATGGTTTCTCTTGAATCCCCACATCGTTCTTATATGTATTTCCGTCTCTCCCTTCTAAGCTCAGTTAGCTACCTCTTCTTTCTCTACCGCTCCCCATCATCTCCCGACTGCTCCGTTCTTGACAGCATCTCCAACAGCATCGAAAAGGCCATTTCCTCCCACCCGTTTGCCCATATATTTGTGTTTGGCGACTTTAATGCCCATCATGCTGAGTAGCTGCATAACTCCGTCACAGATCTTGCTGATGTACACACTATGAATTTTTATATCACTCCAGCTCTTACGCAGGTGGTGGAGTTCTCCACGCGTTTCTGTAGTAACTCTAAAGGACACGATTCACTACTAGATCTGTGCTTTACCTGCACCCCTGACTCTTGCAATCACGAGCAACTCTGCCCTCTTGGAAACTCTGACCATGTATTAGTTTCTGTGAATATCTCCTTCCACCTCCACCACACCCAAGAACCTCAGACCAGCAGAATATCTTACTGCTACCAAAGAGCTGATTGGGACTCGTTCCGCGACTTCCTCAGTGACGTCCCTTGGAATAAAGTATTTAGCCTTCTTGTGGAAGACTGCGCGGCTGAGGTCTCCTCTTGGGTTAAGGCTGGCATCGATGCTTTCATCCCTGCCAGAAAGTTGAAACTTAAATCCCACTCATCCCCTTGGTTCTTCCTTGCCTGCTCAGCTGCCATCGCCCAGCAAAATCACTTCTTTCGGCTTTACCGGAGTCACGCGTCAGATCATAAAAGGCGCCTTTTTGCCTCGGCTCGTAATGAATGCAAAAAGGTACTTAATGGAGCTAAGCTGATGTTTGCAGCCAGAATGAAGCAGCGCATAGCATCCCGTAAGTTTGACTCCAAAGACTACTAGAGGCTCTGTAAAAGCGTGCTGAACAAGAGTAAGCCCTCAATCCCACCTCTAATCAACGAATTTGAGGTTCTCACCTCTTTAACAGACAAGGCTGAGTGCTTCGCTCGCAGATTCTCCACTAACTCGACACTGGACTCGTCTGGAGTATCTGTACCCGACTTCCCTCTCCGAATCCAGGCCCAACTGACGGACATACTAATTACTCCCTCGGTAGTCTCCAAAATAATTTCTAAGCTTGACCCCCCATAAGGCGAGCGGTGGCGACGGATTACCCATCATTGCCCTAAAGAAATGTGCTCCTCAACTTTCCTCTGTTCTCTCTAAACTCTATAACTTCTGCCATTCTGCTTCCTGCTTTCCTGCCTGCTGGAAATCCTCCTCCGTGGTTCCTCTGACTCCTCTAATTATCACCCTATCAGCCTCCTACCGATCTTTGGCAAAGTTTTCGAAGCCATCATCAACGCTGAGGTTGTACATCTCACAGCCCATAGACTCTTCTATGACAAACAGTATGGCTTCCGCTTCAGAAGGTCTACTGCTGATATGCTCACGATAATCACTGAGTATATACACCAGGCCCTTGACAAAAACGGCGAAGCTCGAACTGTGGCCCTTGACATCCAAAGCGTTTGACAGAGTCTGGCATGCTGGCTTTCTATACAAGCTGCAGGGCTATGGTATAACCGGACATTTGTTTGACCTAATAACAGTCCTTCCTTTCAAACCGTACAGTGAGAGTGGTATTGAACGGACAAACCTCCCAATACTATTACATGAATGCAGTTGTCCCTCAAGGCTCTATTCTCGGTCCTACGCATTTCCTTATCTATATTAACGATCTCCCTGACGTAATAAGATCCCAAGTGGGCATATATGCTGACGACACTACGGTTTACTCTCGTCTCGATCAAAAATCTACCGAGGCTGAAAAAACAATCCTCGCTGCCGAGCTTGAAAAAGACCTCCAATCCGTGGTGGACTGGGGTAAGAAATGGCTCCTAAATTTGAATGCTTCCAAAACGAAGCTGCTATCTAATAACCACCACAGACAATCGTTCCTCCCGCCCATTAACATGGATCAGGCTTCTCTTCCTGAAAGTGAAACACTGCGCCTCTTCGGGCTAACACCACGACCTGCCTTAGGTCTTTCTGCAGACTTGATAAGTAGTGTGACAGTAGCAGAAATAGGATTACAATTAAGAATGACATAATAATAATAATAATAATAATAATAATAATAATAATAATAATAATACGAATGATATTAAAAACTGAATACGAATGATATTAAAAACTGAATTAAATTCACAGAATAGAGTTATGGCCATTAATAGCCTTGCAATCCCAGTTGTCCAATATAGCTTCAACATCTTAAACTGGACTCTAAACGACATCAGGCGAATGGATGCTAAAACAAGAAAGCTTCTTTCTAAGCATAGGATGCATCACCCAAAGGCTGATGTAGACCGTCTATACATACCCCGTAAAGAAGGTGGAAGGGGTCTTATTCAGCTGGAATTGTCATACAAGACAACAACTATTGGCTTACTAACATACATAGAAACAACAAAGGATTGGATGTTACAATTAGTAAGGCAACATGAAGAAAGAAAGAAAAAATATTCAATAATAAAAGAAGGCAGTAAATACAAACGAGAATTACAGTTAGTAGATTCTGTAGAAAAGCAAAACAGTAGCCAAGAACCAACTATTGCGGCAAAAAATATGAAAATGAAAGCCAAAGATAAAGCTCTTGAAAAGATGAAACAGCGCTGGCAAGACAAACCTCTGCATGGCCAATATCCAGTACGTGCCAATAAATCCAATGTTGACAAAGTTAATACTCATCGATGGTTACGTGCATCTGGATTAAAGTCTGAAACTGAAGGATTTATACTTGCAGCACAAGACCAAAGTCTTTTCACGAGAAACTTTCAGGCAAATATTATGCATAATAATATGGATCCAAAATGCAGGTTTTGTGATAAACACCAAGAAACAATAGACCACCTAATCTCAGGCTGTCCTGTGCTTGCCCCAAACGAATATAAAAATCGCCACGATAGAGTTGGGCAATATTTACATTGGGCAATGTGCAAACATTATGGAAAAGCTGTAAACAAACACTGGTATGAACATCATCCAGCACCGGTTACAGAAATAGAAGATGTAACCATTCTATGGGATTACACCATCTACACAGACAGAAAAATTGAAGCAAACAGGCCAGACATTATTGTTAAAAACCAGAAGGAGAAAACTTGTCTATTAATTGATATGGCTTGTCCAGCGGATTGTAACATAGCAACCAAGGAATTCGAAAAACTGTCAAAATATAAAGACCTGGAAATTGAAATAGAAAAAATGTGGAAATTGAAAACAAGAGTTGTGCCAGTGATAGTAGGTGCACTTGGAATGATAAAAAATGGAACAAAACAACACATTGAAAGAATCCCTGGAAACCCCAGCTTAAGAGATATACAAAAAATTGTCTTATTAAGTACACACACTAACGAAAACGTTATCTATGTAATGCTGGGGATGATAGGGAAGATAGAAAAACATGAAATGGAGTCATAACAACACGCCACTACCTGCCTTAGGTCTCCCCGCAGACTTGGTTGGTAGTGAGACCAATGCAGAAATCGAAATATGATGAAAAATGACATAATAATAAGCATTACTAAGAACTACAAAGGATAGGAAATTGCAGAAAGCCATGTTCGTCTGCGTCCTCAATGAACACAGCACACAGCACACAGAAGATTAAGTCATTTTAATGGTCTAAATTCTTTTGAATTCCCAGTTCTATGAAGTGGGAAAAAAATGAACAAAAATAAAAGAAAAGATGAAAATAAAAGGTGGTATGTAAAAAAAAATGAAAGAAAGAAAAAATGAAAAAACGAAAGAAACATAGACACGTTGAAAGAAAGGAAGACTTTTGCCCAGAAGAAAACTGGTAAAAATGAAATAGTAAAAAATAACAAGAATATAAAACGTTTAAAAAACTGACGTGTTTCAATGCAATACAATTAATGTCGATCTCCGTTCCTATGCAACGCAAATCGTTCTCGCGTATGTTCAGTGATTAACCTTAATATGTGCCGGAAGCAGGTATTTTATGCAATTAAACTTTGTTCAATCTTTTCTGCGCCATTTTTTCAGTAAGTATTTTGCAAATGTGCTAACGTAATTTACAACCTCGAAAAAGCCCATGACGCGGTTGACATTAACATTTTAAATTTCCCTTGCTGTCTTCATTTTAGATAATAATGAAAGGCGAGAAAGAATCATCTGGATCCCAGCATTAAGATTCAATGATATTGAAATGAAAACAATTACAGACACTCATACACTGAATGGTTTAACTAACACTCATAACTTGCATAAACGGATTCAGGTTAGCAGGTAAAAAATGGCTTCAAATAAATAAATCATAAAAATCTTTAAGAAAGCAATCAACCTAAAACCTCGAGCCATGTCATTAAATAGCCTCGTCAGATCTAGACTTTCATATGAATTCCATACACGGCTCCAAACCTAAATGAGAACTGTTCAAATGACAAAAAACACATCACTTGAGGACTACCAACAACAGCAACGATTAAACTGGATAGCACATGCAACTCGTAGACAAAATAATGGCATAATCAAGATGTTAACATTCCATACCGCATCATATAAAAGGTTTGGAAGGAAAACCCAATCAATACCGAAAACAACAACTGGACTTGAAAAACCGTATTTTTCTGAAAATGTCTTTTAAGAGAAAGATTTTATAAATTTCAAGCGAAAACAATACTGGCTGCTCGGTCAGTGAATGCCAACTCTTTCCTTATAGGGACGGCTAATGTTACAAATTTTCGCTATAATATCCCAAGTAATGAGCATTGCAGAATGAGAAGAAAAGTAACTCTTGAGAACTGTCAACAACAGTAATGACAAACATAGCTTGCGCATGTAACTAAAAGAGAAGACAATGATGTAAACAAGCTATTAGCTTTTACCTCTACTAAAAGCAAAATGTTTGGAAGGAAATTTCCATCAGTATTAGAAAAAGCTGTAAAATTTATTGGAAAAATCATTACATAAAAAGGTTTTACAAATTTCAAACAGCAATAATACTAGCAATTAACGAATGCCGAATATTTCCTCTATGGAAAGTTTATCTTTGCCATTACCATTAGACTTACCAAAGAGTTAGTGTAGCTATGGCATCCATGGAACGCAGACACGATTCAACACTCATGACAAAATGATTGTTACAGTGAGGTAACAGCTGCTCTAAGTTTATTTTTGGAGACAACCTGAAATAGATATTTGGCTGCAAGAATACCAGTTGGTGGCAAAGTTAATAACTACCCAATCAGGTGGAACAGAAGCTCCAATTTCATCCTAGTTCAACGCTTTGTCATTCTATAGGGAATGCACCATTCGGTTAATTGTCGTATGATTATCAACAAAATGTCACAATTAATTGAGCTAGAAAACATCTATATTAGATCCTGAAAGACTGACACGATGTCGATTGTTTAGCTGATTCATGCTTTCAGCGATTTAAAGCAAACGGTCGATTCATGTGTACAGATGGCTGCATAAGGCAATGGATTTAACCTGTCAACTACTATTGCCGGTTCTGCAATTATGTACAGTGTGTTTTGTTGTTAAACGTGTCCTAACGCGTATAATCGATTTTAACCGAAAACATAACTAGCTACTTGGTCAATGAATGTCAAATGCTTTCTTATAAGGAAACGACTAATAGTACTACTGTCGTTTCTACTGATCATGTATAAAATACTTTAGTAAGCTTCTATCTTATATATCAAAGGATATTTGAGAACTACCCTATTTTTTAAACAAATATCCAATGCAATATTTGAGAAACCATTCTTATTTTATGTTCCGTGTTCCTTCCGGGTGTGAACTATCAAGGCTTTCAACAACTTTATATAATGTTTTTAAGTAATTTGTTCCCTGTACTATAGCTTCCAGTCCTCCCAGTTCCGCCATTCATTTACACAAGCTTCGTCCTGCCCCTCTTGTCTTCACATGTTCTGTTGAGTCAAATTCACCAAGCCCACTTTCCTCATTACGTTTCCCTGAAATGTTAAATGTTTATGTAACATTCTAAGTAAAGATGCCTTTTTTGTTCCCATTTTCATTAAATTTTCCTCCTTGTTTACAGGTTTTGCCTATGGTATTCTCAGCATCTTAGTTGCCTCAAGTCTCCTTTTCATCTCTAAGGAAATTGTCAAGCATCCACTGCGCATTGATACTCAGTCAGTCAGTTAAGTGCCATACGTGAAACACGCTTGGGCGATCATGTCTCGAAAGAGACATGACTGACTGGGCAGAACATTATCCCGCAGTAGGTTGCCATTGCTTTCTGCGGTAGACTGGTTGCCGACCAAGGCTATAGAATCCAATCTGTTCTGTTATTTAACCCATAATTGGAAGGAATAGACGGATTAATACCTTTCCCAAGGGTATTTGCGCGTAAGTGAACGCAATGAATTCGGCTGGAATTCGAACTCGGCTCCCCGATTTCTCGTTCCGAGCCGATATCCACTGCACCCCAACGCACATTGATACTACGTGACAGTTAAACCCTTTTTTCGCTGTCTGTAATTGTTTTGGTTTCTTATTAAATTGTCAAACATTCATGGTCAATTGATTCTACATGACAGTTAAACTATCTTTTGGCTGTCTGTAATTTATTTGTTTCTTATTAAATTGTCTAACATCTACTGTCAATTCATACTACATAACATTTAAACCCTCTTTTCGATTTATTGTAATTTTTTTGTTTCTTATTAAATTGTCTAACATCTACTGTCAATTCATACTACATAACATTTAAACCCTCTTTTCGATTTATTGTAATTTTTTTGTTTCTTATTAAATTGTCTAACATCTACTGTCAATTCATACTACATAACATTTAAACCCTCTTTTCGATTTATTGTAATTTTTTTGTTTCTTATTAAATTGTCTAACATCTACTGTCAATTCATACTACATAACATTTAAACCCTCTTTTCGATTTATTGTAATTTTTTTGTTTCTTATTAAATTGTCTAACATCTACTGTCAATTCATACTACATAACATTTAAACCCTCTTTTCGATTTATTGTAATTTTTTTGTTTCTTATTAAATTGTCTAACATCTACTGTCAATTCATACTACATAACATTTAAACCCTCTTTTCGATTTATTGTAATTTTTTTGTTTCTTATTAAATTGTCTAACATCTACTGTCAATTCATACTACATAACATTTAAACCCTCTTTTCGATTTATTGTAATTTTTTTGTTTCTTATTAAATTGTCTAACATCTACTGTCAATTCATACTACATAACATTTAAACCCTCTTTTCGATTTATTGTAATTTTTTTGTTTCTTATTAAATTGTCTAACATCTACTGTCAATTCATACTACATAACATTTAAACCCTCTTTTCGATTTATTGTAATTTTTTTGTTTCTTATTAAATACATTATAATACAAAATAAAGCATAACGTTGGTTTACTAATGTATTCAAAATGCAGAAAGAAAAAAGGACACACAGTGAACTACAAATTAGAGATGTCAAATTAAACAACACAGAAGTTTAAATATCTGGGAAATATCTTAACAGGTGACAAAAATATGACACAAAAATTCAAGGGTATATTGGAATAGCAAAATACACCCTCAACAAAGTGGAGGCTATGTAGAATAATGAATTAATTCTTGTTCGAATTTCATTCACTTACGTGCAAATACCCATAGTATCCATCTGAGATGAATCCATCTTTTTTCAATCCAGATATGGGTAATTAGCAGAATGGACTGGGTTTTATAGATATGAATGAAAACCAGTGTAGCAGAAGGATAACTGAATTCAAAACCTGTGTAGTCGGTGAATAAACCAGCTTCTCTACCAGACCCTAGTCTGGTGAGGCGGCCAAATTGAAGTCTAGCAGCAGTAAAAAAGGAGCTGTTAAAGAATGATTGAACTCCTCAGAGTTAATGGCCATTTACTTCGACGAAGAGTTAAATAGCCTCACCAATGAACAATTACCCAAGAGAAGTGAGTACGGCTATAATTCTGAAGACATGATCGACCAGGGAAGGGTTCCGCTAACAGAAGTGCGAAGGCCCTGAATTTAGATTAATTCAAACTAAACAAATTATTAAGAAACCAGAAAATACCACCAGGAACAGAGAAAAGAGTGCGGTAACACTATGTAATCTCAATCATCATATATCTCAGTGAACTCAGGACAATTTACTCACAGGGAAAATTTAAGGCAACATGGTTGTCTTTCTTCAAAACGAAGCTGGAAATGCCATGGATGGGGCCTGTAAGAAACTAGAAAACTTTAAGGAAAATGGAAACAAAAAAAAACGCTCATGCTTAGAATCTGAAAGAACAGCTGAAATTTAAACACATAAAAAAATTAGAAAAGAAGGATTAGAAAATTTAATACTCCCAGGACATATTGGTAGTAAGAGGGATACCTCGGCGTGGTATAATGGTTAGCAAGCTTGTCTTGCTAGAACCTATTACAGCTGAGTAGTGAGTTTAATCCTCATTGGGTACTCCATACTTTCGGCCTTGTGCCACATCTAAGCTGCTCTTAGATTGGAGGCAAGAGAGGCGGGGGAAAACTGTGAGTAAATTATGGATTGATACATTTTCTACGGCTTATCAACACATTGCTATTTATTTAAATCCTGGAAATATTTTTAGATTGAAAAATTTTGGTGGGGGAGATAATAATGGTTTAGAGATTTAAGCCATACTAATTAAACCATAGCTATTAGGAGAAGATCTGGATCCCTACTTGTTTTTGCGCGGAAATGAATATAACGAACTGAGCTAGAATTAGAACCCGGCTCTCTAATTAACTATTCTAAGCCACTATACCACCCGCACATCAAAGTTTACATTCTACTAGTATTTCCAAGCGGTCACCCATCTAAGTACTGACCAGGCTTAACGTTGCTTAACTTCGGTGACCATGACTACATTCTAAAGACATCTGATATTTAAACATAGGTTAGTTTGACACAAGATAACATGTGTCCGACACCCAGTGACAAATGTAATCACTAAATTAGGACATCGAAGTATATGGCACCTGGATCGGCGTGGTTAACTTCGGTGATAGTATGGGAATCATAGTTGAGGGGAGAAGAAGAAGGTGATTAGTTCCTTTTCCAAGGGTATTGGCACATAAGTGAATATAAAAGAAAACAATGAGAACTGGAATTCGGCCTTCCTATTAATAATTCCAAGTCATTATCCATTACAGCATCCGCAAATCCAAGCCTGCAGCACCTGGCAGTCCCAAATTGTCACCTCTCTAGATAGTGACCAGGCTAGATATCGCTTAACTTCATTGATCGTATATAAATTGGTGTTTCAACATGATGAGGCCCTAAACCAAGAAAGGAAAAAAAGAAAAAAAAAGAAAAAACGGAGACAAGAAAAAAAGTGGAGAAGAAAACAAAATGATAGAATTGAAAAAGTCGGAAAGAAGAAAAAACAAGAGTAAAACGGATAAAATAAGGAAATAAGAAAAAGAAAATAAAAAAGTAGAGAAAAAATGAAAAAAAAATGGAAACTCAACTAGTAAAAAAACACTGTACAATGTTGCCTAACTTCAATAATCGTACGGCGTTTCAATGTGACGTAGTGAGTAACCTAACTAATGAACGTGTGTAAATGGCAGATAGAATAAGGAATTTGGAGAAAGCCAAACATTGCTTAGAGTTAGAGTTGAAGAGAGACATAATAGCCCACCTTCTGAAAAGATATGGTGACCTAGAAGAATACATCATCAGTCTATTTTTAATTATCGGCCAGAAATGCGCATCTGCCGATGCATTTCTTAGTTGGTCCAGTAAGCAGGAGTTCGTAAGCGTCTGAGGCCTTTGCAATTCGTAGCAACTCAGGAAGCCAGTTCCATCACTACTTCAAATATTATGTTATACTGATTTACGTCCTATCAACAACAACAGGGAACCCCTAATTGAATTAAATTATTTCCTCTATCGACCATCTTTACATGTCAAGAACCATTTCAAATATCTTGTTAATAGAAGATGGCAAAAACATCGATTCGTGTCATTTCCAAATTAGCACAAAATGTACAGAGGAAAAAAAACAAGAGCAGTTGCAACAGGGAATTGAACTCGCTTTGCTAATTCGATTTTCTGTACTGATTACTGCTCTGCCAATCTTTACTTTGGCGTTTACTTAACTGACACAAAACTAAATGAGGAAAATGAAGAAGGAAGATAGTGTTACATCAATCTTCTAAGTGGGAAAAATCTGCTAGCGATGAAAATAATCAGCGCTGATAAGAAAATCGGCAGCTATCTCAGATACCCGTCACAACCATTGCAACTTTTCAACTATTTGGCGCATATGAATTTCTCGGAGTTGCAAACATTTCATTTGTAGATACTCACGCTTTCTGTTGGTGTTTTTTATAGTACCTCAGGTTCTGTATTTAAATATTAATGAAACCTGCAGAGACATTGCCAGTAAAATTCTCATGTTTGGTGTTTTAAGATTTTTCAGCAATTAAATCAATCCGCTTTATTCGAAAAAAAAAAACTCAATGCTTCCCAAGACAGATGAGAATAACATAACTACATCAATAAAATTGCTAAAAAATATTTCTAAGCGAGAGTCGAATTAATGGAAAAGTCTAAACACGTGTAGAATTGAGAAAGGAAACGTTCTAAGCAAATATCAAATTCAAGGAATAATTTTAAACAGGGTAGAATTAAAAGCATAATTTCAACAAATATTGAACTAAAAAAATGATAGTAAGCAAATGTCAAATAATATGAATAAAGCTAAGCAAGGTTCGAATTAAAGGAATAATTCTAAGTTAGAATTTAAAAAAAGAATCGAAATAAAAGAATAATTCAAGCAAGCACTGAATCTATTAAATGGAATAATTTTTATAAAGTTCGAATTAAGAGAGTAAGACAAGCCAAGGTCGAATTAAACGAATAATTATAAGTAACAAAAGGATAGAATCTGAAAAAAACAACAGAATCAGTCTTGGCTACAAAATTCACCTGATCTCAGATCTTCCCAAAATCCGGTGCTTTGATTGATTAATTTGTTTATATGTTTTTTACGGTTTATCAACCCTTTGTGGGTTACTTAAAGTCGAAAGATATTTTTGTAAGATTTTTTCTGTTGTAAGAATAATCCTTTTGTGGTGAGCAAAAATTGCATTAAATTTTAAAGATTTTTCAAGAAACAAATGCTACATTTTAACCCATATCTGGGGGAGAAGAGAGGAAGTCATACCTTTCTAAAAGATAGTTGCGCATAAATTAATGTAAAAAACTCGATTGGAATTCTGGATTGCTATGTGATGTCAGTTCTTCAATACGGCAGTGAATGCTGGACAATATCATCGAAAATGAGGACAAAACTGGAAGCAGCGGAAATGTGGTTCTACAGAAGAATGCTGCGGATATCGTGGACTGAGTATGCAAGCAACGATGAGGTGTTGGAAAGAATGGCAACAAAAAGGAAATTAATACTGAGCATCAGGAAGAGACAACTGAAGTTTCTGGGACACGCAATGAGGAAGGAGAGCTTGGAGAACCTGATACTGACTGGCCAGATAGAAGGAAAGAGAGACAGAGGAAGGCAGCGGATAACATATTTGCAGGGCCTGATCAGGTGGATGACGGAACGGGGGTTGCCAGAAGCAACAGGAGCAAACATACTAAGAGCCACTAGGGATAGGGAGACGTGGAGAGCCATGATCGCCTACATCCTGAAGGGACAGGGCACATAGAAGAAGAAGAATATTCTTTGCACCTCTATCACATTCAAATGTTGTTGCCGTCACTCACGAGCGGATTTAACCTGTCCGTTTCGACATTCCCATCAGCAAGATAACATCTAACACGGCTGATTGGCGAAATCTTCGAGGAATTATTCAGCAGAAGAATAATGTTTTTGAAACCTTTTTCGATTATGACACTGGATGTCCTAAAACATTCCCCTAAGAAACCAATTAAAATATTAATAACATGTTTTTTTGTTTTGTTTTTTTTTAATCATATCACCCCAAGCAAGGCGGTAACGCCACTAAAGCGCAGGGTGCTACGTAATAATGAAACGTTTGGAAAAGAGAAAGCCGGAAACCACATCCTAAACAGGGAACAATGGATGAGCCTCTTCACCTGTTCAATAGACGTGGGTGGAGTGTGAACCGGCCAATAGTTTAGTGTATCTACTCCAATTAAAAAAAAAAAAAAAGAGTGAAAAAATTGGAAAAGAGAAAACCGGAAACCACATCCTAAACAAGGAACAAGGGCTGAGCCTCTTCACCTATTTGATATTCTTTATTTTCAAAAACAAAAATCTATTTTATTTATGAACTCCCCTACGATTAACCTGTGTATAAACAGAAGAATAATACGAGAGATGCTGAAAATTCTCGGCCCAACGAAAACGCTATTTAAAAAAAACAAATATCTCATATCTGACCATTTGGTCAAATTTGAGGAGGGAAATCAGACAGAGAATTTTTCGATATCCCCTCGTATTGATATCAAAGGGATATAAAAGATTTTATAGGAACACGAATGTAGAAATTATTTAAATATTTTGGTTTCTAAATATTTGTTTTGCCAGTATCCAATAAATAAAGCGTCTGTTTGCCTTAAAAGAAAACCTTTGCTTGAAATCGAACACTGAACGTTGATTTTCAAAATTAATCTTTGATCGGGAAACAAAAATGATAAAGAAATTGATAAATAAAAAAGTAGACACTGTGATAGATAGATAGATAGATAGATAGATAGATAGATAGATAAAAACGAGTATTAAATAAAAATAAAAATGAGTAAATATTTATAGATATTATATGATTGACCCCTTGTGTGTGTGCGCGTGAGTGTGTGTTTGTATATACCTATTACGAGATTCTTTAAAAAAGAAATAGAAATACATTAAAATGATTTATTATACGCTCTCTGATCATGAAAACTGGTAAACAAATCCGTTGATGTTTTAATATATGATACTACGATACACTAAGACGCCGAAAAATATAAAGTATCGCCTTCCCTTTACTCCAATCTCTTTTAACGCAGTTCCGTCTTTTCTTGATTCAGGCATAATTTTACCATTAACATGACAACTACACGCTAGATTGCACAGTTTGGTTTGAAATTCCCTTCACTGCGTGGCTTAATCTCTCAACCAATCAGAATTTGTCTGTACACCTCCCATCTTTCTCTTTAGCTTCTTCATTTCCTACATTTGATAAGATCTTTACATTTCTATCACCATTAACACAACTTTATCTGACTATTTCCGCTAGGCTTTTCTTGTTGTTCTAGACGAATTCAAATTCAGCTATTTTAACATTTTAATGGATGTTCATCCAACAACCAAGCTGACAGCCTCCAAGACGTTTTGCCCTGCTAATGTTTCGCCAGTCTCAACTGAAAAAAAATAATGTCTATTATTATGCACAATATAAATGAAAAAATGGTTATATCTATTCATCTCTACTAAGTTTCCTCAGAACCGTACATATGTTATGATTTCTTATATTTCTATCTTGATCTCTAAGATGATGTTTTAATTGAGGAAGACCTGGCTGAAACGTTGTAACAAAAATAGCAAAAAAGAGTGTTGGTTGGTTGGTTGGTTGGTTGGTTGGTTGGTTGGTTGGTTGGTTTTGTTTAGTGGCATATCAATTTCTATGGATTATTCAATGCCGAAAGCTAAATAATCTGAACACTTTTTTATAGCTTCAACTAAGTATATTGTGGTGATACGGAGCAAAAGCGATGGACTGGATGTTTGCGCCCACACAATCAAAAAGCAAATGACCAAAACTCGACGGTGCGAAGCCGGTTTCGCGCAGATGTTCCAGTTGAAAGATAAAAATTAATTAAATATTAAATTTCCAGTTCGCGAGACTACGCAAATTTTATTTATCGGCCAATGGGAAGCCCAGAATCAAATACAAGTGTGAATTCCCAAATGATCTGCTGCGATCCAAAAAGTCGAAATAAAAAGCCGATACAGAAAGCATCGCCAGACAGACGCAGACACACCCGGACAGACTCGAGAGAGAGACGAGAGTAATCAGTATCCCCTTGACCTAAGTCAAGCGGCTTACTCTCTTAGCCTCCCTTTCCTCTCCTCTTATCTTTCGCTGTCTCAAAACTACTTACTGACCTAAGGAGCGAATACATCAAAGACACCCCTTACTTACAACGCTCCCACATTCCTAAGCATTAATTCTCTTTTCAGCATTCTATTGCCATGAACATTTTAACGTCCGTTGGACCTATACTTCAAGTATTACTTTAATTGTAAAAACCTTAATTGATATATGTATATATAAAATGTTATTTTTCAACTCAAAAAATCTGTAATCATTTTATGACTTATAGTGGCTATTTTATGACTTATAGTGGGCTATTTACAACGAGGCCAAGTTCCGTTAATCTGCAACAATATACAACTACCTTTCACTAGAAAGGACGCCCACTATAAACTGGAAAAGAATGGATAACCCGCTATAATATCAATTGTATACTTTCAACTACAGATAAAAATTAAAATGTATTGCTGGCTATTTTGCTTAAAACTGTATTGTTGATTATTTTATTGGTTCTTTTTTATATAAAAATGTATTGATAGGATTTATACTATAAAATGTAGTATTATACTTTCATAGTGTTTTATTTTCGTTTTTGGAGTTTACTATTAGGCGTAAGCTGGAACCCTAACAGATACTAACACCCCGGGTCAGGGTGAACAAGGGAACAACAATTAAGCGGTGGTTTCACGCTTCTCGAAACGCCTAATCATTAGATCAGAGGCTTTGCTGCCAGATATAGTTCATCGTTATACCCAGGACTCTAAAAACGATGGGACCGACTGAAAGAATCGATATATATTTGGTTCAATTCATTTAAAATTAGACACGAATTATTATTAATTTATTTCTTCTCTAGTTAGCGGAGGGTTTTTTGTTTTTTGTTTTTTTGATTTTTGGGTTTTTTTTTTCTTACTCAGTCGATTTAGAATACCGAAAATATTTATTTTTAAGACACAACCATTTTCTAGGTAATGCATAGATGAGTTTTTAGCGAAGTATTGAACAAATGTGCGTTGTGGTGCATTGGATATCGGCTCGAAACGAGAAATCGGAGAGGGGGGCGAGTTCGAATTCCAGCCGAATTCATTGCATTCACTTACGCGCAAATAACCTTGGGAAGGGTATTAATCCATCTATTCCTTCCAGTTATGGGTTAAATAACAGGACAGATTGGGTTCTATAGCCTTGGTCGGCAACCAGTCTACCCCAGAAAGCAATGGCAACCTACCGCGGGATAATCTTCTGCCCAATCAGTCATGTCTCTTTCGAGACATGATCGCCCAAGCGTGTATCACGTATGGCACTTGACTGACTGATTGAACAAAGCAAGCTAATTTGTACAGCGTATTTTTATATTTTTCATAATTTTTTTTTTTAAATGTTTCTATTTTCCGTATTTCTCTTTTCTGTGAACTTTCTTTGACTTTCATTTCTGAGTCCTTCTTCGAAAATCTTTCAATTTTTTTCTCGAGTTTCATTCATTTTTCATTTCGCATTACCTATTTTATTCTTCATCTCACTTATTATTAATCTTCAGGACATTCCTAATCTCACTTCTATACCTTCTTTTATTTTTTCTTTCAATTTCAATTTTCTCATACATTTATTTACTTCTCATTCATTTTGTAAATCTGTGTTTCAGATAATAAATTATTTACTCTAAAATAAACAGTAAGTATAGTTTCTACGTTTGCTAATGAAACAGACGTCTAACTGTTAGTAGATTTGCGCCTTCATATTGGCTACCCCCAATTTCCCGAACAGACATTGATGGCAATAATTTTTATTTATTGAGAAAAAAAATTGATGCACAGATTAAAAACTACAGATGATTAAGGAGTTCTCGACTACACTCGACCTTGATGTGAATAATGAGTAATCATGCTGGATTCACAAAGAGGCAGCCACAGAGCGAGTCGATGGAGTGGGAAGAATTTCCTGAAAATGTTCTCACACTTCATTAAAACATGATTTCTTCATGAAGATGTTAGTTTCCACCCAAACTTTGGTTTCGATCTCCTATGCTTCTTTCCCACCGGCCTTAAAAAATCGATATCAATAAATTGCATGTCTTACGGTTGAAAAGCACACGTTTAAAGGTGGGTAGCTGTATGCGCCTTTAATATTCGAAATCAATTCAGAAAAAGAACGCTTCACTGATTAGGTGAGTCAAACAAATCGATTGAAAGCAGGGTTTCCCAACCTGGGCGGTATCGCCCACCGGTGGACGATTTCAATTGTTTGGTTGGTGATTAGCAACTGAGCAAAAAATAGTCAGTGATTGAATTTTTTTAAATCATTTCACCCCAAGCAAGGTGAACTGCTACTTGCGCTCAGGGGGTTACAGTAAGAGAAAAAAACTGGGTACACGGGTATTGAGGAAAGTTTAAAAGATGAATGGGATTCAAGAAGATAGAAAATGGCAACTTACGTTGTATTGAATTTTTCGGAAATTGTAGCTATTAGGGGACAAGTAAACAGAGGGGATTTCCACAGACAGAAAATGCTAGAAAAGATACTGTTAGAGCAGAAGTGAAGGTAAATTTAACTATTTCAATGGTAAAAAGATGGGACTTAGATGCCAATCTAATAGCATACTTAAATTCACGTGAATGGGCACCGGGGAAAACAAGCTCGTCTTTTTTTAGAAAATGTGAAAGCTACTAATTTTCGTAGGCGATATAGGATTTTGCATATTAAATTTGTTTAAATTTTTTCATTTTTTTTTGTCAACGCTTGCAACACTAACCCTAATCGTAAAACTAACATTAACCATAACAATGAATTATATATATATATATATATATATATATATATATATATAGTTTTCAGTGGCCAAGTTTGCTTTAGTTTTTCTTTAATATAGTACCAGCAGCAGCAGCTGCCATAGCAAAAGTAAACATTATTTTTATTACCTCCCTTCGGTTTTTTTTACTACATCAAAATGACAGTTTACAAAGCCAGTAACAAAACTTGACCAAATAATTTTGATATAATTTGAATATTTACTATACAGGTGGGTAGTGGAAATTTTTCCATGTGAAAGTAGGCGATATGGCAAAAAAGGTTGGAAGCCTTGATTTAAAGGGATATAAATCTTTACCTGTTAAAAACTAATTATTTCTATGGAAGTTCTTTGCATTTCAATATAATATGGCCAAACAGTTTTGAGAATTACAACAATATTTGACATCATAAATTGTATTAATTATTAACGAATATGTATTTAGTCCATTAACAGTTACCTGGTATTTAAATGAGTTTCATTAAACAATTCATTTAAAATGATTCAGTATTTAGAATGCTTTTTTACAATGATTTAGTATTTAATAGAAATTAACTTAAAGCTTATAAAAATGCATAGCCTTCAACTAGTAAAAAGTAGACACCAAATAAGATTATAGAAGCAAAGGTTCCTCGTGTTAACGTGATTAATAACGCATTATCAATCCAATAATCAGAATTGGATAAGTCTGTTATTGTCGCTTACTGAAATATACGAGAAAGTCAGAGAAAGTAAATAACTATTTACTAATATGTATGTGTGTGTGCATGCGTGATAAATTCTTTCTTAAACATTGAATCAATTGGAATGAAAAAACGGTTTTTCCAAAACAAATCTTCAATTTTCTTTAGTGAAGACGATCAAAAGAGAAAATATTGGGACTATCGGTATGTTAATATCTAGTAAAAAAAACGGGTTACTGTTAAAGTATTTTGCTATTACCAAGAAAAAATTTCGATTATCATTTTTCCGCCTTACAAGACGCTGCGGCATGTAAGACGCACCCTAATATTGGAAGAAATTTCCAAGACAAAATGTCATTCACATACAACAACATATCCACTATGTGTCTCTTACATACTGGCGCCACGTATTATCTACATTGAACAATCGTTCAATTTTGTTTGTGCCATACTAGTTGGTGGTTAGTAAATATACTATACATCTCTCATTATCCAAGAATGGTTTTATTTTCATAAAAATTTAATGAAAAATTTTCAAAATATGCATATAAAAATATAAAACAATCAGAAAAATTGTATTCATCTTCAAATCCCAAAAACGCGTTACTGCTGAATTCATGTAAAAGCTCTAAACGATCATGAGCAGAGCCATCACTATTGTCAGTTGTGTACAATAAATGGTCCTCTCTACCAACCATGTCATTACTTATACCACACTTTTTGAAAAACCTTACAACAATTTTGGATTTAATAGTATTCTAAAATTTCAACACCCAATTCACACACATGAGCTATTGATGGCAGTTTCATCCTTCCGCACGGTGTCATTTCATGTCTTCCCTCTGCCATTCCAAAAATAACCGCAAAAAATTTTAGCTACAGTTTCGCGGTTATTTTTTGTTTCCACAACTCACACACTTGAAGATGATCTCGGAAGAAGATTGAAAGTACTTGGGAATATCGAGAAATTAATAATAAACTAATCTATCATGGTTACAGCTCATTTCTTACATATTTCAATTATACTACGCGAAAGATTATCCGTGAGTATGAACGGATTTTATTAAAAATAAGCACACACAATGTTTGCAGTTTATTTAATCTGATATATATAATACATTCTTTTGCAGTGTTCCTCCGATGAAGAGTAACACATGATGTCACTATGCTATATTTTAAATTTTCATCTTTCTAAAGAATACCCACGATATTTTGTCTACGACATGGAAAGAACACGGTTCTTCAGAATTACAGAAACTGTCGAAAATACTGAAACAAAACAACAGACAAAACACTCAAACATCGAACTCAATATACATCTTCTCCGAAAATTGCAAAAATGCAATAAGAAACATTAAACAGACATACCTCATCGGTAGTATCTGATCAAACGTGTCTAGATGAATACTTGTTGACTAAAATCTGCAATCTTATTGGTCCTAGTCATCCATCAGGGCTTGTCAGTTTTCCATTACCGTGACGTAAATTATCTGTGACTTTTCTATAAATATTTGCATGGTAATTGTTCTGATGAGATTTCCTCTTTGGTAACTAGACGTTAGGAATTTAAGCGTACTTCTAAATTGGCATCAAAATCTCATCATCTTAGAATTGAAATGACTACAAATAACCGTCAGTTCTACGCTAAGTCAACTTTGATTTTCAAAAAAGTAAATGCACTGTCAATCGTTATCTTCTGTTTTCTAATTCTTGTTCTTTTAGTGTTCTCTCTCCTTAATAAGATTTTATTTTTCTCATATTCTCTGACACTCTGTAACCGCATGCATCATAGTGGATTTATTGTTGAGCTTGAAGCGATATATATATATATATATATATATATATATATATATATAGAGAGAGAGAGAGAGAGAGAGAGAGATAGAGAGATTAATCATTAAATTATTATTAATATATATAGGATTAATACAGAGAAGTTTGTGACTTAACTGAGCAGATTCATGCTAACTTCGAAGTTTTCGTAAGAACACCGTTAGGATGTCGTCACTCATCTTAGCCCTGACAAGTTATAACATCCTAACGGTGTCTTCACGAAAACTTCGAAGTTAGCATGATTCTGCTCAGTTAAGTCACAAACTTCTTTGCATTAATCCTATTAACGCGCATTTTATGATAAAAAAAACTGCTTGCAAAAATATCTGTAAAACTCCTGAAAAAACAACAATCTTGGTGCTAAATATTATCACAGCTCAACACATAATATATATATATATATATATAATGTTTGTTGCTCTACTTTCGTATTGAGCGTTTTCGTGTTAGGGTTTTCGTCTTGGGTTTTTTCTTTCTTACGAGTACTTGACTTTTTGTTCATGTACTTCGTTTGTTTCTTTTTTTACTTCCCCTTCTTTTCCCTCCGAGTTCGTCCTCAGTGGGTTGTACAAGACGATTTAAATTATAGCATAATTAATACTAGTTTTGGTAGAGTTATTTCTGTTACTATTGGTATTATAATTACTATAGTTAATATTATATATATATATATATATATATATATATATATATAAAGTGGTTATAGATTATTTATCAGAATCCAAGCCAACTCAAAATAAATAAAAGTTATTTCCTGATGGTTAATTATTTTCTCTATGCCTTAATTTTTGATTCCACAAAAATGTCAGCCCTTTTCTATTAGTGTGCATAACAAGTTGCATATATCTGTCTGTGCGCACGAATGTGTGAAAACATAAGCGTGTTCACATGTTAGCGAGAGAAAGTGAGAGACAAAAAAGCATAAATGTTTTCCAGCCAAGTTATTCATAAATCACAGTTTTCCCTGGAAGTCTTCTTTACATCTCTTGGCCAAAGCTCCACCACCGAGGATCGCGAACAGGGCCAAAATTTCATCCGAAACTGTATGATTAATGTCGTTCTGTTCGTTAAAAATCGAACTAAGGATCGATCAGCTTCCGGGTAAAAAACAGTAACGTTCACATGTTGCAAGGTTGCGGAGGCTTGGAATGAAACCAAATCAAGTGAATGACACTTACTGGACGAAATACAACGCCCTAGGGAAGATCTATTTCCAAATGTGACCATGTGTATTTTACGACGTTGGATTTTATTTAAGCAATATAAAAAGCCGGGATTGATTTAGGGGATAATAATAATTGAAATAAATATTGCCAATCCTCTACGGTCTGATGCCAAATAAAATATGGGCATCATCATGTATAGGTAAGTGTGGAAAAATAAGAAAATCTAATAAACAGTAGAGAGTCAATGAGCAAAGCTTTGAGAAAGTGACAGGATCGAAATAACGGGGATTGTCAAACATCTGAAGGGAGGGAAAGTGACATTAGTTAGCGTCTGATATTAAGAGAAATATCTAACTATAGTTTTCACATCTATAATGTGTATGAAAAGGGAAAAAGAAAAGATGAAATTAACATTAAAAGAAGAAATTTATAAGCCTAGAGAATTAGAAACAAACAAACAAGCAAAAAGTGAAAAATAGATATAAATGAGAAACAAAGAAACAAAGGAACAGACAAACAAGGCCAAAGTGAAAATACACGGAAATTAAGAAAGAGTGAAAAGTCGATAAAAAGGAGAAAGAAAGAAAGATACAATAGATAAAATTCAGAAAGAAAGAAAGAAAGAAAGAGACAAGCAAGCAAAAAGTGAAAATAGATAAAAAGAAATGGGAAAGAAAGAGTGAGAAATAAATAAAAATGAGAGATAAAGAAATTACGTAAAAATGAGAAAAAAAGAAAGAAAGAAACAAAAAAAGAAAGAGTAGATGTCACTTGAATTCGAAAAACATCTACCCCATAGCTGCTTGTTATTTGTGCTGAGGAGATATCACTCAGAAGTCTCCGTATCCTAGGTCATACTGACCAGGCCCACGATAAATATGCAATGAAAGAGAAAATAAATAAATAAATAAATAATAGACAAAAGAATGAAGGAATCGCCAAAATACAAACAGAAAATTACAAAAATTTAATAAAAAAATATTCAACTTTCTGTCAAATTGAAACTCTCTCTCTCTCTCTCTCTCTCTCTCTCTCTCTCTCTCTCTCTCTCTCTCTCTAAAAATATATTTATAAAGAAGCTAGATATATCTTCCTAGATATATCAGCTATAAAGTTATCAAATAAAGTGCAATTGGCACAAAGTTACAAATTTGGAGGACCCATTGCAGATCAAACAATCGTCAGCTAGCTAGTTTGCTACCCACTATACCACAGTAAGAAAAATAAAGTTTCCATGTGTCTAATTCTTCAGCGAATGACTTTGGCCAAAATCTAGCAATAGCAGCAATTCTACCCTGAATTGACATCATGAGATTACTTTTAAAATTACAGTATTATAGAATTAGACCAGGCAAAAATATTGATAGTTTATGGTGTCCGGGTAAACACTTGCTCCCAAAGTCCTTGGAGATAATCAGGAGACATTTTGAGGGAGAAATGCGGGGTCTGATATGTCAAAATTCTAATTATTTTGAAAGAATGCAGTCAAGTTCGTTTATTAAATACAGAAAACAGGGATTCTTGGATTTTTCATCTTATTTCTAAGACAAGAGACTAAGCGCTGTTAAAATATATTAAGCAATAAACATTCCTTAGATTCAAAATCAAAAGAATGGTCTGAAATATTATCAGTCCCGATCTGGCATCTCAATTTCATTCACTTGAAGCCATCCGTACTTGACATACTTGATAGCAACATATTCCTTTGTTATGGGGTGCTGAACAATTTTCAGCCTTACCTACTTCCCGTAAATCATACCAAATCAAACATCAGATTCTTTTTCAATTCCCTACTTAGTCTGTCCGTGAACTCACCCCTTTGTTCCCCTATTTGCACCTGCTATAATATGTAAATATCAATTGAAAAACTCATTTACTTGGTGATAGGTTCATTAAAATATCATGAAGTCAACTTAACAACATGTGAGCAAATCGTTCAGATCTTGTCTCAAATGGCACCTCGTGTTAATAGGAAAAAATAATTGCTTTTCTCAAATTCTTTATCCCATTGTCAGAGGTCTGTGTTCAAACCCAGATAAAAGTCAAAATATCAAAAGCTGATTTCCAAGGTATGTAAACCCACTAAACTTGAAACTTTGACGCATCAAAATCTGCGCAAACATATTGCTCTCTCTCTTTCTTTCTCTCTCTCTCTCTCTCTCTCTCTATATATATATATATATATATATTTCTCTATCACATTATCCCTCTCTCTATCTTTTCTCTTTCTTTCTCCTCCCTCTTTTTGTCTATTTCTTTCTCTCTCCTGAGTTGACCGTTTTTGCTATCTTTCTCCCCCCCATCTCTCTTTCATTCTTCCTGTTGGGTATTGCCAATTGGAATTTATAAAATCTTTCTCTTCAAAGTGTTTATCAGGATAACAGACTTCTCAAGTTCACTGTCATCGGTCTTTCTTGTATTGATGGGCGCTTTCTTCCTAACCTTTTGTTTAATGTAGTATGGAAGGTCAACATATTAATTATACCATTATTCATCCTTTTAGTTTCATGATATATCCATTTTAATTATTGCTTCTGTTGAAAGATTTTAAATGATGAGGTTTTACCTATTTGGTAAAGTTTATTATTTTTGACAAACAGTTTAGGCTCCTTCCGACCAGTCGGGAACAGCAGCCAGCAAACTGCCAACCCGGTTCCCTCATCATGGAAAGTCGCAGGCACTGATTAGTCAGATCCCCAAATCGTTAAGACAGTTCAATTATTATGGCCTTGGCAGAAAGAAAGAACCGAAAAATTATGTCCTAAACCTAGAACAAGATATTATCCTCTACACCTGTTCAATAAACATGGAAGCAGTGCGGGCGAGACGATACTATTAAATATCTACTCCTATTAACGTAGGAAGCTGGGCGATTTTAAGAAAATAATTCGAATTCTTAAGTTGATATTTTGGTTTTGTAAT
The DNA here is from genome assembly GCA_037127315.1 of Ascarosepion bandense. Taxonomy (NCBI): domain Eukaryota; kingdom Metazoa; phylum Mollusca; class Cephalopoda; order Sepiida; family Sepiidae; genus Ascarosepion; species Ascarosepion bandense. The sequence continues at coordinate 386,615 of JBBBDQ010000355.1, forward strand.
ATCTTTCAGTATTTGGACAAAATTGACTCTCTCGCCACCTATCTTAGGTTCAATTTCTTTATCGCCTGTACTAAATTTATCATAACTGATCTATAACACTTGCTTTCCAATTACAGATCAGATTTTCTGTTATAGCGAGTTTTATTGTTCAGTTTACGCAAAACCAATGATTTGGTTAACAAAATGGTGATTCAAGACTAATTCGTAAAATGATCTCAAAAAATGAAATCGTTAGGTTGGGATATTTTACTACATCCCATAATTGCAGTAATTTGATATCGTTTTTTAATCAGATGACTGAAATACTTTATCAAACGTGAGAATGCGATTAAATCAACATTAATAGATATTTTTAGTGCAGAATGTCAAATTCTTGCAACAAGTAATAGAATAGTTTAATTTTGTGAGATAATCATTGTCAAAACTTAAGTTTATTACATTTGAACATGTTATTATTATTTCTAAATATTTTATATTCCTTTCCAAATAGCCTAATGAAGTGATAGCTAATTAATGTGAAAGAGCTTTCGTGCCCTACGAAAGTCATATTGACACTATTATCTGCCCTCTAATCTGTTTTCAGACGGATTAAAAGCTCGATTCTTTTTCCTTTTCTTTTCTTTTGAATTACAAACGAAAAAGCAAAAAAAATAAAAAATAAAAATAAAACAGCATGCAATTTGTTGATAATTATTAATGCTACATTTGATAGGCTTTCACAGTTAACCATGCAAAGATGTGTTAGCCTCAGTTAAATGTGAGATGAAAGGTTTAAAATAAAATATTATGAAAAAACTAATTGTCTGATTTCTATTAAGATTACTCGGAATTTTTTTAAAAGAAACATTTATAAACATTTCATCCATTTTTTTTTAAAATTAAGAATTTCGATTTCTCAACGTTTGGCCATTATTGTCTTATATTATCCATTTTGACTCGCAGTTTATTTTCTTATTCTTTCTTTTTCTTTTTTTCTTTTTACTAAAGCCATTACTCTATAGCAACGAGTAGACAGCGTGAACATCGTAACCTGTTTTCTGATTTATGCTGTCGTAAATTTAAGACTGATAAAAAAGCAATTGAAAAAAATAGCGACAAAGAAAATGATAATTAAAAATAACTAATAATATCTGGCAATATTTCATTTAATAAAAAATATAATATAAAATAATATTTCTGCAATTAACTCTTTCAGTTACCCTTTTTCTTTAATTGTTCTCATCATAGCTCAGTTAAATATTTTAGCAGAAAAAATTAAAAAAAACTGAAATTGAGATGGGAGTGCCTTTCATAATTGTGCAAAATCCATAATTGCCAACGGCTAAGTCAAATATCTAAATCAAAATTCGTTATTATTTGCTGATAAACGAATAATCTGATCAAAGAAAAGACATGAATGTAAAATTTATTCCAATAAATGGTTTTAACCAAGAGTAACAAAATTAAGAATTCATTTATCGATTTTTACGGCTTATCAACCCTTTCTAGCTTATTTAAAGCAATATTTTTACAAGGTAAGACTTTTATCACTAAATTATTATTATCTTAAAATAATTGTTATAATGTAAAGCTATTGTGCAGAGAGCAGAGAATGAGTAAAGTTTTTACTTTCCCAAGGATATTTGTTCATATAGTGATATAACAAACCCAACCAGAATTAGAACCCGGACCTCCGACCCGGCATATCCAAGCTTACACTACCTAGTATTCCTAAACGATCACCCATCTGAATACTGACCAGGATTGACGTTGCTTAACTTCGGTTAGCGTGACAACGTCCTGAATGATTCTGATATTTAAACACAAGTCTAGGTTAGTTTGACACAAGATGTGTACGACTCTCAAAGACAAATTAAATAACTAAATTAGCACGTGGAAGCGTGCGGCATCTGGTTCGACATTGCTTAACTTCAGTGCTCGTAATGAAACAGGAGTTTCAATGTGGTGTATCTGTAAACAGAACATTAAGAAGGAATCAATATGATTAATAATCGCCACGCAAACACGAAAAATTATAAGATCACATAAATATCAGTATGTGTTGTTTAAGGCCACAGTTTCAAAACTCTAGGCGTTTATGCTCTGATTTATATAGCGTATAGGTTCTCACGGTGTTCATATACGGTATAGATTTTTACGAGGTTTATATAACGCATAGGGTTTTATAATATGGTAGCGTGGCCTTATGCCAAACTAAAATAATCTGAGTACTCTCGCATCCTGATATTTAAATATAAATTTTCTCCAACCTACGAACACCTTTTCCTTTAACATTTTCCCAACTCGATTCTTTATTCCAACTTGCTTATTAATTTCAATGTCCTCTTCTTCATCTTTTGTTCCCAAAACAAATTAAAATTGAATTCATTTTCCAACCTGCTTTTTTCTTTGGAGTATACAACAGCAATAACATTTAACCCCGAGGTTAAGTAATAGTTTGAAAGATAGTCTAATCGACTACTGTAGTGAGTTCTGTTCTCACTTGGTGCTCCATAGTAGTGGCCTTATGCCAAAATAAGCTAATTCTAATAAATAAGAACAGTATTATTAATCTATTTAGCAGCTTAATTAAAGGTTTTTTTTCCTAAGAGAAAATAAAGATTAGTGAATGTTTGCCTTTTAATTTGATATTGTCAACGCCAATCTAAAATGGTGGCCCTTATCGGTTGTTAGTTTCAACTTCCGGCAAAATGTCTAGCACAGAAGTAAACAAAAGGAAATTATCCATCAACCCATGGCAATAGTGTGGCTGGAACTGCAATAAATTAGTTAATCTAGCAAATCAAATCTACTATTAGTATTCGGTGAGCTTCCCAGTGCTATCAGAGCAACTAATGCAAATACAAAATGTCTTCATCGAATAAAAGAAAAGGCGTTTGATATACTATAGCACAAACATCCACTTGAAACTCTAGAAAAATTTTATTTATATGGAAAAGTTATTTAAGTTATCAATAACCTTTAATGGGAACAAAGCAACCCGCATTCGCATAGAGTCTGAATTTACTGAATACACAAAAATAGCAAGTCTAATAAAACAAGGATACGTTTTCTCACCGGACTTATTTAACCTAAACAACGAGACGATCGTAAAAGAACTAGAAGACTTCGGGTTATCCCACTTGACTTTCTTAGAAAGCCGTCTACATGGAGAGCGCCTTAAGTGTACAAAAAGCGTGCATTTTTCTCACAATTCTCTTATCACTTTTACAACTTCTGGCTATAAGATGTAGTCGCACGCATGAAAAAAGCGCCCCCACTCCGACTGAGGCTTGTTCATTTTCATAGTTTTCTATCTTATATCTTTGTATTCATTCATGCACGTGTCTATCACGTAGGCCTACACAGATTTCACACATGCAAACAAGTGCATTCTTCACTAGTTTCATAAGACTCATCTTTTTTTCTTTTTTGTCACATGTAATTTTTTTGTTAATACATGCGTTGTCGCTTATTTTATATTGGTTTGTGTTACTCATTTTTTAATGAGACTCACAAGCATTCCACGATAATTGTTGCCAAGTACTTTTTAAGGACACATGTTTATACCCAAACATGCTAGCAATCTCGCAACATACCTACCAGGATTTATTATCGGTGAACACAACCTGAACAACTTAAGCTGCATTTATTGTATATGACTCTGTGTTGATGGTAGACTCAGAAGGAAAACTGAAAGAAAGCATAAACAAGATAATAGAAGAAAGCAAGAAGAAAGAACTATTAACTACTAGCAGTATAGCCCGGCGTTACTCGGGTGTAATAAAAGCTTTAAAACTAATCCATGGTCCTGGAGCTCAGACTCTTTGGACGTTGGCACGAAAGACTAAAAAGCAATAGTTGTTTCCAGTTAAAGCGAAACCGTAGACTGAAAGAAAAATGAATGGATATAAGTCAAATTTTGATTTCCTGGTATCGCTATCAAATAAGATTTTTTTCGTCGTAAACTGAATTTTGAAGGCTAAATAAGTCCTCTGAGTAAGTGGTATCATGGCTGAGACTAAACACTACAATTATGCCTACTTAGAGCCAAACCCGAAGCAAAAACTAAAATAAAAGGGCTGAAAAAATATAGACATACAGGCAGATAAACAAACACACACACACACAAACATCTTGCTTTATTTTCAACGCAAGTAAAGAAATTTACGATAAGGCCCTTCAGAAAAGCGGTTTTATTAATAAGTTAACGTATGATAAGCCTGCTATAAACCCAGAATCATCAAAAACTAAAAACACCCGAAAATGTAAAAAAAGGAAGATAATTTGGTTTAACCCTTCTTATTGTAAGCTAACTAATATAAATATTGGTGAGTATTTTCTGAGATTAATCGATAAACATCTTAATAATAATAATAATAATCCCTTAAATAAAATTTTTAATAGGTTCACCCTAAAAATCAGTTACTCTTGCACCTCAAATATAGATGATATAATTGATTCCCATAATAGGCATATTTTAATGAACCTAAATAATACCGACGTTAAATCCGGAATCGTTGATAAATGTAATTGTAATTCTGTGGATACCTGCCCGGTGCAAGGCAAATATAAATCCACCCATGTAATTTATGAAGCCCGTATTTCTCCATCTAACAACAAAGACAATTACCGGACTTATATTGGCATGTCCGAGGGCCCTTTCAGACAGAGACTTTACAATCACAAGTACTCTTTTTCGAACCCTAACCAAAGATTCCAGACGGCACTATCACGTAGATTCTGGGAAATGAAGGAGGAAGGGCATGACCCTATTATCAGCTGGAAATTAATAGGCTCAACTTGTACCCCTAAAAATTTTCGTGATAGGTGTCGTCTATGTTTATTGGAGAAGATTCTGATTTTGAAGTATCCTCATCAGGACTTACTTTTGAATCTTAGGTAGGAATTTATTAATAAGTGCCGTCATAGGGCGGATTTTACAATTTAATTTTTAATTTTAAATTTTAATTTTAATTTTTTTTTTTTAATTTTTAATTTTTAATTTTTCTTTTTATAATTTTTATGGATATGCGTATGTTTGTGTGTGGATGTGCATATTTGTATATATGTGTGTATATATGTATATATGTGTATATGTATGTGTGCATATATGTATTTTTGTAAAAAAAATTTTTTAGCTATTTAAATGCTCTTTTTCATAATATTCATTAATTTTTATATTTTTTTATATGTATGTGTGTGGGTGCATATGTAATATGTATATATATGTGTGTGTGTATGTGTGTGTATGTATATGTGTGCATGTGTGTGTACACATATATATTGTGTGTATGTGAATTTTTTTATATATAGGTGTGTACACATATATATATGTGTGTGTATGCGCATGTATGTGTATATAAGTATGTATGAAATTGAATGTATGTGTGTGTATGTGTATGTATATATGTATTCTTAATCGTAGAATTGTGTGTGTGTGTGTATATGTATGTATGTATGTGTGTACTTCTATATGTATGTATAATTGTAAATGAATTTTTTTTTTTTTACCTAGCGATGTCTTTATTTAGTTTAATTCAAATGACCTAACTTTTTAAAAATAATTTTATTTTAATTCCTATATTTTTTTATTCCCTTTAAAAATAATTATGCCTTTTTAAGTAAAGGCCTTTTTCTAATACTTCAAAGTTTTTGGGAAGTCAGGTTTTTGAATATGTCCAACGTCTGTAATATTTTAAAAAAAAATTTTCTTTCTTTTCTTTTCTTTTTCCCTCCCTTCCTTCCTTTATCTCTCTTATCTCCCACCTTTTTTCCGTGTTGCTTAACCTTACGTCGATTTAACACGGCTGTCTGTTATTTTTTAGTTACAATTCTCTTTCCTTCTTTTGCGAACCCAGACGATGTCAATTTTTTCTTTTCTTGTTTATTTGATTTTATTTTGTTTTATCTTTTTCTTTTTCTTTTCCTTTATGTTTTCTTATTTTCTTTTTTAATTTCTTTGCAAATCTATTTAAAAAGAAAAGTAGACTAATTTTTCTCCAGTTTCTGAAAGGATTTTCCTGTTGCTGAGGTGGTGTGTTATCCCACGTGGGGATCTTCATATCGAAATGGCCATTCAACATCATTGAATTAATCCTTTTTTAATTTATATATATATATATATATATATATATATATATATATATATATATTATCGATTTTCTGCACTATTGTAAGAACTGCAACCTTGAATCTTCTGAATATCGTTTCTTATGTCTTTGTCTATGATTGTATCAAATTTGATTAAAACCGAACCACTCCTTCTATAACCCGATTTTTTCGATTATCGATTTTCGATATTTATCGGTGGTACCTCGACACAAAACCTAGCTAAGAACACTCGCAGACGCTTATAGTACAACTGTGTAAATTTTCAAGAAATATCGGTTCAGCCGTTTCGGAGTCTATAGGTAACGGACACACACACAAACACACAGACAAAGTTCCATTTATAAATAAGTTTAGATAAGAAAACATATTTCGTGTTCGCCTGCAAAAGAAGCAGCTCAAAGTATGTATGGTGAATATCGGTATCAATCAGCTAAAACAATTTGAGTAGCGTAGTAAAAGACGACAGAAAATGTAACAGCGTAATTCACAGACGCGTAGGAATAGATAGAGTGTTTTCCAGAAACTAAGCAAAATATTAAGAGATAGGAAAATATCAGTAGAAACAAAGGAAAAAGTACAGAACCGCTACTCAATATCAATTGTCCTATACGGTAGCGAAAGTTGGACAATCTTCACACTGATGAAGAAAAGACTTGAATAAACGGAGATGTACTTCTACCAACAAATTCTGAGAATAACATGGGTCGAACATGTAAAACAAATTAAATTTATCGGAAACATAATAAAGTTAAAGGGCTTGGAGAATCTAACACAAGAAAAGGGAAACAAAAATAATCTATTAACATGTTAACGTGAATGTTTGTCAGAACAGGGAAAAGAGGATGTTCAAGGGTCAAAAATAACAAACACTGGAAATTGTAGGTGTTGTGGGATCTCCCCTTTGTATATGATAATGGACTCGACTGAGTGTACATATACTCTTGCCATAGAGAGAACAGCAGTAGCTGCCACACAGAGAAAGAGAGAGAGAGAGAGAGAGAGTGTGTGTGTGTGTGTGTGTGTGTGTGTGTGTGTGTGTGTGTGTGTAATCGTAGAGATCCGTGCGAGTTATCGGAGAGTACCGGAACTGATACGTAAGTTACCGAAGTTACCCAGCGACTACCGCATCAGAAGTCAGACTCGCTCTGAGCTCCACTCAGCTAGAATAATATACACGGATATACTATTTCCAGCGACTTCACTTCAAGACTTGTATACATTTATTTCTGACTAATAGTATTCCTGGATTTACTAATTTGCGTTCAAGTTTGGATATTACGTTCAATATAACCTACTTTTCTATCTCCATATCTGTTTTGATGTTCATTATTTTGTGCGGTTCCTCACCCGGAATCCACAACAGTAGGGAACCAATATCTTCAATGGCGTATTAACGATTTACCTAGTGAGTTTCAATGAAGATCAAATGGGATCATTAGAACTGGTTTCTCGCTTGGATTGGATGATTCGTTTAAACGTTAAGGTCTCCACACAGGTTTTTATTTATTCTCGAGAACAGCTTTTATTTTGTACATACACAATTGGTCGACCTGAAAATCTAACCAGGAGATCTAAAAGAAAAAAAACTGAATTCAAATCAACCTGAAGATGGTTGGGTTCCGTCAAGGCTACCTTGCCCAAGATACACCGCTTCAAGCAGTGCTTTTGGTGCCCTACGACTCTAATGAGCCACTGGATACATATCACTAGATTGTCAGTTAGGTCTCATCATTTTGATGTTGAAATTGTTAGATGCAAGCGTAAGTGTTATTCTAATAGTTTCTTTGTTCACACTTCTTCTCCAGCTTTTTGCTTTCCTGTCAACTACGTTCTTCAAAACATCAATGTCAGTCATTATATCTGTCTCCTATTATTGTGCTTTCCACTCAAAAAGGCTTTTCTCAAATTTTTTCGCACTTAGTAACACCTTGCCTCTTATTGGTTTCATTGCTTTTATTGGGATTGAAATGATTAAAATGAATGTAAGATCAATATTTTCAAAAAAGAATTTTTAAAATTTAAGTCAAATTGAAATATTAAATACGCTCACAAATTTTCAAAGTGCTTTCATTTTAATTTTTTCATTTATTGATTTTTTTTTTTTTTGGTGGTTACTGTTGTTAACCTACCCTTGTTTTTAGCCATCGACATAAAAAAAAAAATTGGCTAATTTAAATGATTGATTTCTTTTTCATACAAAACGTTTTGAGAAGAAATAACTTTTTCTTCTCATATTTTATGATCCAGAATAAGAAACATTTATATTCTAGTCGAAGCTACGACAAAAACGTCTTGAAAAAGAAAATCGTTTTTTCATTATATATATATATATACACGCACATGCACACACACATATATATGCAGACACACATACACATATATATATATACACACACACACGCGCACACATATATATATATATATTTGTAGGTATACACTAATTTAAACGTTACTTTATTGTATACTCATATTTGTGTCGGCGTTTCGTTTATATTAAACACTATTATTCATTAATTCTTTCCAAATGAATTTGTTTATGTATCGAATACAAAACTGAGCCGATATGAGTTTCGAGAAGTACCTGAACGAGTAAATGTTTAAAGACAAAATAGAGCTTTCTTAATTGTCAGGATCTTCGTGGCTGAGTAGTCAAGTTGGGGTATGTTTCTGTATAGAAGGACGCAGATTTGAACCCTGCCAGAGGGATAATTTCCCTTACTAAATTGTTTGAAAGATGGTTAGTGCGTTAGGAGGTGTCTACTGACCTTACATTTAAACTCCTGGAAATTGTAGCCGTTGGGGAAGCAGTCATGTAGAAGGGAATTTCACAGTCCGGAAGTGCGAGGCGAGGAAAGAAACTGTTGGAGTAGAAATTGCGGTTGCATTTTCATCGGAGCAGAAGCGGTGAAAGTATTTATAGAATAGACACAGGGAAGCCACGTCGCGCCGGTGAGAGAGAGACTGCAGCCGGTCTGCCAAGTCGGTATCGATCATATTACAGACTCTCCGTTGTACTTTGTCAAGAAGCCCGAGGAGAATAGAAGGGGCACCCGACCAGATGTGGCAGCAGTATTCAGTGCACGGGCGGATGGTAGATTCATATATGTGCAGGATAGATTCAGCCGGAAAAAACATCCGGGCTTTGCACAGAGAATCGATTTTCATAGCAGCGGATTTAGCAATGGATTCTCTATAGTCATTCCACTTGAGGTCCGCTGAAAGTATGAGACCAAAGAGGCGTAGTGTTTTACTCTCTGGGAGGCAAGCCTGGTCCATGCTAATAGGAGGTAGGTGCGATTGTCTATGATGGTTAATAGCAGCTTCGTTTTAAAAGCATTGAAATTTAAGAGCCATTTCTTACCCCAGTCCACTACGGATTGGAGGTCCTTTTCAAGCTCGGCTGCAAGGTTAGCTTTGTCGTCCACACCAGATTTTTAAACAAGGCGAGAGTAAACTGTGGTGTCATCGGCGTGCATACCTACTTGGGATATTATGGTATCAGGGAGATCATTAATGTAGATCAGAAAGAGCGTAGAACCTAGAAGAGAGCCTTGAGGAACACCCGCGTCCGTATGGTAGTTCTGGGAGGCATGTCCGTTTAATACCACATTCAATTTGCCGTTAGAGAGGAAAGACTGGATTAGTTCAAACAAATGTCCAGTTATACCATAGCTCCGCAGTTTGCATAGAAGGCCAGCATGCCAAACTCTGTCGAACGCTTTAGAGATATCCAAGGCAACGGTTCGGGCTTCGCCATTCTTGTCAAGAGCCTGGTATATATACTCGGTAATGGTCGTTAGCATACCAGCAGTAGACCTGGTGAAGCGAAAAACCATACTGCTTGTCTGAGAGGAGCCTGTGTGCTGTGAGATGCTGAACCACCTCGGCGTTGATAATGGCTTCGAACACTTTGCCAAAGATCGGAAGAAGGTTGATAGAGCGGTAATTTTCGGGTTCCGAGGGTTCTCCAGTGTTCTTAAATATAGGAACTACAGAGGAAGACGTCCAACAAGCAGGAAAGTAGGAAGCAGATAGGTAGAAGTTGTAGAGCTTAGAAAGGACAGAGGAGAGTTCAGGGGCACATTTCTTTAAGACAATGATTGGAATTCCATCCCCTTCACTCGCTTTGTGAGATTATGTTAGAGACCAGCGAGGGTGTAATGTGGACGTTATTCAGTTGAGCCTCAGTTCTAGGTGGGAAGTCGGGTGTAGAAACTCCAGACGAGTCCAGTCTCGAATTGTTCGAGAATCTGCGGGCAAAGCATTCAGCCTTGTCCGCTGAGGAGGTGAGGACCTCAAATTTATTGATTAGTGGGGGTATTGAGGAGTTGATCTTGTTACAGAGTCACTAGTAGTCTTTGGCGCCGAACTTACAGGATGCTATGCGTTGCTTCATTCTGGCAGCAAACAATATCTTAGCTTCGTTCAGTATCTTTTTACACTTATTACGAGCTGAAGCGAAAAGGCGCCTGTTTTGGTCCGTCGCGTAGCTATGATAGAGTCGGAAGAAATGATTCCGGTGGGCAATGGTGACCGAGCAAGCGGGCGAAAACCATGGAGACGAATGAGATTTAAGCTGAAATTTCATGGCAGGGATGAAAGCATCGATGCCAGCCTTAACCCAGGAGGAGACCTCGGATGCACGTTCTTCGACGGGAATACTAAAAACGTTGTTCCATGGGACGTCACAGAAGAAGTCTCGGAACGAATCCCAGTCTGCTCTTTGGTAGCAGTAGGATATTCTACTGGTCTGGGTTTCTTGGGTCGGGTGGGAGTGGAATGAAATGTTGACGGAAACTACGGTGTGGTCAGAGTTTCCGATAGGGCAGAGCTGTCTGGTAGTGCAAGAGTCTAGGATGGAAGTGAAGCAGAGGTCTAGTAGTGAGTCCCTTCCGTTAATGTTGTCGGAGAAACGCGTGGTGAAGTCCACCACTTGCGTGAGGGATTGGGTGATTGAAAGATTCATGGTGTGGACACCAGCAAGTTCGGTGACAGTGTTCTCCAGCCACTTGGTGTGGTGGGTGTTAAAGTCACCAAACACAAATATATGGACAGAGGGATGGGAAGAAATGGCTTTGTCGATATTGTCAGAGATGCTGTCAAGTAACAAAGTCAGAGGAGGAAGGGGAGCGGTAGAGAAAGAAGAGATAGCTTATCGAGCTTAGAAGTGAGAGACGGAAGCACATGAAAGAGTGATCCAGGGATTCAAGAGATGTCACCCTAGCTAGGGGGAGGTGTTCGCTGACATACACACCAAGCCCATGCATATGAACTTTGGAGTCCTTCCTGAAAAGGGGAAGGTAGCCAGAAATGTAAAACTCAGAAGAAGAGGGGATAGAAGTGTCACGGTTAGTTTCACATAGGGCTAAGATATCAGGTGAGTTAGTGTGAAGGAATGATTCTACGCTGAGAAAGTTAGTGCGAATACCACGTATGTTAGTGAAAGAGACGCAGACGGGTTTCTGGAGAATAAATATTTTTAAAAAGTTACCACTTCTGCGATTTACGCGTTACTCTCTTTAGCAATGAATTGAGTTCTTTCAGTGACTGACGTGTTGTATACACCACTTATATATAACACGCTAAAACTTCCCTTCGCTCATTCTATAGCTTAGGGAGAAGAGACTTCGACTGAAACCAAATTAGTCGAGTTTCAATCCCGGCCAGAAGTAAGTAGATGTCTATCGACACTGATGAGCTGTGATACAGTGAAACAGGCTTGTATGTGGATGACAAATAGATAGATAGATAGATAGATAGATAGATAGATAGATAGATAGATAGATAGATAGAATATTTATTTGAAATCTATAAAAATATGTTATAATATCACTACAAAAGTGGGGTTTAAGATATTTTTTAATGTTTGGTTATAGTGAGAAGGTTGATTTAGTCAGATTTAGATGATTTTTTTAATTTTAGAAAACTGAAGATGTCTTTTAGTTTTGCATTAAAAATGTATTATTGGTAATAATTTTTTTCCTTCAAAACTTTATTGTTGGTAATATTCTTCCTTCAAAAATGTATATATTTCTATAGAAGTCTATTTTTATTCTTTCGTAGTGTTTTGATCCCAGTTTGGGAGTTAACTATTTGCCTATAGCTGGGATCCTAACAGGTACTACCACTCCGGGTCAGGGTAAACCTGGAAAAAACAGCAATTAAGTGGTGGTTCTATTCTCCTCACAACCTCCCAATCAGAGGCCTTGCTACTGGATTCAGTTTACCGTCATACTCAGAAACGTGTTAAACTAGAGAAATGAACTTACTGTTCATTGTAAGCATAGTTCCTTATTTACTTTACAATATGGGTTGTAATATTAAGAATTTGTGTGTACAATTTTTACTACTGTCAATTTTTATTTGCCTTTATTTGATGGGTATTTCAATATGATTTGGATGTCCTAATTAATTAATTTGTTAGGAATTTGATTCGGCCTATATTATCATATTAATATTTGTTAAGTATTTAATCGGAAATGCGTCTTTGGCCATGCCAATGCGTCTTTGGATCTTCATGTTTCACTTTCCATTTTCTGTCAGAGCACTTCCCAGGTATTTATGTTAATTTCTCCGACTTGTAGTTGGCATATTGGGCTCTTTTTTTTACTGATGACCGTACATTCAGCTTTCTTTAAGTTATGCTCAGTCCTTTCTTTTCGCTTTCTTTTGCTACCTTCTGTAGAAGGTATTGCATTTTTCTTTACGTGTCTGCTATCAGCACCGTGTTATCCACGTATTTATATTATTGAGCCGCCAATGACGAATCCTGGCAAGGTTTTTATTTCTTTCATAATTGTTTAGCTGTACAGGTTGAATAGATCGGGTGAGAAAACAATTCACTAATTCAATTTTCCGCCCCTATATCAATTACATTTTCCTACACATTGATCCGACCAGTTGTATCTACCATCATCTTGGGAGATAGATTGCATGTCATAGAGAAGTGCTCTACGAATAGCAAGAGGGAGAAATACGGATTATTTTTATTTATGGGTCGCTTCAGGGACTAACAACGACGGGACATTTGCTGTCAGACCAGCCAATTCTCCATCCCTGGATTAATGAACATTCTCAAGCAGCTGTACACTGAAATGCAAAAAAATAATGTCAGTTATGAATAAAATGATTCAAGTGTTAATGTAGTTTGTTCGGAAAGGTTTAAAGAAACCATTAACAGATGGTCTGAAATTAATATTTGCATCCTTTGAATTATTTTAAGAAAATTTTCTCTAAATCTAAAACTCATGTTAAGTTAGTGTAAAATTTACCATTATTTTTCAAGAAAATGCTTTCTTCTTATAAAATAATAGTTTGATTATTCTGTTCCAAAATTCTCTCTGGAGTTTTATAATCTGATATGCGTTGTGGTGCAATGAATATCGGCTCAGAATGAGAAGTCGGAAAGCCGAGTTCGAATTCCAGCTGAATTCATGGCATTCATTTACGCACAAATACTTTTTGGAAATAAATAGCCATCTCATTTCTTTCTAGTTATGGACAGGGTTGGATTCCGTAACCTTAGTTGGTAACCAGTCTACCACAGAAAATATGGTAACCTACGGGAAAATCTTCTGCCTGGTCATTCATGTCTCTTTCGAGACATGATCGCCCAAACGATCACCATCCATACAATTTTTTCTTGATTGTCCATCCTTCAGTTAAATTGTATGTTCAATTATAAAAGAATGATTTCAGCTTTGGTTAAATAAAATTTCTGGCAAAATTTCAAGCATCTTCAAATTGTAACCGCTGACAACATGGAAAATGTTATCTGATAAGGATAGGTCCTGAAAAAACTCTGTTGTTTGAAGAACCTTCTATTCCGATGTCATGATCATTTTTTGCGTCGCGATAGCATTATAAAGAAAAAAAATCAGCGGTTTACTTCTTGAATCAGAAAAATGTGTTCTTCGTTCAACGTTCACTCTAAAGCTTTATCAGATTCGTCACGAAATTTATAATTTTTTCTGCTTCCTCATTTTTCTTCAAAAGTTCAACCAATTTCTCAGTTTTCACGTTTTAGATTCTTCCAATACATTCTTATGCATTTCATCGTCAGGCATTTTACCACAATAAAGTATATTATCATTTTCCGCTAGCAGTTCTTAAGGATTATGTACAAAAGAGTAATCAAGAGTATATTCAAAAGATTAATTATGAATATATAACTAAGAGTATATCAGTCAGTTGAGTGCCATACGTGATACACGCTTGGGCTATCATGTCTTAAAGAGACATGACTAACTAGGCAGAATATTTTCTGAGGTAGGTTGCTATTACTTTCTGCGGTAGACTGGTTGCCAACCATGTCTTTAGAACCCAATTTGTCCTGCCATTTAACCCATAGCTGGAGAGAGAAGAGACGGATTAATACCTTTCCCAAGAGTATTTGAGCGTAAGTGAATGCAACGAATTCAGGTAGAATTCGAACTCGGCTCACTGATTTTACGTTCCGAACAGATAACGCACATCCCAAAAGTATATACAAAAGATTAATTACTAGTAAATACAAAAAGGTAATTGAGAATATATACAAAAGAGTAATTAAGAATATATGTAAAAGTTTAAAAAAGAGTTTTTACAAAATAGTAATTAAGATATAAATGATAAGACTCACCAGTATTTCATTAAATTTATGTAAAAATGGTGGACAGAAATGTTTGTATGAACCTAACAACCACATTTGAAATCTAGTCATAATTTTCTTCATTTTTGTTTCTAGTAGTAAATTAAATTTTCTTGTCAGTGACATTGTTACCTAAAATGCTTTTTCCGTCTTTATCATAAAGAGAAAGACAGGCGGTCTTATAAAATATCCAATGTTCATACCTCTATGTTCATATAAAAATTCTAACGCTTATTGCAAGTTATACTGCATCACCGCCTTTAAAAAGTACTCCTAATTCATCAATTTTCAAGTTATTGGTTATTTCAATGTGTTCTTTGTAATCGAGATCAAAATATCTTATTAAAACTTCACAAGCCATTTTCGTAATGTCATATATTAAATCATTCATTAGCTAACTTCCACTACCCTTTTGCCCGATTAAACTTCATATTCCACTTCTTTCTCAGATTCTGAACAAAATATTAGTATTTTTTTTTATTTTCTAGTCTGCTTTAGGTTAACGTCGCAGTCCATGTCAAAAGCAGTTTTACACTGAACCATAAATTGAAAAAAATATCGGTTTCTGTAAACAGTTTTTACAGAGTAAGAACACATAAGCAATAAAAAGCTGAATAAGTGTTAACGGCATTTCTAATATTTTTTATTAAATATTTCCGCACAAGCAATGTGATAATACAACTGAGACGCAAGAGGTTACTGAGAGTGAAAGAAGATGAGAAAACGTTAGTGAGTCAGTCAGTTAAGTGATACACGCTTGGGCGATCATATCTCTAAAGAGACATGACTGACTGGGCAGAAGATTATAACGCAGTAGGTTGCCATTGCTTTCTGCGGTAGACTGGTTGCCGACCAAGGCTATAGAACCCAATCTGTCCTATTATTTAACCCATAACTGGAAGGAATAGACGGATTAATACCTTTCCCAAGGGTATTTGCGCGTAAGTGAATGCAATGAATTCAGCTGGAATTCGAACTCGAAAAGACAATAAAAGAACAGGATTTAAATAAAGCAATGCGACGAATTAAACTTTTGAATATTATATGTGGTATGAAAGCAAGAAGCCGGAAAAGAGTTCCTCAAGCTAGAAAATAAATTATTAGAATATAACTTACTGTTACAGTAAAATGGTGAGACTTTGTCGCCAGTTTAATACGACATCCGGAGGTATGCTGTCGAGATACCAAGGAAGAAAGCTTATCATAATTGCCAAAAAATATTTTAAGAAAAGGTCCAGGCAAGCCACGTCACGGCAATGAGAAAATGACTGAAGTCGAGATATTAGGTCAGGACCAGTAATATTACACACCTTCTTTTGATTTTATCAATTATCTCATATATATATATATTTACGAAAAAATCTATAAGTGAGCCACAACCTACCGTGGTTTCACCCTACGGATCGTCAGGGAACGAGGCCCTGACGATCCATAGGGTGAAACCGCGGTAGGTTGTGGCTGACTTATAGATTTTTTCGTGTTTTTGCTCTACTACTGTATTTTTGTACTTTCGTATCGAGCACTTTTTCTGGTGTTTAGGTTCCGTTTTGGTTTTCTTTCTTTCCTGCGGATGCTTGGCTGTTTGTGCTTGTTCCGCTGGTTTCTTTTTTTCACCCCCATTATCCGACGACATATTCCGCCGGATTTTAACGGATTTAGGTTCTGTTTGTTGACATTTTCGAATATTTATGTTTATTTTGATTAGGGTAACTTACGGATTCTAATTCATTGGTATTATATATATATATATATATATATATATATATATATATATATCCATCAACCACATACAAGCCTATTTCGTTGTATCACAGACCATCAGTGTGGGTAGACATCCGAGTGCTTCTAGCCGGGATCGAAAATCGGCCAATTCGGCATCAGTCAGAGAGTCTATCTTTAAGCTATCGGCGCACAACTGAGGGAGTGGGAGATTTCAACGTGTTATATACGCGGTGCATACAGACGCCAGCAGCTAAGAGAACTTGATTCATGACAAAAGAATAATGTGTAAATCGCGGAGCGGATACTGTTTTTAAAGTTTTCCCCTCTAGAGAACTCAATTGGCAAACGAGTGCAGTAATTAACAATCCACAAACAAATCTATTTTGTTGTATCACAGCTCATCAGTGTAGCTGGTGTCGAAACTGGTCCTAGTTTGCATCAGTTTACCCCGAAGCTATCAGCGCACGGCTAAGAAAGAGGGGGAATTTTAACGTGCTATATACTCGGTGTGTACTTACCTCAGCAGCCAAGAGAACTAAATTCATGACTAAAGAATCAACTTTCCTCGCTACTAGCAGATTTAGCAATGGATTCAATAGAAGCATTCCATATCATATTAGTAGCAAACTTAGTACCAAGAAGGTTCAATGAGTTGCTCTCTTGGATGTTGGTATCATCGAGGCTGATGAAATGCAATAATGTTTCTCTGTGATGACTAAGAGACAAATATACAACAGTTTCGTTTTGGAGACGTTACATTTGCAAGCCATTTCTTGACATAGCGAGCAACATTTTTGTGACCATTTTGGATATCCTGCAAAAGATTTCACTGGGACTATTTATACAAAAATAATTTGCAAAGACAATCATTAAAAAGAGTAGACTTGAATTTATATTACGACAGTGTTTTAGAAATATTGTGCCTTGAATTCCTCTGACATTTACATTTATATATAGTAGGGGAGGATGGGGTTAGATAAACCACTTTTTAGGTTGGCCTAGTGTCTTTCGTGGTAATGTCATCCAGTCTATGATGGTGTTAAATTGAACACTTTCCATTTACCTTTGACCATCCACAATTTGTATGTTTTCATATTATATCTTCGACATTTTTAAAGCACTTGAAAAATGGTGTTAGAAAGGTTCAATTTACCCCACATATTGGGTAAGTTGAACCTCATAGGGGCAAGTTGAACAAAATGGCGTAAGTTGAGGTTGAGGGGGAGAAAAAAGATATTTCTACAAAACAACAAAAAAGGAAGAACAAAATGATTTAAATGTCAGAAAAAAGCATAGACCTGCTCTTCCAATAGAGCCAGCAGGCGCACCATTTAATAAATGTTCCCGAAACTTCATCCGTGGAAACACAAACAATGTTGGAATCATGTTCCCTACAGCATTCACACAATATTCCAGTGTCACTAATTTACCACGTTCTGCACTGGTCAGATATACAACTTGCTTTTTTCCTTTCTCTGTCACAATTTTTCCAGGATGTTGCACAGTGGTGCAGCCATCGAGATTCTAAATATCACTTGCAGAGAATATGACTCTATCCATAACTGCTGCCAAATTATTGTAGAACTGGTCTACATTATGGCGGTTGAAAGCAATCACCCGAGCAAGAAACGTAGGTTCTGGTACTCTAACGGCTAATTTGTGCCTACCTTTAAATGAGTAGAACCAGTCGTTACCAGCCTTATTTTCCCTTTCCCAGTTGGCATGAACCAGAATGGCATACTTTTTTGCAAACCCGAAGGCAAGTGCCCGACATTTCTCTACACTCAGACCATGAAATTAGTTGGACAAGTGTGTTATGTGCCGTGCCAGGTCATTCTTCATTTGCAGTGGGAACACACATTTTAATTTAGACAGTCTGTCAAATCCAGTTATGATGTCTTCATCTGCTTTATCCCTCTTGACTTCACAATGAAGCGACGTAGTGTGGCACGGTCAGTGTTGAAGTTCCGTGATACTTCTCATAGGGAGAGCACCAGCAGTGAATTCAGCAGCCCGTTTCATCACATCGATGGGGACCCGGGCCCGCTCCATCTTTCGAACATACTTCCGAAGCATCTGAAATGGAACAGATAACATGGGGATAAGAGTAATGTCCTAGTCTAAAATGAGAGGCCTACTTAGTTTTTTTCGACAAAACAAACTGATGTTTCCACTAATGTAAATAAGTGTTTAGGCCTAGGAAGAAATGACAAACAGGCAAAAGAGCAAATCAAAACAAAGAGAACAACAGAAAAGAGGAAATTTATAGCACAGAATATCAAGAAGGGGGGATACTATTTATATTGAATGAGTCCCTGGCATCCCTACAAGAGAGCTGGGGGAGGAGAGAGAATAATGTAGCACACATGTTGGGGTACAATGAACCATCGGTTCATCTTATCCCCAGTTCAAGGGTTCATCTTACCCTACGGTAGCCATCTTGAAAAAATCATCTGGCAGCAAGGAAATCCACTCTGTAACAATTAACCACGTGCACAGAAGAACAGTCAAATAACAACTCAACCTCCATTAATTCACAATGAAAAGAAAACAATTATACTTACCAGAGTATTTGATGATATTCCCCCATTCCAACTTTTCACTTGATGATCGTCAAAACACTTTTTTTCGCACCCAAACTCTCAAACTGGCAATAAATCGGTGCCAATCGCTCAGAGGGACCTGTGGTGACGAGTTGCTTAATGTGTGTGACGTCAGAGGTTTATGGGGTCTCTGTTAACTCGTATACAAGCGTTGGTTCATCTTAACCCACTGTTCATCTTACTTCATTCCTCTCCTACCTTAACTTATTGCACCAAGAAACATAGATCTAGGACAGGAAAGAATACGAAAATTCTGTAGTAATTCCACTGTGACTAAGATTAACCTTCTTTTTTTTTTCTTTTTTTCATTATCATTTTCATATCCGAACGCGTATTGGTATAGCCAAGGATGCATTTCAAAAGCTAACCAGAGTACTAAAAAATAGAAAAAGAATTCGCTACAAAAATGGAGAATAGTACTAAACTGTTACGTGATATCTGTCCTCCTCATATGGTAGTGAGTGGTGGACAATCTCCTGACGGATGAAGAGTCTTCTGACAACAGAAATGCAATTCTACAGAAAGATGCTGATGACACAATGGCCCGAATATGTGAGCAGAGTTTTAAAGAAAACCGAAACAAAAAGGAATCTTGTACTTGACATAAAGAAGAGATAACTGAGATACATAACGGGGAATGAGGGCTTGGAATATCTGTTACTCTGGGGCAGATAGTGGAAGAGGGCCAGTTGAAAACAACGCATAACATATTTGAGTAAAAGGATAAAAGAACAGGCTTTAAGAGAAACAGCAAAAATACAAAGTTTATTAAGAGCTACAGAGAACAGGATGTTGTGGAGAGCTATGATCGCCTACGTTCTGATAAGATACGGCACATAAAAAAGAATCGATTGAACACTCCAGATCACGAACGTCAATTTCTTTTTATTTAATCTAATAAAAGTTAAAAGAGGATCCAGTTTACATTTTACCAGAAACGTGTCAATAAAGCCACTAAGATACAAAGAGTTGCTAAATGTGAGATAATATGTGAAGAACACTATGAAGAAAAAAAGACAATAAAAGAAAAGAAATTAAGACAAAAGAAAATGATTAACGTTGCATTTAAATTTTTGAAGATCAAATTTAACAAGAAAAAAAGCAACTGGAAGAGAGTTCCACAAACGAGATGTGCAAGAGAAAAAATTGTTATATCTAAATATTTCAACTATAAGACGATGAGACATTGCCACCGATGTAGTCAGTCAGTCAGTTAAGTGCCATACGTGATACACGCTTGGGCGATCATATCTCGAAAGAGACATGACTGACTGGGCAGAAGATTATCCCACAGTAGGTTGCCATTGCTTTCTGCGGTAGACCGGTTGCCAGCCAAGGCTATAGAACCCAATTTGTCCTGTTATTTAACCCATAACTTTGTCTCTTCTATAAATACTTTCATGGCTTCTGCTCCAACGAACTTAAGTCACTGGTGCCTCTGCAACAGATGTTTACTCGTGCAACCAGATTGGCAAGTGGGTCCCACCCATCCACAGTTAGATTAACCAAATACAGACGACAATTCTACTCCTGCAGCTTCTTCTCTCGTACTTCCCGCCTGTGGAACTCGCTTCCTTATTCTTGCTTTCCTGACGGCTACAACCTCCAGGAATTTAAATGCAATGTCAATTCTCATCTCCTAACCACTTGACTCTAGTTCTGTCTTCACCACCCTGTATATCCTTTTCTTTCTCTCCACCTTTGCAACTGTCATCACACCTGTATTCCCTTCCTTCTCTTGCTCTTTTCTAACTGGTTCGTCTTTCTCTTCACTCTCTTCTACTTAATCTTTTTACTCTTATGTAGTCCCCTGCACATCAGTGGCGTTACCGCCTTGCTCGGGGTGATACGATTAAAAAAAAAGTCGTGGGATTTTTCGAAACGTCAGAATTACAAAGTAGTCCCGCGTCAATATCTTAATTTATTGTAACGAATCCCGACACTCCGAATTTTTTCACGTTGCTTCCATCAATCGTCAATAAATGCCACACTCTCCCTGTCGACTACTTAACTGTCACGAAACTCATGTTTGGTAAATTTATTTAACACAGCATTAATAATAGTAAAAATTCAATATGCTTAAAAAAACACTGCACCAAACAATTTATCTTTCATCTGACACACAGTCTTATCGATCATTTATCGTGGCGACACTATCTTCCATTATCTCTAAATACAATTAGACTTAAACTTTCAATAAAATATTATTCCGCGATTGTTTACATAGCACCTTACGAGTATAATGCCACAATTGTAGAAAACTAATTCATGTGACACTTACAATCCGCCATTTTCAACAGCTGTTGCAAAGTAAACACATTGATTGACCTACTGATGACCTTAACACAATCATAGTCACCTTGCTGTGAGCCGAGAGATTGTGTACGTTAAACTATATTTGTTTAATTATTTCGATGTTAAATGAGACATATCTCACTTAACCGAGAAATAATTATGCTGGTTTGCTGTGGTTAAAATAACTGTTGTACAGTAATGGTAGTATTGGTATTGGGTAATGTTTAATGGTAGTATTGGTATTGGGTAATGTTTAATGGTAGTATTGGTATTGGGTAATGTTTAATGGTAGTATTGGTATTGGGTAATGTTTAATGGTAGTATTGGTATTGGGTAATGTTTAAAGAGTTAATCTAATAGACCCTCACTTCAGATTAGTGATTATGGTGTGGAATTAGTGTACCATACGTCTGACTTTAGGCTTAACTAAGTTTAATAAATAATAATGTATATCAATATTGAAACAAATTGTACCTCTTGTGTGTCCTTTTGTGTTAAACTACATTTCATATTATTTATAATATTTACTAGCAGAATAGCCCGGCATTGCTCGGGTGTAATGAAAGCTTTAAAACTAATCCATGGTCCTGGAGCTCAGACTCTTTGAACGTTGGCACGAAAGACTAAAAAAGCAATAGTTGTTACCTGTTAAAGAGAAACCGTAGGCTGAAAGAAAAATGAATGAATGTAAGTCAAATTTTGATTTCCTGATATCGATATCAAATAAGATTTTTTTCGTCGTAAACTGAATTTTGAAGGCTAAATAAGTCCTCTGAGTAAATGGTATCATGGCTGAGACTAAGCACTACAATTATACCTACTTAGAGCCAAACCCGAAGCAAAAACTAAAATAAAAGGACTGAAAAAAATACAGACATACAGGCAGATAAACAGACACACACACACACAAACATCTTGCCTTATATATATATATATATATATATATTATCTATTTTCTGCACTATTGTAAGAACTGCAACATTGCAACTTCTGAATATCGTTTCTTATGTCTTTGTCTATGAATGTATCAAATTTGATTAAAATCGGACCACTCTTTCTATAACCCAATTTTTTCGATTATCGATTTTCGATATTTATCGGGGGTACCGCGAACAAAACCTAGCTAAGAACACTCGCAGACGCTTATAGT
Source organism: Ascarosepion bandense (assembly GCA_037127315.1). Taxonomy (NCBI): domain Eukaryota; kingdom Metazoa; phylum Mollusca; class Cephalopoda; order Sepiida; family Sepiidae; genus Ascarosepion; species Ascarosepion bandense. The sequence goes on from JBBBDQ010000355.1 coordinate 409,107, forward strand.
ACAACTGTGTAAATTTTTAAGAAAATCGGTTCAGCCGTTTCGGAGTCTATAGGTAACGGATACACACACACACACACACACACACACACACATCATACACACAGAGACACACACATAGAGACAAAGTTCCATTTATAAATAAGTTTATTATTTACTTATATTCAGCTACACAGGATAAGCAAGTTTCTAGTGTTTATCCCGATGTTGCAAATATTCATATTCTGTTATGGGTGTATAGTCGTATTGGTTTACATCTTATACGCGGTCGAGCATAAAACGTTGGATTTTTACAGCTTAATTTAAAGTGGCATTCGATGTCATATAACAGGCAGAATTACTTACCTGGTGTAGGTCACCTGCCGTGTAGAAATCATCATGTCTTAGTAGTGTCGCTGTACAAGGACACATACGCGGCTGAGGAAAATAAAATGTTGAGATGTCTGGTCCCGGGCAACAGATTGCCTGGGGCCTATTGCACTAGTAGAGTGGATCGGTTGTAGCCTATCACCGACGGTTACGGAAGCTGGGTAATTTTTTACCCTGGCCTGAGTTTATGCACTCGTGTACGCCTACAAGAAACTCGACCATGTGTGATATCAACGTCTGAGTAGGGAGACGAGATAAATTTCTATAAAAGTCAAAATTAACAGTTTTTTTCATGCCTCTATGTTTTTCTAAGAGACGTTGGTGAATTTACTATGTCCGATAAAGAAACCCTACCAAAAAATCTGTTTTAGACATTTAGTCAGCTTTTTGAAAGTGGATTTGTCTCCCGCCCCCGCACTGAAATTTTCAGCTCCACATCATATATATTTCGTGGGTGCAAAGTAGACATCACTGTTTTTTAAGTAGTAAAATTAATATCTACCAACCTAAAAAAAAATATCCCTTGTGTTTGTAATAATAAGAAATAATGACAAAACAAAAATTCATTGTTTACACACACACACACACACATATATATATATATATATTGGTATCTCTACTAAATCACTAAAAAAAACACCATAGTATGAATAAAAAGGGCCCCAAACGTAATAAAAACGAACTTTTTTTTATCAAAATGTTGATATCATTATTAAGAGAAAAGATCAAAGTAATTTTTAATTATTTAAAAAAAAAGAAAAATCCCTTCGAAATTTTGGCAGAAAATTTTGTTTTGATTTGAGTTAGCGGGTAACCATTACGATGACATCACCCACTTTTTTCCGGTAACGAACACATTAATTTTGAAATTCTCGCAAAAATCAAATAATTGTCGGATTTTAATAAAACTTTCAGTACTCATTCACAAATAAATGAAATTATTTTTGAATTTATTATTTTTTTTAAATCTTGGTAAAAATATTTTTTACGACTGTTACCCCCCTTCCCCCATACACACACACATTGAAATTTTGATGAATTTTACTTTGTTACAGTCTATGGTTTTAATAGTTAAATGCAGGACTCATTGGGGAATATAAATCATTTTTCTTTTTTTTTTTTTTAAATTTGGCCTCTGTATCCAAAAATCTGCTTCGAAGAGTAAAATAAAAAAAAATTTAATAAAACTCTGATATTATTTCATTTGATAAGCTTTTAATTGTTTGAATAAAAAATAAAAATTAAGGACATTATAGTCTGAAGAAAAAAATTGCGATTACTGAGGGAATTTTAAAAGAATTGTTTCCATTTTTTATTATAATAATTTAGAAAGCTTCGAAAATATTTTTAGAATAATTCACAGATTTGTTGAGGTTAGATTTTTAAGTTAATAATTGAATTAAATATTGCCTATCGAAAATTAAAAAGTTTAATACAAATCGTTTGGCCTTCATATTTTTAAAATAATAGGTACCTATATATATATATATATATATATATATATATATATATATATATATAGTTATTGCAAATCGCCTGAAGACACCACATGGTAGAAACCTAGGTCGCGTAATAACTTGTTTATAATTTATATATATATATATATATATATATATATATATATATATATATATATATATATATTATGATTAATGCTATCAGACGGTGGAGGTGAAAATAACGTATGACATTTTAGAAAGTGCTTAAAAATCACACCGCGGGTTTTTCAAAGCATTTATGGGGAAGTTGGATATACATAACTGTTAAGAAGTCGTCGTTGTTTGTGCTAGCACGAAGTATCAAGTCATCGTGATCTTGGATGTGAACCTACTGACCTTCTTCGGACTGATGTTTTCGCCATATTACATGTTCTTTCCCAGAAACTGTAACTAAGGTTCGCTAAGTTTAATTTCAGTATAAACCATGTGAGGTCAAACGCAAATGAGCCTGAACAGGCGTCTGCGAATATGGATTTGTAAACGGCCATAGCAACGTGGGTGTGGTAGAAAACGATTAGCCAAACATTATATATATATAGAGAGAGAGACAGACAGACAGACAGGCAGACAGACAGACAGTGAAAGAAAGACTTAGATAGATAGATAGATAGATAGATAGATAGATAGATAGATAGATAGATAGATATGAACAGACTGGGATAGGGATAGATAGATAGATAGATAGATAGATAGATAGATAGATAGATAGATAGATAGATAGATAGATAGATATGAACAGACTGGGATAGATAGATAGATAGATAGATAGATAGATAGATAGATAGATAGATAGATAGATAGATAGATAGATATTAACAGACTGGGATAGATAGATAGATAGATAGATAGATAGATAGATAGATAGATAGATAGATAGATAGATAGATAGATATTAACAGACTGGGATAGATAGATAGATAGATAGATAGATAGATAGATAGATAGATAGATATTAACAGACTTGGATAGATAGATAGATAGATAGATAGATAGATAGATAGATAGATAGATAGATAGATAGATAGATAGATATTAACAGACTGGGATAGATAGATAGATAGATAGATAGATAGATAGATAGATAGATAGATAGATATTAACAGACTTGGATAGATAGATAGATAGATAGATAGATAGATAGATATTAACAGACTGGGATAGATAGATAGATAGATAGATAGATAGATAGATAGATAGATAGATAGATATTAACAGACTGGGATAGATAGATAGATAGATAGATAGATAGATAGATAGATAGATAGATAGATAGATATTAACAGACTGGGATAGATAGATAGATAGATAGATAGATAGATAGATAGATAGATAGATATTAACAGACTTGGATAGATAGATAGATAGATAGATAGATAGATAGATAGATAGATAGATAGATATTAACAGACTGGGATAGATAGATAGATAGATAGATAGATAGATAGATAGATAGATAGATAGATAGATAGATAGATAGATATTAACAGACTGGGATAGATAGATAGATAGATAGATAGATAGATAGATAGATATCAGCATTTTTTAGATGACTGTATTTGGTGTAAAATTTATTAGTTTTATTCTTTCATCAATTTGAAATGCGGACAATATATCTTTCAAGCACTATCATTATGAATTTTGTATCAAATTTGTTGATCCTTTCGAGTTCTAGTTTGTCTTTTTCTTATTTCATTTGCTTGTTTTATTGAACCTTTGCGTCAGGTCACTTTAAAACTCGCTTTGATTAAGCTAACCTTTTCCTTTTCCCGCATTTTAAGCAAGTCCAATAAAGCAAATCACACTAAGTTTTTCTATTGTCTACTATTTCTAGTCATATTGAACACTGCTTTATTACATAGAAGTTCAACCCTTTTTTGTTTTCTTTTTTGTAATTTTGTGGAGACTTTTTATATCTTTTAATACTTTGGGTAGCTTAGTGGGATGTGTACTGTGGTGAAATGGATACCAGTTCGTTTTGAGATATCGGAGAATTGAATTCGAGTCGCACAAAAACGTTTGGGAAAGAAATGAATCCGTCACTTCTCTCTTGAGTTGAATAGCAAGACAGAATTGGTTCTGTAGCCTTGGTTGCCAACCAGTCTACTGCAGAAGGAAATAACAGCCTACTATGTGAAAATCTTCTGCCCAGTCAGTCATAGACCGAAAGACACATGATCGCCCAAGCGTGTATCACGTATGATAATTAACTGACTTACTTTAAAAACAATTTATTGAAACTAAAATATGGTCAAATGAGGTTTGATAATAACACAGTTTGAATTGTTTTACAAAAGTTTTTGTTTAAATAAAAAATCAGAATCATTTAAAAAATACTCTCAAGTAATAGACAGCGGCTCGAATTGACGAATTGGAGAACCAAGTTCGAATTCCAGTCTAATCACATTGTATTATTTACGTGTTGATACCTTCTGGGAAGGTATGAAGTCATCTTTTCCTTTCATCTGTGGTTAAACAGCAAGATAAACTGAGTTCTATAATTTTTATTGGCAACCGATCTATGGAAAGGAAAACTCTGAATTCAAACACACCTGCTGCCTTGTAGTTCTTGCCTCTAACTTTTGAGAGGAGCAACGGTATAACCTCAACATTCTTATTGCAAAAGATCACACTATTTTGTCTTGAATGTCACCATGAACCACAGTGGTGTGAGTGAGAGGAGTGGTGACCACGGCGGAGCAAAATTCACTGAATGAATAAATGATGATGTGCGAAGCGCAATAAGGTGAAAGAGAATGGGAACTCGTCTTAGCCAGTATTAATTTCTTGAGTAGCCTTACCCTTCGATATATTTTTTAAATCATTTCACCCCAAGCAAGGCATTCCACTGCCACTAGAGCGCAGGGGGTTACATAGGGTAAGGTGATGAGAAAGCGATTAGATATAGGAAATGTCAGAAGGAGGGTGATAGACGAGTAAGGAGGTACACAGAAAGAGTGTTTGAGAGAATGGGTGCGAGTTAGTGTGCTAGGAGGTGTCTATTGACCTTACATTTAAACTCCTGGAGATTGTAGCCGTCGGGGAAGCAAGTATGCGGGAGGGAATTCCACAGGCGGTAAGTGCGAGAAAAGAAACTGTTGGAGTAGAAATTGCGGTTACATTTTATCGGTTTCACTGTAAAAGGGTGGGATCTAGTTGCCTAGTATCTCGTGCAAATTCGTACCTAGGGGGCACCAGTGATCTAAGTTCATTGGAGCAAAAGGCCGTGAAAGTATTTATAGAAGAGACACAGGGAAGCCACGTCACGCCGGTGAGAGAGTGACTGCAAGTCGGTATCGATCACATTACAGATTCTTCCGTTGTATTTTGTCAAGAAGCCCGAGGAGAATAGCAGGGGCACCCGAACCAGATGGAATTACTTCTCAATGCTGTATATTAATCGCATCAGCTGTGATTTTAGTTCACTTGTCTTAATTGATATCAAGATATGGCATGTACCTTTTGGGTTACAATTAATACATTTGTTAACTTGTAAAATCAAACACAACAAAGTGAAAAAAGGCATATCCATTCTTCAGGAATAATATGGATAATTCAAAATGACTGGTTCAAATCAGTGAGAGTTTTGTGAGGAAGAACCGTGATATTGATTCGTAAAAACAGCACAAGAAAGGAAAACTGAGTCACTTAATTAAAAATAAAAAAGCAACTAATTCTACTTTTAAATTTTCCTAAATGGCATTTTAATACCCGACAAGCAGAAAATTACTGGGAAGATCCGGATTAAAAACCGTTGGCGATGGACAACGTTCACTTCATCAGCGTTCAGTTCCTTTAAGTTTTAATCCACTTAAGAAAGTGACTAAAAGTCGATCGATTGAGTTGTTCGATTGCATTGTCACGCTTCGACCACGTTCACTTCATTAGATAATTAACACCAAGGTTATGAGACTCACTACTGACAGATTTTATTCGAATCAGGCAATCATCTCTAAATTCATAGCCCCTTGTGTTTAATTAATTAAAATAGTGAAGTTTTAAGCTGCAGGTGTGACAATAAAATGTTGGAAGAAGCTGTATTAATTACACGGACAGTTTTGATTTTGTTTTTACACCACGCGCTGTTTATTCAGTGGAAACGGCTAAATAATTTACACCGGTGTATCTGAAGCTTATTTTGGACAAACGGATAAAAAGAAAACAGTTTTTCCTGTTGCTATCAAGTTACGTGTGAGCAACGACGATGTATTTAAGAAAAGAGGAAAAAATAGGACTTAAAAAATTTGATACTTACAGACATGGCTGTATCTGACTACCGGGCACACCGGGCACGGGTCCGGGCCGATCCGTGCAATCATAGTGAAAATCCGGGCAAGGAAACATGTCTTCGTCAGAAATCAAACTAAACGATTCGCAAAGAAAGAAAGAAAGAAAGAAAGAAAGAAAGAAAGAAAGAAAAACGAAAAAAACATCCGAATGAAGGTAGTAAAAATCTGTTTATTTATTAATTTTGGGAGAAAAGATTGGTTATACTCAAAAAGTCCGAACCCGATTTCCTGCTTTCGTTCACGTTCTGTGCCTAATTTCAATTGGAATAGCCGAAAAAATCCCCAAAATCATAGTTTCTGGAAACGGATGACACTGATGACGTCATCATATTGTCAACTAATAAATCCGGGCAATTTTCTCTGTGCCCGGTGTTTTTTTTAGCATCAGCTACGGCCCTGCTTACAGGACATGTTGAGGTCAAGAGGGACAGCATAAAGTAGCATATAATTTAACTACCGAGCTAGAGTAAAATAGATGGCGGAACAAGGTTTACGAGAGATAACCAAAAGAGATAATTTATTAAGAGTTACAAATAGCTGTAAATTGTTTAGTGTCATTTTCGACAACGCCCCGACAGAACACAGTACATAGATTAACTCACATATTAATGACATTAGTGAAGGGGAAATTGAGTGTATTCTATCTAACGAGTTTGTGTTATGACAAAACAGAGAATGAAAAGGGCAGCAAATTTGTTTTTTATGGCTTGTCAACCTTTTCTCTACAATATTTAGTTCCACCAGTTAAAACCTTTGCACCTAGAATCCGTCATATTACGTACAGTCAGTCAATTAAATACCGTACGTTATACTCCCTTAAGCGATCATGTCTATTGGTATCTAGGTAGATTTCCCCGCAGTAGGGTGCCATTTCTTTCTTCGGTAGACTGGTTGCCAACCAAGGCTATAGAACCTAATGTGACCTGCTCTACTCAACTCATAGATGGAGGAAGAAGTGATAGATTTACACCTTTCTTAAGGGTATTTGCTCGGAAGTGAATGCAACTAATTCAACTGGAATTTCTCATTCCGAGCCATGCACCACGATGCACATTCCCTTGTTATGTACACAGGATCGAATCGTCCTCATTCTCCCTTCGTATTTCATTGATAAGAAGAAAACAATTCCACTCAGACTGCTGATTCTTGAGAACAGCTAATTTGTGAAACAGGCTCTCGATAGGGTGCTTTATTGAGAAAATCTCTTCAAATCTAGAATCAAACGTTATCTATCCTACATATCCTCATAAGCTGCATATACTTTCTCCGCTTACGTTTATCCATCAATTTCATTCAGTAACAATTTATTATGAGTGGCTCTTATATTGAGTGAGCAATTTGTGAAAAAAAAAAAAAAACGGATACAACAGCCCAAAAGGGGGAATGTGATTAAGAAAGATGCAAGTGAAATGTATTCATTAACAAAAACTTTGATTGATCTGTTTTTTCGGTTTATCAACCTTTTGCAGGTTACTTAAAGAGAACTAAAAGCTTTTGGATTTCAATAAATTTTTAGTAGTAATAATGAGGTTTTAATACTACTATTTAACTCATAGACAGGAAGGTAAAAGAGATGGATTCATACCTTTACCAAAGGTAATTGCGCGTATGTGAATATAACGAACCCGACTGGAATTGTAATTCAACTCTCTAATTTCAATTTTGAGTAACCTATTACACCACCTTTAAATCCAAGCCCACAACAACTAGTTCTCCCAAGCGATCATCGATCTAGGTAATGAGCAGACTCGACGTTCATTAACCGTACAGGAACCAATATTTCAACGTGATATGGCCGTAGGTCTAGTAAAACGACAAACGTTTCTAAAAACAAGAAAAGATGAGAAGTTGTGGGAAGCTATGACTGTCCACACTCTGAAGAGATACGGCACAAGAAGAAGAAGAAGAAGAAGAAGAAGAAGAAGAAGAAGAAGAAGAAGAAGAAGGAGGAGGAGGAGGAGAAGGAAAAGGTTGGAAAGGAGAAATAACGTGGAACGAATGAGGGTATCGTTTGTACACCGAAAATATATTCTATTTTGAAATAAATACTCGAAATCATAAAATCTTTCCTGGCTTTTGAAAAGAAACACAAGAAAAAAAAAGCCAAATATATAACGTTCCATGTCACGAACTCGGCATATGTCGATTCGATTTAGTCTCGTTTTAGGCGGCGATAGACAAGAATGGAAACAAACAACAGTTAGAAAGATTTAATTGCGTTAAAAATTTCGATGTCATAAAATCTTCCCGTCTTGAAAATGAAAACTCAAATCTCACTCCTTACCAGAACTCGAATACCGACTTCTGGTACTTTTAATTTTTCTTGGAAGTGCGGGGGTTGCAGTGGATAGCGGCTTAGAATGAGAAATCGGAGAGACGAGATCGAATTTCAATCGTGTTCGTTACATTTAATTACGCGCAAATACCATTGGAAAAGTTACTAATCCATATGCTACCCAGCTATCGATTAAATAGAAGGAGTTGTTTCTGGCAATCTTAAAGCTATTCTCAAAAGATTGTTAATACAATCTTCACTCGCAAAACAATAATTAAATACATTTCCACTTAAAATAGCCCACCAAACCGTAAAAATAAGCCAATCAACTATAGAAAACTTTAAAATCAACGGACTATTTTCTCCCAGAAGGAAAACGTTTAATATGAAAATAGATTAAAATAAAAAACACTCAAATATATGAACAGATATCTAATTTCACTTAATATCTTTAACTTAGAACTTGAAAACTGATAAATTATAGGAATATGATGCAATAAAAATAATACATGCACTTGCTGAGTAAGTAAAACTGAATAAATCAACACGAGTAGTCAATAAAACTTAGTGAAAAAATTTAAAAGGCCAGGAAAATGTGTTCCACATGAACTTTAATAATAGACACTGACCATTGCTTAAGAAATCTTCTCTCCCAAAAAAAGAAACATTTTAAAACAGACACGAGTAATATAAATGTAAAAAAACCGTTACCTATATTCAAACTCATAAAACGAGGCGATCCTGCCAAGAAATGAAGTCGTCATAATCTTAACAATATCTAAACATATATATAGACTCCAAAACAGCTGAACCGATTTTCTTAAAAATTTACACAGTTGTACTATAAGCGTCTGCGAGTGTTCTTAGCTAGGTTTTGTTCGCGGTACCCCCGATAAATATCGATAATCGAAAAAATCGGGTTATAGAAGGAGTGGTCCGATTTTAATTAAATTTGATGCACTCATAGACAAAGACATAAGAAACGATATTCAGAAGTTTCAAGGTTGCAGTTCTTACAATAGTGCAGAAAATCGATTATATATATATACATATATATGAAAGGTAAGATGTTTGTGTGTGTGTCTGTTTATCTGCCTGTATGTCTGTATTTTTTTAGCCCTTTTATTTTAGTTTTTGCTTCGGGTTTGACTCTAAGTAGATATAATTGTAGTTCTTAGTCTCAGCCATGATACCATTTACTCAGAGGACTTATTTAGCCTTCAAAATTCAGTTTACGAAGAAAAAACTTATTTGATTATCGATACCAGGAAATCAAAATTTGACTTACATCCATTCATTTTTCTTTCAGTCTACGGTTTCGCTTTAACTGGAAACAACTATTGCTTTTTAGTCTTTCGTGCCAACATCGAAAGAGTCTGAGCTCCAGAACCATGGATTAGTTTTAAAGCTTTCATTACACCCGAGCAACGCCGGGCTATACTGCTAGTAAGAGATAGAATTGATACTAAGCTAATGGCAGACTGTGAACGATATCGAAAACCTCCAAAATAAGGTAACGAAGAAAAACGAGGAGAAAGGGTTGTTACGGACTATAATAAGACAGAATGTATAGTCGTTATCCAAATACAAAATCAAGGGTTTGATTTTGAAATTAGAAGCATCAGAATACAGAAGGTAAATAAATGTATGTTTAATGTTGAAAACAGACGACATAAAATGTGATAAGGAGATCCAAAGACATATCGAAACAGTGAAAGGTGCCTTCCAGAACCTTAGTACAGTATTAAGGACTAGGAAACTTTTGTTAGATACAAAGAAAAGCGTATTGACCTACTATATGATATCTATCCCTTTATATGGCTATTAATGAGGACTTTTTTTCAAATGAAAGAGAGATTCAAGTAGACGGAGATGCTTTTGCACAGATGAATAGAAAGACTATGGACAGGACAAAAAAGTTTTAAAGAAAATAGGAACTTGAAAGATACTCAAACTTAAAATAAGAATGAAATATTTGTAAATATTTGAAACACGTTATTTGGGAATGTGGTTTGGAAAATCTAATCCTCACAGGATGTATTGAGGAAAGGAGACGTAGGAAAACAGTAAAAAAAATTACTTATTTGTGTGAATGAAGAGCAAAAAAATGATAAGTAGGGTTGCTAAAGAGTCAAATGTTAATCATAATTAAAAGGGTGGAAAATTGTGAAGAGCTATGTTCGGTTCCTTCATTAATCGACGCTTACATAAATGATGATGATGATGACGACGACGATGATGATGATGATTTAATGCCATTTTTCTGTTAACGCTATTAGCAAAGTTACAAGCTCATTGTAATGTAATAGTCTATAAACATTATGTTCTTGTACCCAATCCTTGCAACAGAAACATTTAGTTCTAAATTGTAAAATGTGTTTGTCGACTCCATAGTCAATAAATGATACCTTTATAAATGTTATATTTTCAATTCTCATACACCTTCAAGTTTTTATCACTGAAAGCTTTGCTTTTTTAACATTGTATAGTGTGAAAATCTTTTATACGATATCAAAGTGAATTACTTCCAAAGAATTCCCTTAAGGTAATGAACACTAATAGATTAATGGATATATTAATGATAATATTAAATTGTCCAACACGGAATTACATTTTTTCCTAAAATATTAACAGATTTTAAAGTTATATTTTATAAGTGTTATTCAATGCGCAATTTACTTCAGATTCTACAATAAAAAGTTTTCCATTATTATATTTCTGAAAAAAAGTTTCGCTTTCAATTTTTATTTATTTATATTTTTATCACAAAGATCTTAACTGTGTCATTATTCGGATCTTATGGTCAATTTCAGATATCTAGTATAAAGAAAATTCAATTTAGTTGCTATGTGGTCTGTCTGAAAATCTATTTAATACTAACGAAAAAGTAACATACCTAAGGCAATGGCGCTTTAGAGCTTTCACAGTAGGCTACTTGACGAACGCATACAATTCTACCATTGTCTCTTTACCTTTTGAAAAGAGTATGCAAAGATTTCATCATCTCGTCGGATTCTTTTTATTCTCTTACACTGCATTTTAACTTCGATTTTTAGTTTTGAGAAAAATCAATAATCGCAAGGTGACATTGGACTGTTGAGGATATTCGTTTTTTGATTTTGTTTAGCGGCATTTCAACATCTATGAGTTATTTAATGCCGAAATTTAAATATTTTGAACGCAAATGTATACCTTCAAACACAGACAAAATGTATTTTTATACCTTTTATACAGTCTTGTTTTTGTTTGGAGGTTCACTATTTACCCATAGCCGGGACCCTAATAGTTGCTACCATTCAGGTTCTGTGTGCATCTGAGAACAACAGCACTTAAGAGGTGATTCCATGCTACTTAAAATCACTAATCTCCCGACCAGAGGTCTTGCTGCCAGATGTCACTTATCGTCATACCTAGGACTTGACTGTTGAGGACGGACAGACGTTGACGCTTGGTCAAAACAGTTTGAACAAAAAGTAAAGTATAGGCGGCCAAGATTTCAAAAAGACTGAATACTTTCCGAATGGTCTGTGGAATCTCCAGAATTTTCTTTGATTTCTGCATTGATGATTACCTATGTCTTTTTATTGTAACGATCATTAAGCGCACTTATCTTGCACAGATTGGGCCCGTTAACTGATTCCAAATATAGTTCTTCATCGTAGACATGTTGTTTCTAACTGACACTTATTGTTGCTCTCAATACATGAGTGTATGTACCATATATTTAATTAGATTATTTATACGTTTACAAGAAATGTCAGGCATTGATTATAAGTTTATAAAAATCTGCTATGAATTGTAAGTTTCTTAATGTAACACATTAAAGCATACCATACCAAACATATCTAATATCTGTCCGTTGCTGCTGACAAAACCAAGTCTAGTTTTCTAATAGATAAATAGCGTGGTATGAACTGGGTACAAACAATATGTTGTGTTGTTATTAGGTATAAGAATATAGTAACTGTTTTGAAAATTAATAAGCGAAATCATTAAATTGGAAAAAGACCACGAGAGCAACAACGATGTATACCACCAACTGGAGCATATATTGATTCGATTTAGCCTCATCGTACCCAGCGCTAGATAAGGACGAACATGATGGTCTGAAAGATTGATTTGTATCAATTTCCAAGTTGGGAAACATTCTGATCTTCGAAATGAACACTCAAATCCCAATCTTTACCAGAACACGGATACCAGTGGTCATTAACTGATGAAGCTGAAGTCAAAATCATTTTCAGCAAACTCATTCTAGGTTTTTGAGTGTTGAAGGTCTTTCACAACTTTCAACGGAGTCTCGAGCAAGTTTAGGGACCCAAATATTTCTGGGCTTCACTCACTGGATCATCGCTGGAAATCATTTTATCATTTCGCAGACTTATGCATACTAGCCATCAATGACATTCCTCCCGAAACTTATGCGACCAAACCGATCCCCAAAGTACTGTCTTCCATTCCTTTGGATTTTATCAGTACAGCCAAGAAGGTAGGGTGGAGTACTTTGTCATCCAACTAACACAAGATTATCATTCGTAATCATCCCAGTCCTGGGTAGAACAATAAATTACAGTAACGATTAGAGATTGTGAAGAGCATGAAGCCAATTCTTAATTGCTGTTATCCCCAGGTCTACCTTGCCTAGTGTGGTATCACCTGCTAAGCTCTCAGCTATGGGAAAATAGTTAACCCTCAAAATCAAAACACTATGAAAATATCAAATATATTTTTATAATAAAAATACTAGCAATACATTTTATGTGAAAATTATCAACAATACCTAGTTACAGCGAAATGGCCAACAATACATTTTTCTGTATTTGAAGGCATAAAAATGCGTTAAAGATATTTAAATTTCAGCATTAATTAAGCCATACGGGTTGATAAACTGCTAAACAAAAATAATCAACCAACATGAAAGAATTATTTCATTATATTAATCCATATTATATTCGACAATTTCTGAAATCAAACTGTATTCTAAAATATAACTTTAACAAAACTACATTATAAAGCACATATATCACCACCTCTAGTAAATACCTACACACAAACATGTATATGTTCAAAAGCTGGGCATCATCTAACATGTATTCAATTGTGAAAGTAGAGTAACATAATATTTTTATAACTACAAAGCGGCCCCAAAACTTATGTTTCGGCATTAAATGACCCATAAGGAACTGTTATTCCGATTTATCAGTTTGAACATTTATAGTTTATATGTTCTTGGGCAATTTGTTTGTATTTATACAACAGCTGACGAAACCAAACAAAATGGCTTCTTTTTTTAGAAACATGTTTATTTGATCACTTTTCAACGAGTTCATATCAACCATTAATAAGTTTGTAAACAGGGACCATCACATAACATAAAAAACAATTGGGGATTCTAATATCTATAGACTGTAAACTTTGCGTAACATTAATAAAACAATTGGTAATACTAATATCTGTTGACTGAAGCCATCACATAACTTTCATAAAGCAATTTTTGATACTAATACCTGTTGACTGTAGACTGTAATCGTCGCATAACATTAATAAAACCAATAGGTAATACTAATATCTGTTGACTGAAGCCATCACGTAACATTCATAAAGCAATTAATAATACTCATATCTATAAACTGGAGCCGTTCTCTTGCATTCAGAAACAATTTGTGATACTAATATTTATAGACTGGGATCATGCTATAACTTTTATTAATAATTGGTAACACTAATATTTATAAAATGGATTCATTATATAACATTGATAAACAATTAGTAATACTAATATTTGTTAATTGGAGCCATTGTACAACATTTATAAACTACCATCTGTATAGCCGAGCGTTGCTTTGGATTTTTATGTGGTTATGTTGAAGGTCGAGTGTTCACTCAAAAAGCTCCAGTATGAGGTTATGGTGACACGTAAGTTAAAAAAAATGCGAAGTAAGTATTGGGTTTTGTTGTATTTGTACGACGGGATACATGCTTAGTCAATTTTGCCAATAAACGGGAATGATGTATGTACAATTGGAAGAACGGGGGCAGGTATTACGGGAGCCTGTAATGTGATCCGATGACATCGTGACGCAGAAAAATTGGATGCATTGTCCCTGCATCGTCGAAGGAGTTGGCACCTTGTAACAAACGTGAAATTGTTATGGCATATGATGAGGTAGAAGTTACAAAAAAGACCCGATTTTTGTAGGAATACAACTAAACGTTTCGGAAGAAATAAACATCGCAAAAAGCAACATTTCCGTTTAATTTTTGCCCCACCCTGGGTGTCAAGTAAAATTTTCGTTCGGATATCAAGACATCAAATCTTGATCTCCCAGCATCTCGAGTTTGGTTGAGTTTAAGTAAAGCGTCTTGGAGAAATGCATAAAGGTACTCAAAAGATCACCCGAAATTATGTTTGTCGTTGACTTTTGAAGTAACCTGTACATTAATTCGAAAAAGAATTGTGTACATCAAAGGTTCAGATCTACAAATTTTGGTTGAATTCGCATAAGGCGTTTCGGAGGAGAAGAGTTTGTAAATTCTAAACGTTTTGGTGATTTCTGCCGTACTCTGTAAATCGATTCGAAAGTTTTTGACGTACATCAAAGGTTCATCGATTTTGGTTGAAATCGGACAAAAACTTTTGGTGTAGTAGGGTTCGTTAGAATGGAGACATATAAACACAGACAATGACAGACATATCCATTTATATATATATATATATATATATGCGTGTGTGTGTGTGTAGAGAGAGAGAGAGAGAGAGTAAATGAGAGAGATAGGCAATACTAAAATCTGTAAACTGGAGCAGTTATATAAATTTAAAAAACAATTGGTGCTACTAATATCTGTCAACTGGAGCCTTTGCATAACATTAAAATAACAATTCGTGACAATAATTTCTGTAGATTAGATCAATCGGTTAAACTTAAATTAATTGGTAATACTAATAACTGTAGACAAATGATGTTTGTAACTGAAAAAATATTGAAATAGAATTATGAGCTGATTGGACGAAATTTATGCCAGACTTACATAAGTTTTTATAAGCTTAGCTTAAACGGGACACAAAGTCAAAAGTATAGAGTACCCAGCGAAGATCGAACTCACTCATAATAACTTGCTAACAGTTACGTCGGCGTGCTTAATTCGTAACTCTGACTTTTGGATCTATATCAGAACAACGCAGTAATCTAAATTCTCATTTTTATTTTTTTTTATAATCGTGTCGCCCCAAGCAAAGCATTTTACTGCCACTGTTGTGCAGGGGATTACATAGGAGGAATGTTATGAGAAGGAGTGAGAGGTTGCAGGGGGTGCCAGGAAGAGAGTAAGAGAAGGAAGAGAATACTGATGAGAGTGGGGTGGAAGAAGAAAAAAGCACGAGAGAGAGGATGTAAGTTAGTGAGACAGGAAATGATTATTGACTTTACATTTAAATTCTTGGAGATTATAGCTGTCGGGAAAGCAAATATGCGGAAGAGAATTCCACAGGTGGGAAGTGCGAGAAAGGAGAATTCGCTCATTTCCAAATACTTTAAGTCGAAAAAATATTTCCTGTTTACCTTCTAGACAAACTGACAGGTTATAGAATGGATTAAGTATCGACTGTGTTTCCTGTTCTTATGCAATCTACCCATGTCAACAACATAACTTTGTTACATCTCTTTCTTTCTATCTATGGTGAAGGCAGCCATAGTTGTCTCGCCCAAGAATTACTCGACTATAAAAGAAATGGTCGAAACTCATTCATGAGCAATAATCAAATTGCATTGAATGAAGATTCTGTTTTTCTTGTGACAAAAGCACCCATAGTTATCGCCCCCTCAAACTATTCGACTCGAAAAGAAACTCAGTTATGAGCGGTGATCAAACGAATAACGACTCGGAACTGAAAATTGAAGAGCCGAGTTCCAATTCCAGTCGGGTTCATTATATCTACTTCCTCACAAATACCCCTGGGAAAAGGTATGAATCAAGTTATTCTTCTCCCAGCTATTGGTTTTATAGTAAGACTTGTATCAATAAATCATTATTATCTCTAAAAAAATCTTACGATCTGAGAATATTTATTAACTTGCAAAAGGTTGATAAACCTTAAAAACAAATCAGAACATTTTTCTAAAGTCGTTCTTTTACTCTTTCTTTTTTCTTTTTTACTGCATTTCTTTCGATTTGACCGTCTTTCATTCTTTCACTCACTTTATTATCTATTCTCTCTTTCCCTCAATGTCTTTCTTTTTTCATTCATTCTTTTCTCTCTCTTTCTTTCCATTTCTATCTTTTTCTTGTCTTTCTTTCCCATTTCCCCCCATCTCTCTCTCTCTCTCTCTTATTCTTGTCTCTTTTTCCTTTCTTTTATTCTATTTAACTATTTTTCAATTTGTTTCTTTCATTGCTCTTTCTTCATTTTTCATTTTCACTATTTCTTTCGTTTCCCTGTCTTTCAGTCCCATGATTTTCTGCTTCCTCCCGACGCAAAAACTCACTGTCTACTTCAATTTTGCAGATTTTTTTCATTTCTGCTTGTTTTAATCCTTCACATACATCTATATATAGTTTCTTTTACTGCTTACCGTTAGTTATACAAATACACTGAGAAACACACACATAAATACGCTAGCATATGCACATGTATAATTACACTTATATGTACACACACTCGTACATCCATATAAACGTACTTTCGGGCATGAATGTTCTCATATATTTACATGTTAAACTTTTATCGGTTTAGCAGATACCAGATTTTCAGAACTAGACATGCTAATCATCGTCTTAGTCTCTCTTTCTCTTTCTACCCCACTCACTATCTCTCTCTTTATATATATATATATATATATATATATATATATATATATATATATATTGATGTATACTCTAGTATTAAATGTCTGTAGCCAAAAGAGCTTTTCAAGTGTACCACTCTTGTAGACTGAAGAGCTATTAAACATTGAAGAAAAAAAATAATTTCAGATTTTTTTAGATATGTTTTCTAATTAGCTAAAAAAAATCAAAACCCTTCTTTTTACACACACACACACACACACACACACACACACACACACACACACACACACACACATATATATATATATCTATATATATGTATATATACATCAGCTTGGTGCCTTTGGAATGTATCCAATTATGATGAATATCTTGAGAACAGGCGTTGCACCTTGTCAGTTGGCGGCTAATCAGAGAGAACCTTAATCAGCATGCATGAACAGACACTCACCTTTGGGTTTTCTAGGCCGTCTTTTTTAATTAATGAGTAAGCTTGTATATTGTGAGTTCATCGTTTTCACCAACCGAGTAGATTCTTCACGTCTCGTGCAGGGTGTTTTGGATTAACGTTAATTTCATAATTTTATTATTTTACACTTCATTGCTTAATTATATTCTTCTTCTTCTTCTTCTTCTTCTTCTTCTTCTTCTTCTTCTTCTTCTTCTTCTTCTTCTTCTTCTTCTTCTTCTTCTTCTTCTTCTTCTTCTTCCTTCATATTTCTTCTTTTTCTTCTTCTTCTTCTTCTTCTTCTTCTTCTTATTATTATTATTATTATTATTATTATTATTATTATTTTCTTGGATTTATGCTGTATACTCATTACCTTCTGTGTCCCAACCAGACATCTAAGTTCAGAAATCGCTTCATGACATTTTCCACTGATTATATTTTAAACAAAACAAAAACACCTAAAATCACACACATTACATATATATATATATATATATATATATATATATAGCTAATGAGTGAGCGGTACCTGTGAGTATACTTTTTGTATTTCTTTAAAGCATAGTCTACCAGGTATTACTTCAGTGAGTCTATCGGAATATTTTCTAATCAATCCGATTATAACACGATCGTTCGCGACGTCCAACCAACCTTCCGGACTTGTGATCGCTTCCGCCCACGTTATGTCGTTGATCTCGGATTAGTCAAAGCAGGATTGCTTGTTATCACTTGACGAGCTGATCCAGATATACGAGGGATTGGTATATAATGAAAACCAGAATTAAGACCGCAAATACACGGTACAGATATATATATATCGAATAAATACAAGATTTAAGCAAGTCAAAGCTGGCGACACTCAACAGTTGGCTGGTATTATAAAATTACTTCAATAACAATGTTTTCTGAGTCGGGGTTTACCTAATTGTCTTTTAGCAGCACTTTCGTATCAGTCCGACCGTATTATTCAAAACGCCATTCAAATATCTTTCCAGCTTCTCATCCAAAACATGGGGGCCGAACTAATTAATTTCGTCTTGCATTCTGATTTTATTAAACAATCACCCAGACCGGGGTGATGAATTTAAGTATGGGATTTCTATTTCTCTCACTATATAACTCTTATCAGCTCGAAATGAAGACAATTACATTTAACGTTTCAACTTCCAGGGAAAAGGAAGGAAAACCCACTCTCTGTTATTGTCTGCCTGCTCTTATCAGCTGTCCTGGTAAACAGTACACAGGAAATTCTCAAGGCTGCATTTTGACCTTGGGTCACATATCGTCAAAATCTATTGACAAATATTTTGACTAACTTTGATAAATTTGCTTCTCTCAACACACGATGGCTTCACTTACAATTCGAGTTAATGATGTTCTCTTGTTCCACATTTTTTTAGATTTCCACTGCATAATCCTTGTATTTTGATGGTTTTTGAAGATCTTCAAAGATACATTACAATCTGCAGAGTCTGGCATATCAATAAGAAAGCAGATTCTGTTTTTTTGTGCTTTTTGATCATCATGTCTTGGCGATTCGCTTTGATTCTTATGTCTGTACATATTGCAAAGTATCATAAAATTATCACAGGTCCTATCTCCGTATCTTAGTCTACATAATGTTCATGCCGGTTTTTGCAGTTACCTTCCCGTAGAAGTATTATATTATCCAGTGCAGCTTTTGACCTACTCTAAAATACTGAATTTTATATTCAGTTGGGACTAAAACTCTGCAACATGATACAAGATGGTCAAATGTATTCACATTTGGCGTCAACACAATTTTGAATCTGTGCGTTTGGTAATTTCTAGTTAACAGACATTAATTCTTTTCAGCATGAATAAAACCTTATTATAAAGAATAAAACATTATTATTATTATTATTATTATTATTATTATTATTATTATTATTATTATTAAATTAATGAGAAAATCCTTATTTCACTTCTTCTTTAGACAATTGGATATAATTGGCAATGGGTAAAAAGAAACTCCAAGATAGATGCATATATTTCCATGCATATAAGTCCTCGAAATCTTATAATAAAACAGTTTTACAAAATACTCGGCCATCAACTTTATCGCAGTTATACCATTTTTACAGATAAATTAAGACTAAATCTACGACATAGCATATAAATATATTAGGAGGCATCCTGTTCCCAGAAAGTGTGCCACATCTCTGCCCTTATTCATCATCATCATCAGTCATTATATACGGATGTTGTCGCTCCGTAGCTGACCACTTGGCCAGCCTCATCTGTATATCACAATTGCCTACCAATGCCTGGGTCTCCGTTAATAATCTCCAAGTTCAACCAGTTATTTTTTAACCCATTTTCCCTGTTTGCTTCTTCTTTTGACTAAGGTTGTACCATGTATGATGGTAGCGGAAAGACTGAAAGCCTTACAATGAGTTCATGGCATTTCATCTTCTAACATCATAGGTTATCATTAAATACAAATATACATATCAACATAACTGTAAATTCATGCGTAGACATGTTTTTCTTTATGCAGAAAGATGTGTACCATTTACACCTCTCTTAAAAGTTAATCCGTCAGATCTGATAAAGCTGGCAGCTGCTCTTGAAAAGGACCTTCAATTAGTGGTTAACTGGAGCAGAAAATAGATTGTAAATTTTAAACCCTCTAACACAAAACTGCTTTCATTTAACCACCACAGAGAACATTTTCTTCCTGCCATCAGTATGGCTGACACTAGACTCCAGAAGAGTAACGTATACGCCTTCTTGGTTTCACATTTTCCACTGACTTTAAGTGAATTGACAACATAGAATCAATAGCTGAAAAAAAACTTGGCTCACTAGAAATTTGTTCTCGTCAGAATCTATCGTGTACATTTAAAAATCTACTATTCGTCCGTGCATTGATAATGTTATCATATCTGATTTGGTACTTCTGCTGTACATCTTGTGGTTTTTTTATAAAACCCAAATGCAATGTAATTGAACTCGTTTTTCTTTCACTTTATCACCGACATGACTTTGCTTCCCGTTTTCTTTTCTACAAATATTTTCATAGAAACTGCTCTTATTATCTTTTTTCCTGGTGGCCCGAGTACTTGAATTTAAGCAGACTAGTGGATTGGCATTTAGGTCCCAACACTTTTACTGTTAAAATAGCTAAATGCAGCCGCCACTTCTACTCCATCAGTTTCTTTTCTCGTACTTCTCGCCTGTGGAACTCCCTTCCGTCCACTTTCTCCCCTGATAACTCTAATCTTCAAAAATTTTAAATCAACTTCAATATCCATCGTCAGTCTTATTGAATCCCGTTCATCATTAGTTCCTTTCTTCAATCTTCCTTATTCTCGGTCACTTTCACTTCCTTGCGTACTAATAGCATCTTCACCTTGCTTGGGGTGAAATGATTAAAACATATCACTTTATCATTTCAAACCACAGAAACACATTCATTTTTAAAAGAGCTTCTGTAATCTCTTTGAATAAATATTTAAGATTTCTTTATCTTTGTCATCAAAACCTCTCCTGAAAAATCATATTTGATACGAGGTGTATTTCAGAAATTTAGACAATTTTCAGTAGGGGTAGTTATAACTGTCCTAGGTTGTTGTATTTTTGGTATATCATTAGTATAACTCTAATAAACTGACCTGCCAACTTTTACTATTTCAGATTGAAGGAAATGACTGCAACATCTCGTTGAATACATCCTGCTAAACACTGTTTATTACATGAAGTCAGTTTGGAAGCTTGATATGCAATAAGGTTTGCGTTGACAGAGGTGAGCATCAAAAGCAGGGCGAAGTCTGAAATTTAAAGAGGGTGAGCGCCCTCTGCCTATAGTCCACACTTTTCCCTCTGTAACTTTTGATTGTTTCTAAAGCTAAAAGAGAATCTAAAGGGCATCCGTTTTGAAAATATTGAGATAAATGTGGGTCCTGGACATCATCACTTTCATGGGGCCTTCACGAAGGGAATGGAGCGCTATAACAAATGCATTAAACTCAGAGGATTCTACATCGAAGGAGATTAGAGTTTTGTACTTCTTTGAAATTAATAAATGTCTCTCCTAAAAAAAAGTCCTAACGCTTCTGGAATGCACCTCGTTATAACATTGAGGTAAGGAATTTTTCAACTACCAAAAGGTTACATAGTCTTTATTTTTGCTAGTTGAGATAATCATCATCTTAACAAAAAAATTAACTTAGTGTGCCAACTATCCCAAGAAATTGGACTCAAGATAAATCTTTCCAAAACAGACGACTGGAATGAAAGCAGTTGATGGCACCTACTCTGAATCCATCCCAAAATTCATAATGTAAATTTAGTGAATACCAAAAACTTCAAATAACTCGGTGATTAAATATTAATTTTAGCATAGTAGATAAGAGAATTGAACATAGGATAGGTTGTGCTAGGAATGGTTTCTGTCAATATCCCAGACTGCTATGAACTCTAAACATTAATCTAAAATCTCGAATCATGTTCTTAAATAGCCTTGTCAAATAAAAACGTTTCTTATCGATGTCATGCATGGCTTCAGACTCGTTTTGAAATATCTAAACTGTCAGCTCAAAAAAACACTTTCACCGATCAATTGTTAAAATAGTTTTGAGTGAATGGAAACTATAGGTTTCAATGAGAATCATCTTTCTTCAACACTAGCGAAGTGGTTCTATGGAATCACAAAGAACTTTACCAAGTAACAGAAATGACATGACTTTTTTAATCAATTTACTCCAAGCAGAGTGATCATTTCACAAAGATCAAAGAAGCTACTGAGAATTAAAAAAAAATAAGAGAAATTTAGAAAGAATGAGAAACTTACACGTGTGCAACGATGAGGTGTTGAAATGGATGCAAACGAGAAGAAGACTGATCATAAATATCAGGAAGAGACAAATGAGATTCCTGAGATACGTAATGAGGAAGAAGGGCTTGGAGAACTTGATACTCACAGGTCGGATAAATGAAAGAAGAGACAGAGGAAAGCAGCGCGAGACGTACTTGTTAGGTCTCAGCAAATGGTTGACGGATCGGGGCTTAAAAGATACACCAAGAGAAAAAATACTGAGATCGACAAGAGACAAAGCCAAGTGAAAGTCCATGATCGCTTACGTCCTGAAAAGACACGGCACCTGAAGAAGAAGAAGAATCCTAAGCAGGAAACAAGGAATATCTTTTACTCCTGTTTTCAGGCTAGTCTCCCTGAAAGCAAAACACTGCGCCTTCTCGGGTTAACTCTCACAACAGACCTCAAAGGGAACGACTATATCGGATCCATAGCTAAATCCGCTGCTAAGCAGGTAGGTTCTCTGTGCAAGGTCAGGAAGTTTTTCCTGTCTGAAACCATCCTGCAATTATATAAATCTACGAGCCACCCGTGCATTGAATACTGCTGCCATATCTGGTCGAGTGCCCCTGATATCCACCCAAGGTTCCTTGACAAAACCCAACGGAGAATCTGTAATGTGATCGATCCCGACTTGGCAGCTCAAATACAATCACTTTCTCACCGGTGCAATGTGGCTTCCCTGTGTCTCTTCTACAAATACTTTTACGGCTTCTGCTTTAATGAACTTAGCTCTCTGGTGCCCCCTATGTATGAATTTACTTGAGTCACAAGATTAGCAACTAGATCCCAACCTTTTGCCCATATGTAAAACCAAACTCTATTCCCAGCTTTTTTTTTTCTCGCACTTCCCGCCTGTGGAATTTCCTTCGGTTAACTTACTTCCCCGACAGCTTCAATCTCCAAGAATTTAAATGTAAAGTCAATAGTCATCTCCTATTTCACTGATTTGCATTCTCCCTCCCTCTCTCTCTCTCTCTCTCTCTCATGATTCTTTCTCCGTCCACTCCACTCTCATCAGTATTTTCATCCTTCTCTTACCCACTTCCTGACACTCCCTATAACCTGTCACTCTTTCTTATAACTTTTCTCTTATGTAACCCCTGCGCACCAGTGGCAGTGCATCGCCTACATTGGGGTGATATGATTTTTAAAAAATCAAAAAACTTTCAACAACTACTAAAATGGATGGCACATATGACTCAAGAAGAAAATAGAGACTTCTTCAAGATTTTGGCATTCCGATCTAATTTAAATACAAAATTAGGACAGAAATCTCCTCCAATAGTGGATAAGGTATCATGGACTTCAGAAACCTATTTACCTGAAATATTGTTGCAAGAGAAAGATTTGATATAAATTTTAACCTAGAGTGCCACTGGCTACGAAGAAATAGCTAAAATTACTATTACGATTATGATTCATCAAAACTGTCCTTCTTAAAGTGACTTTAAAACATCGTGTCTTACCAAACCAGCAGTTAAGGATTAAGGGTCGACTATTTCCATAATATTTTCCCTTCATAAGAGAAAACCAAAGTGTTATTTTTTTAAAATTAATTCAACCCAAACAAAACAATAAAGCCACAAGTGAGTTACTGTTAGAGAATATGAGCAAAATACTATTAAGGAGAGAGAAAAATAAAAGAAGAAAAATTAAGGCGTCAGAAAATAACGATTGATACTTTTTAAGTTCAAAGTTAACAGTATTTACATCAACCGGACTATTGTCCTCATGTTTATTGCCATTTATACGCCGTTTCGGCCGTTTTACGCTCCGGCCTTCTTCAGGTCCTAGGCATTTCGAACTGAACCCTTTATTACAATCACTGGGGTATATGAACCCCATTTATTGCCTAGAGCCTCTTCTGGTGGTCATGAGTTATCTCCCTCTAACCCTGTATGCTCATTTCAGAAATATAGCCAAATATCAAAGTTAACGCCAGGGAAGGAAGAAAAAGGAAGAGAGTTCCACAAGCATCAAGTGCAAGAATAGTATCGAACTTACGTTTACATCTAGCAATTTCAACGGAAAAATGATGAGATCTTGTCGCCAAACAAGTACTGCGTTTCAATTCATAATGGCTAGGTACCATAGAGGAAAATTCACTAGAACAATTACCATAAAATTATAGAAATATCACAGGGAAGCTACGCTGAGGCGATCGGAAAGCGTGACTGAACCCGAGATCTCAGGTAGATCTGAGCAAATGACATTGCAGATTCTTAGTATACTATCAGGTATCTCTTAACACATACCAGAAACACTATATATTATATTGTATATATACTTATTCTATTATGTTGATATGGCAAAAATTTTAAATTTTGAACACGAATTAGCAATGATTTAGCAAGAAAACAATGAAAAACATTTACAGCATTATAGACAGTCATGTAGCTATTAGCTAAATTTTGATCTTAATTTATTTAATCATTTCACCCTGTTTATTTGAATATGAAAAGAAAAAGAAAGAAGAAAGAACGGTAATTATGAACACATAGATAACGACTGATATTGATTTTTAATTTTTGAAGATCAAAGTTAACAAGAAAACAAGAAGCCGGAAAAAAGTTACACAAGCGAGAAGCGCGACAGAAGAAACTGTTAAGATAGAACTTACGGCTGCATCTAGGCATTTCAACTGTAAACTGTTTCAATAGAAACGTCATGTCTTTTTCTATCCGTGAAAAAAGAAACATCAAAATGCAGTATAAGAGTGTCAATAAAAATAGCTTTAAAAAGCGCCTTCTATTTTGGCGGCAAACGGGAGCTTAAAACACATAAAAAATCAAAATGCGAAGTGCGCACTTCTGTAATCAAAAAGAAGATAAAACGTCCATCGATTCCAAAGTATTTTTTATATATAAATATAAAACTTGTAACTACTTTAACATTGCTTTTTATAATAGCAAATAAAAAATGTCTAGGTAATTTCGCTTTTGTACGAAAAACATTGTTTTCTGAAAATTGAATGTGTGCACATAAGAACGCTGTCTATTAGTATCATTCGACGCACTCAGCTACACCGCAGTTAAGTGTTTATAATGTTTATTATAGTGTGTATTTACGCATGTAAAAATCAATACACACACAGAGAGGTACACACGCATACGTACACACACACACACACACACACATATATATATATATATATGTGTGTGTGTGTGTGTGTGTGTGTGTGTGTGTGTGTGTGTGTGTTAAATTTCATATATAAATAAAAAATATATCTGCAAAAACAATAAAAGAAATAAAAACAGAAGGAAAAACTTTCGCGCCGGTAAAGAAAATATTTACTTTTGTCTTTATTCATTTGAATTTCTCTCTCTCTCTCTCTCTCTCTCTCTCTCTCTCTCTCTCTCTCTCTCTCTCACACACACACACACACACACACACACACACGCACACACACACACACACACACACACGCACACACACAAAGATAAATATGCTCAAAAATAAGATTATTGTTTCAAGATCTAATTCAAGTTGAACTAAAGCAAAACTCTTCTTATGCCCTGAGCCCTCATAGATATTTTTCAAAATGCTATTCATACATACACACACATACACACATACATGCATGTGTGTGTATATGTATGCTAATTTTCTAGGCTTTAATTAAATTGACACAAGGTCGAAACTTTAGAGCACGCAGTGAGAATCGAACGCACAACTCAATCGTAATTGATCTACCAAAAACAAGATGTATCTATGATCGTATCTTCTTCTTCTTCTTGCCGTGTCCTTTCAGGACGTAGGTGATCATGGCCTTCCATATCTCCCTATCCTTTGTAGCTTTTAACACCCCTTCTTCTGTTTTACCACTCAACCCCTGCTCTGTCATCCATCTGATCAAGTCCATCAAGTACGTCATGCGTTAGTTTCCTTTGTCTCTCCATACTTCTATCCGTCCCGTAAGCATCAAATTCTCTAAGCCCTTTTCCTCGCAACATGTCCCCAAAACTTATGCTGTCTTTTCTTGATGTTGTGTATCAGTTTCCTTTTCTTGTCCATCCTCTCGAAATCCTGGTTGCTTCACAGATGTTCTGGCCATGATAATCTCAACATGCTTCTGTAGAACTACATTTCAGTTGCTTTAAGTATTTCCTTCGTCTTTGATGACATTAGCCAAGGACATATATAACATAACAATCCATTACTTTATTCTTTGTTTCCACTGTATACATTTGTATGAATGTATAGCATTTTGAAAAAAGTATGTTCAGCTTAAATTCAATCTAGGAACAATGATCTTATGTTTTGTGCATTGCGCCATTTCAGATATGCAAAATAATTGTCAGTCAGTTAAGTGCCATACGTGATACACGCTTGGGCGATCATGTCTCGAAAGAGACATGACTGACTGGGCAGAAGATTATCCCGCAGTAGGTTGTCATTGCTTTCTGCGGTAGAGTGGTTGCCGATCAAGGATATAGAACCCAATCTGTCCTGCTATTTAACCCATAACTGGAAGAAATAGTAGGATTAATACCTTTCCCAAGGGTATTTGCGCGTAAGTGAATGCAATGAATTCAGCTGGAATTCGAACTCTGCTCCCCGATTTCTCGTTCCGAGCGACTATCCAATGCACCACAACGCACATAATATATAAACATAGTTGTTTACGAATCTGTTTTTTCAAACTAAGTTTATTATGATATGAAGTGAAAAAACAGGAACTCATTCATGAGAATCGTTAAAACATATACAAAAAGCCAACGGACAAACATCCATAGTTGCGTTTGGCATTTTGTTTTACACTGAACCAAGATTAGACAACTAAATAGAATCAATCACAGCATTTTTCATTATAAACATCTCTATGAAAAGTTGTTCGACAAAGTACACCACAAAGAACTGATAAAAATGCTCAGCAACCTCGACATATTTGGGAAAGACATCATAGTAATTAAGAACCTCTTCTGGCAGCAAACCGCATGCATACGGACAGAAAACGAATTCAGCAGATATACAAAGATACAAAGGAGCATAAAACAAGTATGTTTTTTCACCAGATCTATTCAACTTGCACAGCGAGATTTTTTTGAAACCCCTAGAAATTATGCCAAGATTCATCATCGGTGATCACAATCTGAACAACATAAGATAAGCAGATGATACAGTGCTGATAACTGACACGGAAAGAAAACTACAAGAAGACCTCCTAAAAACGGTAAATGAAGTAAGTCGAAAGAAAGAACTACAAATAAACTACAAGAAAACTGAATGTAGGGTCACCAGCAAACAGAGGAGCCCAAAATGCCAATTACCGATGGGGGATAATAAAATCAAGCAGGTACAAAAAGTTTAAATTGCTGGGAAGTGTTTTAACAGAAGACGGAAAGTGCAACAGTGAGAGCCGAAGGCAAATTGACATGGCCAAGGACGCATTCCAGCAGCTGAGAAACAGATCAATTTCGTTAGAAACAAAGAATAGAGTACTGGATTGCTATGTGATGTCTGTTTTTCAGTATGACAGTGAATGCTGGACAACCTCATCAAAGATAAATGAAAAACTTGAAGCAACAGAAATGTTGTTCTACAGAAGGATGCTGCGGATATCATGGATCGAGAATGTGAACAATGATGAGCTCCAGGAAAAGACACCTAAAGTTCCTGGTATACTTAATGAGGAGGAGCTTAGAGAATCTGATACTCACAGGTCATATAGAGGGAAAGAGAGACGGGGAAAAGCAGCGAGTAACATACTAGACAGGCTTGAGTAAGTGGATTGCAGAGCATGGTTTCGGTGGGGTAACAAGAGAAAGTGTGAGAAGAGCCACTAGGGATAGGGAGAAGTTGAGGGCCATGATCGCCCACGTCCTGAAGGAGCATGGCACATAGAAGAAGAAGATTACTTATTAACATGTTTTGTTTTTTTTTATGAAAGGCCGACTTATTTTTTTTATTTAGTTACCAACCCTGTATTGTTTCAGCATCCTTTCTTTTGAAACATGTAACATGATTTAAACTTAAACTATTTACATTGTTCGAACTATTGTCTTCATCTTGGTTGTCATATTCTCAACATTTCAAACGTTGTACGATCCCACTTTCTTCAAGTGACTGAAATAACCTA
Organism: Ascarosepion bandense; assembly: GCA_037127315.1. NCBI lineage: Eukaryota > Metazoa > Mollusca > Cephalopoda > Sepiida > Sepiidae > Ascarosepion > Ascarosepion bandense. The sequence goes on from JBBBDQ010000355.1 coordinate 437,690, forward strand.
CTCCGATAGGCGAGATAAAGTGTTTGGATCGATATTGGCTGAAAATTCGTGAATATGACAACCAATAAGAGGACAAGAGTTCAAACAATGTCGAATAAATAGTTACACTAGGTCATCTCAGAAATATAGAATGATATGTGAAATTTTTATACATTTATCATTTTTTGCTGGATTTACTAATTTAGCAATTATTGTGTTTTTATTAATTTTGAATATTGTAATATTTGTTTACAAATAAATATAAATTAATTTTTTAGCTTTTGAAAATACTGTAAAACGTTAGCAAAACACAAAGGCAGAACACAACGCTCTTTGTTGTCATATAGCTCTGCTGAGAGATTTGCTAACGTTTTACTGTATTTTTAATAGCTATAGATATTTACTGTATTTTTAATAGCTATATTCAATAGCTATATATTATTATTATTATTATTATTATTATTATTATTATTATTATTATTATATGTATCTATATGCAGTAGATATCGGCTCGGAACGAGAAATGAGAGAACCGAGTTCGAACTCCAGTTGAATTCGTTGCATTCACTTACACTTAAACCATTGGGAAAGGTATTCATCCGTTTGTATGAATTAAATGAATTAAATGGCAGGACAGATTGGCTTCTATAGCCTTGGTTGGCAACCAATCTGCTCAGTCAGTCATGTCTATTTCGAGACGTGATCACGTATGGCGCTTTACGCCTGAGCTTTAAATCGACATGGGGATTGGGAGAAATTGATTTTTTTCCATACAGGGTTTCTTATCAGTAATGAAACGCTTTGCCCTAAAATTCTAGCAGTTTATATTAAGGTTCGAGGTAAATTTCTTAAATAAAATGACGGTAGAACTTTTTTCCGGATAATTGACTATTCAGAAAATGTAGCGTCGTAGCTCAAACCAAACATCAGTTTCGTTCTGGGTGCAGCTTCTTTCATTCAAACGCTTTTGACTTACAAAATTACTCTTCGGCCAGATCGTCACCGACGAAATAAAACCATGAGTCTATTCGTAGTAGCAGGCCCATTTTATTCTGGTTGTAACCTCGTGCTGTAGACGATCGAGACAGAAATTAAGCGTACATGAGTAGGGAAAGTGAATAATGTAACGAGCGTCTTACCTTTCGAGTGGCTGAGAGGTGAACTTCTCGTCACTCTCCAAGGGTCTTTTCGGTGTGTCTGTCTTTTTCCTGAGTCGTTGAAAAGTAGCTCTTTTTGTCTTGTCATCGTTGTCGAAAAAAGTAATTTATCTTCATTCGGCGATCATCTTTGTCCGGGTCGTTTTCCATATCCTTGTGAAGAGTACTTAACTTAACTGATAGTCATCAGAGTAAATATATGTTTGAAAATATTTTTGTGAGAGTTCAGATGTTTTCCATTTAACAATATAACGGCTGGTACTGATATCGATATATCAACTGCTCCGATCATGAAAAAAATATAGGTATTTATTTTATTCATTATTTTTTTAATATAGCGATTTACTAAGCATAGCTTAGATGTCGAACAAGACAAAAGTTATGGAGCACCCAGTGAGGATCAAACTCATTTTGCTAAAAGAAACTTAGATGTGGAACAAGGGCGACTGTATGGAGCACCGAGTGAGCTTCAAAATCACTACTCAGTAGTAATTGATATGGTGAGAGATTACTAAACATGTAACCACATCGAAGTGCTCATTGCTTTTTCTCGTTTTGGGGTCTACAGTTCGTGTAACGGTTATCAATTCAGAAAGCTAAATCTGCAGTTTGAATTTCAGCTGAATTCGTTGCGTTTCCTTTCTGACATTTAATAAATTCTCTCTCTCTCTCTTTCTCTCTCTCTCTCTCTCTTTCTCTCTCTCTCTCTCTCTCTCTCTCTCTCTCGCTCTTTTCGCACATAAATAGGTCCATCTCTTCTCTCCCCCATCAGTTATTGGTTAAATAGTTGGTAGACTAGCTCGAGGTAGTCGCAATTCTAAGAGAAAGAAAAATCTGAATTCAAAACTTCCTTGAATAGAAATAAACTATTTTATTCTAGTCCAGCGACTCCCAAGCTTCTTCACTGGGCCGCGTTTTCGGAATTAAAATTTGTTCATGCCTCACGAAATTTTATGTGATAAAAAAGTACATGTGAAAAGGAACAAGCAGCTCCACAGCAAAGAAGTCCCAAAGAGAAATAGTAAAAGAGAGAAAACCGCGTATTCGAGACCAGAACATTATCATTGATAACGGTCTCCTACAAATTTGCGGACCTTATTTACTATATTCTTATAATATATGATATAACGCAAAAATATTACGATTATAAAATCAATCCATAATTATTTATAACTATTTATACTGGAACTTGTGCAGGTGACAAAATACAGTGAAGAATCTGTAATGTGATTGATACCGACTTAGCTGACCGCCTGCAGTCACTCTCTCACCGGCGTGACGTGGCTTCCCTGTGCCTCTTCTATAAATACTTTCATGGCTTCTGCTTTGATGATCTTAAATCACTGGTGCCCCTTAGGTGTGAGTTCGCACGAGATACTAGATTGGCAACTAGGCCCCACCCTTTTACAGTGAAACTGATGAAATGTAACCGCAATTTCTACTCCAACAGCTTCTTTTCTCGCACTTCCCGCTTGTGGAATTCCCTTCCGCATGCTTGCTTCCCCGACGGCTATAACCTCCAGGAGTTTAAATGTAAGGTCAATAGACACCTCCTAACACACTAACCCTCCCCAACTCTCTCCCCCTATGTACATCCTAACTAATCTATCGCCCTGTGTAACCCCCTGCTCTATAGTGGCTGTGGAATGCCTTGCTTGGGGTGACATGATTTAAAAAAATGTAGTTACAAGTAAGCTAAAATAATATTTTAAAATTTTGAAATCATATATATTTTTTTACATATGACTCTATTGTAATTCAATTCTTCTGCCTCACCTGCCATCTTTTTCTGTCGCACCTACGAGACGCACCACACCGTTTGGGAACCACTGTTATCGACACCACTTCTGCTATAGCTTGAATAGATGTGGTGCTCTGATATACCTAATGGGTAACTGAAATCTTGACATGACTCAGTATCGACATTTTATTACTTAGCTTATGTTTTTACTATATTTTCTTTTTACAATTATTTTTCGCAATGTTTACTTACAAAACAGATTTTTCTTTAATATAAACTTTTTATACATTCTTTATATTTACGAATAAAAATTAGCATTGCTCTGCAGGTTCAATTAATATCTTAATAATGAAAAACAAATAATAATTTGACACATACATGTTATCGTTTCTGAGAAACTGGAAATACAAATTACCATTCCGGAATATCGGATTATTTGGGCACCGCTGCTCTAGCTTATCTTTTGCAAACAGCACGAATCACAAACAGAACGATGCACAAAGTCTGGCGTCAAAAGTCAAATTTGGTTTGCATACGCTGTTTATTTACCCGAACTTTTGTGTTACACCTTGTAGATATAATATGCATCTACCGTACTGAAATATCACTGCATATCTCAAACAGATTGCCACTCATGACATTTAATTTTTATCTAAATGAGTTATCACAATAAAGTCACGATTTCATTGGTTGAAAAAATGTTTGAAGAAAGAAATATAATTTCGTTGCCTCCTCGCTCATTGGTCGAACGCGCGATGACGTATTAGTCTCATCGTTTTACAAAGAATAGGTTTTGCAACCACCAAACTTGATCGATAAAAAAATAAATTTATATCATTTCGGAATATAAAAAACATTTTTAAGTCTTTTTGAAGCGTCCAACCCAAAAATGTACCCTTTATTCTTTGTTCATATATTAATTTTTATTCAATTATTCGTTTTAGTATTTTTGATTCCATTGTATTTTACTCACTTCTTGTGTTATTTATTTTCAAATAAATTGCTTTTGTCTTTTTAACAGCAATTGTTCAGAATGGCTGTATGATGTGACGGTTAGGAAGGTCAAACGCACTTGATGTGTTAATATATTACAGTATGGTTGACCCTGTACAAGGCTCGGAGGCTAAGCGAGGTAGAGGTTTACATTAAGAGGTATTTTATATAAATAGAAGGGGAATATAACAGTTGACTTTAGACTTGAACAGGACAAGATTGTAGTGGTCGGGGAAACATCTTCTTGTGAGTCTGTTCCATAGGCCAGTGGTTTGCGGGAAGAAGCTGTTTGAGTGGAACTTACTTTTCACTGATGGAACACATAGGGAATGTGATTTTTTTTTGTTTGTTTATCTATTCACCCCAAACAAGGCAGTAGTGTCACTGGTGTGCAAGGGGGTTACAATAAGAGAAAAGGAGAGATACGAAAGAAAACCGTAAAGGTGATGTTGTAGAAAGAATAAGATGGATGCGAGGGTCACGGATATAGAAGGTGGTAATTGGAAATGCGAGGAAAGAAACTACAAGAGTAGAGTTTGCGGTTACATTTGAATATTTTGACAGTAAAACTTTGGGACCTAGTTGGCAATCTAGTAGTACGGATAAATTCATGGGGGTAGGGCACCAGGAAATGAAGCTCGTCAGAACAGAAGCTGTGAAAATACTTGAAGAAAAGTCAGTGGGAATTCACATCCTGATAGTGAGAAAGTGATTGAAGGCGAGCAGCCAAATTGTGGCTAATTATATTGCTGATCCTGCTTTTGGATTTTGTCGAGAACCCCGTGATGAACAGCATAAGCACCTGACCAGATATAGCAACAGTATTCAATGCGTTGATGAATGGTAGATTTATAAATGTGCAAGATGGATTCGGATGCGAAAAACTTTCTGGCTCGGCACAGCGACCCAGCATTCATAGTAGTAGATGAAGCTATTAATGCAATCTATTCATTTCACTTGAGATCGGCTGAGACAGTGAGGCCGAAGAGGCGCAGTGTGTTGCTTTCGGGGACACAAGTTTGATCCATATTAGTGGAAGGTAGGAAAGCCTCTTTATGGGAGTTAAAGAAGAGCAGCTTTGTTTGAGAAGCATCAAAATTTATGAGTCATTTCTTGACTCACTCCATCACAGATTGTATGTTCTTTCCAAAAGCGAAGGTGAGATCTACTTTCTCAGCCCTGGCAATTTTTATACTGAGACGAGAGTAGATGGTGGTGTCATCTGCATAGATACCAACTTGGGAATATCAAAAAGAGCGTAGAATCTAGAATAGAGCCTTGAGGGACACCCGTGTTCACATGAATGGATTTGGAAGCATGCCCATTCAGAAGGACCATCATTTTACGATTAGACAAGAACGACTGGATGAAATCGAACAATAGTCTAGTTATATCACTATAGCTTGTGCAGAAGACCAGCATGCCAAACCTAATCAAACCCTTTCGAGCTATCAGGGGCAACAGCCAAGGCTTCACCGTTCTTATCAAGGGCTTGATCTATGTATACTCAGTGATGATCGTTAGCACATCAGCAGTAGATCTGGCGAAGCGGAAACCATACTGCTTGTCAGAAAATAATTTGTTAGTGATATCCTTGAATACTTTTAAAAAATGATAAGAGGCTGATAGGTTGATAGTTAGAAGGGTCGAATGACTCTCCGGAGTTTTTAAAGACAGGAAATACAGAAAAAAACTTCCAACATGCAGGGTAGCAAGAAGCAGAAAGGGAATAGTTATAGATTTAAGGACGATGACTAGAAATATCATAAAATCCAATTACTTTATAGAAGTCAAGCTTAGAAATAATGTTAGAGACCAGATATACATATCACTCAGTTGAACTTCAATTCTAGGAGGGAAGTCGGGTGTGGGTACTCCAGATAAGTCAAGTATGAAGTTGTAAGAGAATTTGCAAACAACAGCTTAGCATCATTTTTAATCGCTTGCATTCATTGCATACGCCTGTTATGGTCAAACGGATCACTTTGGTAAAGCTGGAAGAAGTGGTTTCTGTGAGCAATGGCAGCCGAGCAAGCATGAGAGAACTAGGTGAAAGAATGAGGGCTAAGAACTTCCTGGATGGGATAAAAGCATCGATGTCGGCTTTTATTAAGGTGAACACCGGCCAACACCTGTCTTATATATGACAGTAGATCCTCATTTTCGGACTGTTCTACATAAATTCGCTTTTCTACTTAGAGTCATTGTATCATATGGGAATTCTACCTAACTTAACATTTGCCAGTTAATTTTAAAGTTAAAAGGCTGTGTGGGGAATTAGTGGTTATGTCGTCGGTACGAATTTCTTGGAAATTCTGCAGGCATAAAAAACCTTACTTCATTTGAAATAAACATTCGCAACTTCAAGTGAACATTTTTCAGTTTCTTTTACTCTAGTTAATCCCTTGCAACTTAGTGGCTTTTTCACCTTGCCTAGAGTGTAATGATTAAATGTTCTGGCGTATCTGTTTATCGGAATTCTATATATAACTGACTGAATTTTTGTTTTTTTATTTTTAGGTTTTTTTTTTCTGTACAGTTTATAAATACTTTGTGCTTTATTTAAACCGAAACATGTTTTGAATTTAAGAATTCTTTTTTGTGTGTGTTGGGGGGGGGGGGCGATGCGGGTGAATGCTGCATTAAAAGATCTTTAAGAATAACCATGATCTTTTTTCTGATAAAAGTCCGACTATTTGACCTACATCTGGCGGAGGGGAGATGAAAGGTAACTAAGTGAATGTAGCGAAATTGTGTGGAATAAAACGAACGATTGGAATTCGAGCTCGGCTCTCTACTTTCTGATTCCGAGTTGGTATCGCATTCTTTTGCAGACGACCTGCAAGTTTTGATCGATGCATCCAAAAACATTGCCAGTATCAAGAAAGTTGTTCCCTTCTGTTCTAGGTTGCGTTAATTTCATACCTAAAGTTCTATAAATTAATTTTCGTTGATTCAATATTATTATTTTCAGCTGTCATTAGAACGTACGGTAATACGGTAATTAGAAAGTAAACACTATACAAAAGAAAATAGAAAGAAGCCGACCTTTAACCTTTTCTAATTGCTTGAATGGACATTGTTGATACAAATACGGGGTTTGTAACCAACCCCTACATGAGTCCCTACTTCACGCTAAAATACAAATGATGAGCCAAAGGAGAGAATCAGAAGACAAGAAAAATTCAAAATAAAACCATCATTATACGAATTTCTTAAGTCTAGTGATAAATTTTTTTCTAATTTTAGCAGTTAGGGGGCAAACTTATATCAGCCCCAACTTTGAATAGCTGTGAATCATTCGGCTTAAATATGATTAATCGATCCACATCGATCTTTTCAAGATCGCATCAATTTTTAACTTCTGTTTGGCTCGGGTACAGATCCTCGACCCGGCCTTATGTTGAAGGAGAGCGAAGAGAGAGGAAAGTTTTATGATACCCCAAAATAAACCGTTCGTCATTTTTATCTTTCAAAACTTTCCAGACTTTGATTTTGTATGTCCTTTTTATAGCACTGGTCTCCTCGTCTTTTAATTTGAGCAATATCTTCGTCCAAAATTCTCGGCATCTTTCCATATTCCTTGACACAATCCCTTCAAGATCTGATTCGACATTCGGCTCACTATTTCTGAGATAATTTTAATCACCGGCTTCAGTGTATTGTCAAAAAAGGTATTACACGGCATTCATCGAGGAGATGGTTTTTCTTTTATCATTTATTTCACTCTTCATGTACCTTTCATGTACTTACTACGCAGACATTTATTAAACTGAACTTTGACGAGAAACCATTCACGATCGTACTAAAAACACAATGGTCAGTGGAATTAATTCTATAACTACAGTACTGAAGGAGTTTACTTTGAACTCATGGCACAGGTAACAGTAGTGATGTACCCAAGTGATGAACATATTTACTCACAATAATTCATTATATGTGCAGTACGTGCAGCAATAAGCCCCTTTCACTCACCCCCCCCCCACACACGCACGCACGCACACAGAGATAGATAGATAGATAGATAGATAGATAGATAGATAGAGAATGTTTACTTAAAGCTATTAACTTTCTGTACTATGCATGTTTAAGCACCTTTTATAGATATATAAATCATTAACCATCAATACACATATAAGTCTATGAAAATTTGTAAATATATATATATATATATATATATATATATATATAGTATGATTGAAAGGTAGCTCCCCATTTTTAAAATAGTTATAATTTATCTATTAACTACAATTTTTACATGGAATGACTATGAGAGGAAAGCGTTTAGCATGATGTTTAGTATAAATTTCGTAAAGATGTAACCTGCTTCTCGAGCCGCGCAAGAATCGAGTCAATTTATTTCAACAGGAACTCTTGTGGGATGGAGTACATAACTTCTTGTATTTGTCATTCCAGTTCTTCCAAAGTCTTTAGTTTAATACAGTAGACTTACTCATTTAACCAACCACAATGAAAAAAGTCACAAGGTGTTAAGTCGGGACTCATGACTGGTCACTCATACGAACCACGACGACCAATCCATCTTCGTAACATTCACGAACGACAATAGCAAAATGTGGAGAATGTGTCATTTTGCATGAAAACGAAATCTTCATAATTCTTCAAAGTACTGATAACTGACCAGATTTCAACTTGCAGCATGTTAAGTTACCTTTCGTCATTCATGAATAGATTGACCCACAATTCTGTTAAAAACAATTCTACACCACTGTGAAAATTCTGCAATTTTCAGATATAAGAGGATCTTCACCTGCCCAACAGTGACAGTTGTGAGAGTTTACAAATTCACTAACATGAAATAACCGCTTCATCATATCTGAGGATATTTTCAAAGAGATCCGATCAATCTTCAGACGAAGCCAGCATATTCTCCCCAAACTCCGTGCGAATCTCGCAGTCTTCAGCAGAAAGTGATCAGCCGTAGTGCGGCTTCCGATCATGCCATTTAAGCTCCTTCTTGAGCACAATTCGTATCTTGAGCAGAACTTCCCTCGCTGCTTGTCATTCTTGGGATACATGTAAACATTTTTTCAGCTGCTACCAGGAGTTCCTTTCTTCGACTATCAGCTACAGATCTTGTAGCCATGAGTTTTGCATGACATCATTTTGCATCATCTTCAGCATGGTCTCTAATGGTCTTCCACCATGTTTGCACTTGAACAACAGATTTAGAAACTTTATAAATTGCTGCTTGCTTGGCATACTCTTGCTGGGTAAGTTGTTCAGGTATGTTTGTAGAGGTTCCAAATTTCAAACAAAATAAACAATCTGAAAGACACCCAGATTAAATTCTCATACATTAAAGATGAAACATAAAAAATCAAGACAAAAATTATAATAAATAAATCATTTATAATTACATGGAAAAATGCGCGCATAAAAGGTAATATTCTTAAGATTATACTAAACCTGGAAGAGATCAGGACACGTTATTAAAACTGAAAAAGTAAAGAACAAGATATTCTAGTGAAGTCAAAAATAATGAATTTCTTACTTAAAATATGTGCGTTGCGGCGCAGTGGATATCTGCTCAGAAGGAAAAATCGTTGTTCATCCTTGAATTGTCGGTCAGTGCATGTGTTGATAAAGAAGCGAACCTGGAAAGATTACAGTTCCATTATATCAATCGAACAGTGATCTTATTTTCTTGTTCATTTGTCATGATCTAGGAGAGATAACTCGTATCTCTCCAAAGATGTGTAGAATGTAGATATCTCTGAATCGGCGTATAATTACATTAATGATTATCGTCGAGTAAAGCATATGACACTCCCTTTTCGGACTTAACATAGTTTGATGTAACTTTTTTCTACAGAACCAAAATACAAAACTTTTTTTTCAAAATGAATCTAAAGAGGTGTCCTATCTAACTCTGTAAATTGTTTGAAATTTAGTTAAAACTGAATTAGTGGTGAAGCTTGAAATCTGCCTAGATTCACTCAATGGCAGACTTAAGAATATATTCAACCACTGCTGTGGTTCAATCATTATTTTAAAATAAGTTACTTTTCAATTACCCTATATATATATATATATATATATATATATATATATATATATATATATTAGAGAAAATTTTCAAACTTCAAAATATGGATGCAATTTCGACATGGGATCTCTAACAGAGATTCCACGTCACCTCAGCGACATTGTTTTGGAAGAAAACAATGTCGCTGAGGTGACGTGGAATCTCTGTTAGAGATCCCATGTCGAAATGTGCATCCGACACCTTTGAATATGAAAATTTTCTCTAATTTATATTAGCTCTGTATTCTTAAGTACATTGAGCTCTCCACTGCATCATTTTTTAATATTAAAAATTTTTTTTGATATTAATTAGGATCAGGTTCTTGGAATTTACCTTCCTACTCTTCCACTTCGGATTAAAGAAAAACAATAATATATATATATATATATATATATATATATATATATATATATATATATGTAGATGGCACTATATATATATATATATATGCAGATGGCATTATATATATATATATATATATATAATGCCATCTACCAGTATATGTATGGGAGTTTCCCTAAGGAAAGTGTCATTAGATCTATAAAAACAGGTAAATCGTCATTAGATCTGTAATTAGAGTAAAGTAAAATAATGATGTTAGGTATTAACAGTAACAATTAATGTACGCACATTAAAAATCCTTCAATTTAACAAATTTATTTAATGACCTTCAAATTTATCAACATTTATGCTAAAAATTCTCGTTATTATATTATAATCATAATTATAATTAAATTTGATATAACGTTCAATACTTATTGAAAACCGACTCAGAGTTTCATAAATGGTACTAAGGTGAGCACACATGATATACAATCTATCCACATAAAAACACACACACACACACTCACACGCACACACACACACACGCATAAATATGTTATAAAGTATAAACAACAAAAAGTTCTCAATACAACAGTCAAAGGCGACAACCACGCTTCCACTTGCCTCACGGTTGAAACCCATGTAGCGCTGTTGATTAACTTTTTATCTTTTTGCTTTATATATATATATATATATATATATATATATATATATATATATATATTTGTATTTTTATTTAAAATTAGTATAGTTTACATTGCAACATTTCGAGATTTTTACCTCGTCATCAGGCAACGTTAGCTTATTGTTGTAAAAATGATTTTCATTTGAATATAAGAAACAATGCGTTTGTTATTTATGGATGTGGGAAAACAGAAAAAATTATGTGTGTGTTCAATTTAACTAATCAGAATATATATATATATATATATATATATGAATCAACACAAAAGGAAATTTTCTTTTTTTTTAGCCGACTGGTTTCGTCTTCTTCTAATCGATTTTAACAATGCAAATGAAGTAAGGACTTTTATTTTTAAGTCACAAAACCACAAATATTTCCATAATGATGCACTGTTTTAGCTACTTCCGAAGCTTAGTCTGTCAAAAGTAGGTACTTCCACTCATTTTCGATACCTCAATTTAAATTGAATTATTAAAAATAAGGAGTTTTCTTGAAGTTTTAATTTTAGCTTTAATTTTCAATTAAAGCTAAAATTAAAGCTTCAAAAAAAATTCTTTATTTTTAAAGTTAGTTAGTTTAGCCTTATAGCCTTACGTTTGATAATGTTTTGAGAAAAATAAAAATTAAAATAACAAAAACTTTCTCTTAAAATAATTTTACAATTTAATAATAGAGAATGAAATTATATAACATGACAGAGATAACTCAGTAATTTATGAAATATGGCATTTATTAATTTTTGTTTTTAATATCTCTTTTTCATATCATTTATTAGATACCTCTAAAAATTGGGAATTTCACAATTACTTTTTTAACAAAATTAGGAAACTAGGAATTGAATATAAAAATTGCTTTAAGTTTTGAAGGAAATTCGACACTGGACTCGTTAGGAATACCTACACCAGACTTCCCACCCAGAACTAAGGCTCAACTAAATAACGTCCACATTACACCCTCGCTGGTCGCCAAGATAATTGCGCAACTTGACCCACACAAAGCGAGCGGCGGTGACGGAATCCCAGTCATAGTAATGAAGAAATGTGCCCCAGAACTCTCCTCTGTCCTCTCTAAACTCTATAACCTCTGCCTATCTGCTTCCTGCTTTCCTGCCTGTTGGAAGTCCTCCTGCGTAGTACCTATATTTAAGAATTCTGGCGAACCCTCAGACCCCGCCAATTACCGTCCTATTAGTCTCCTTCCAATCTTTGGCAAAGTTTTCGAAGCCATTATCAACGCCGAGGTGATTCAGCATCTTATGGCCAATGGGCTTCTCTCTGACAAACAGTATGGGTTTCGCTTCACCAGGTCTACTGCTGATATGCTAACGACCATTACCGAGTACATATACCAGGCACTTGACAAGAATGGTGAAGCCCGAACCGTTGCCTTGGATATCTCCAAAGTATTCGACAGGGTCTGGCATGCTGGCCTCTTGTGCAAACTGCGGAGCTATGGGATAACTGGGCATCTGTTTGACCTCATCCAGTCTTTCCTCTCTAACCGCACATTGAAGGTGGTATTAAATGGGCATGCCTCGCAAAACTACCAGACGAACGCGGGCGTCCCTCAAGGTTCTATCCTAGGTCCCACGCTCTTTCTGATCTACATTAATGATCTCCCCGACACCATTAGATCCCAAGTTGGCATGTATGCCGACGACACAACAATCTACTCCCGCATCGATCAGAAACCAGGTCTGGACGACAAAGTGAACCTCGCTGCCGTACTTGAAAGGGACCTCCAATCCGTAGTGACCTGGGGTAGGAAATGGTTGGTAAATTTCAATGCCTCCAAAACAAAGCTGTTATCAACTAATCACCATAGACAATCGCATCTACCTCCCATTAGCATGGGACAGGCTAGCCTCCCAGAGAGTAAAATACTACGCCTCCTTGGCCTTACACTCTCGGCGGACCTCAAATGGAATGACTATATTGAATCCATTGCCAAATCTGCTGCTATGAAAGTGGGCTCCCTGTGCAGGGCCCGGAAATTTTTCCCACCTGAATCTATTCTGCACATATACAAATCTACCATCCGCCCGTGTATTGAATATTGCTGCCATATCTGGCCGGGTGCCCCTGCTGCTCTCCTTGGGCTTCTTGACAAAATACAAAGGAGGATCTGTAACGTGGTTGATACTGACTTGGCAGACCGGCTGCAGCCGCTCTCACACCGGCGTAATGTGGCTTCCCTGTGCCTCTTCTACAAGTACTTTCATGGCTTCTGCTCCGATGAGCTTAGATCACTGGTGCCGCCTAAGCACGAATTTACACGAGATACTAGATTAGCAACTAGGTCCCACACTTTTACAGTTAAACAAATAAGATGTAACCGTAAATTCTACTCCAATAGCTTCTTTTCTCGCGCTTCCCGCCTGTGGAACTCCCTTCCACAAGTCTGCTTTCCCGACAGTTACAATCTCCAGGTGTTTAAATGTAGGGTCAATAGACACCTCCTATCACACTAACTCCCAACTATTCTCACAACACTCTCATCTACCCAACCCTCATTCTCGGTATCCTTACCCGCCTATCACCCACCCTCTGTCATCTCCTATATTTAATCAGCCTTTCTCCACTCTACGTAGCCCCCTGCACAGTAGTGGCAGTGACATGCCTTGCTCGGGGTGAAACGCTTATAAAAAAAAATGATTTGCAAAGCCCGTTGAATGTTGAAACGTAAGGCATAGGAGACAAGGAAGCAAGATGAGAGAATTGTACCCTTCCAAAAATGTTTATATTTTTTCCTGTAAGGAGCGCAACCTTTGAAACACGTAACCTTTTTATGCAATATAAATATATGACGTATGGCTACCCGTAAAAAGAAAATACGGGTCATGAATCTGCACACAGTTAAAATGTTTTAATTATTTTAAAAGTCGAATGGCTCGATTATTTGTATTAAGTTTTTCAATTTTTGATTAGTAAATATAGTCTTCATGTATTAACTTCATGTATTAACTTCATGTATTAACTTAACAAACTAGCGTGGATAATGAAGGAGGAAACTTTAAAAGATTTATGAAACTTTATAAATTATTATAATAAAAATAATAAAAATGAAAACAATTCTTGCAAAATTCATTATTCATTTAATTTTTTTCAGATTATGATATCCTTAATATTTATTAATTTTTGTTTTTAATAAAATCAATTAAAAGTTTCTAAAAAAAAATGGTAAAAATTTATTGCATTTTTGTTTTCACAATTCGGAGTAGATTTTCTGAAAATTTAGAAAAATTTGGCTAATTTAGAAAAAAGAAAACAGTTGATTAGCATTCCCCAATGACTCGTGATTTTAATTAATATTAGGTATACGAGTGATCTCTCATGAATTTCCAGATATTTATGAAAATTGGTGGTAGGGATAACAAATGTAAAAAAACTATCTTTTCCTAAAATTTTTAAAAATAATTTTCATAAATGATGTCAGTCATTAATGAATAAGTCCTGAAATTTTAATCAAAATCTAATCATTATTTGATTTATGCAAGAATTTCCAAATTAATGTGTTTTTCACCGGCAAAAAATGACTTGCGTAATATTACATTTGCCGTAATAAAGACTTGTAAAATTTGCGTCACTCACGGACGAAAGAAAAACAATAATTTCGGACGTGCTCGAAAGAATTTTTACATTTTTAAAAATAATTAAAACTACTTTGATCTATAATAACATGAATATTTTGCTGATAAAACTGTTTGTATTTAGTTTGGGGCCTTTTTTCTACATACTATACTATTTTTAACGAATATCATGGAAGTACCCAGTCAAAAAAGGCCGCAAATCTAAGCAAGGCAGTGAGGCTCAAATTCGCAACACTAGTTTGCTAACTCACAACATTAGGTTACTAACCAGTGCTCCACGGCAATGTCGAACACAGTATGGTATTTTCGAAGTTTAGTCCATTGTTATTGTTTCGACGTCAAGGTGAAAATTGTGCTCAGTGTGGAAATATCAGTTTCACCAAGTCAAGCCTTTTACCAGAGATCGAACAACGACAACTGAAGTCGACGAGGAAAACGCCACCGCCTCAAGGCCGGCTTTTTCCGTCTATTTCGCTGCCACTGGACTTGGCAAGTTCTCGCGAAAAATCTGGCGTAGTCCTTCGAGTTGATAAATGACCAATTCTTAACACCACTGCCCATTTTGCGCATGCGCCCGATACAGAAATCCACGCCCACAATTCCTTGCAACGAACGGTGATGAGAGCGCGAGGACTTCTTTCATGGCGATCTTTCTTTCTGGCACACAAATACAAAGAACATGATCATTAATAATATGTTGATTGTTCTCTCGTTTTTCATTTGTCAAATATTTGAAATTCGTGAACTATTTTCAAGTGAGACGCATATCGTGGGCGATAGGTAATTTTTCCGAATTTAGGAGATAAGGGTTCGTGATAAGTAGGAAGGTGAGTGTACAGAAACTGACATTTGATTAATCACTGGAGGCTGGAGTATAACTTTACATTGCTTTGCGGTGATCTGCAAAGGTGCCAGTGATAATGACATATCGTTATAGACATATAAAAAATGTAGTGATTGAGAGAGAGAGAGGAAGGGAGGGAGGAGAAAACTGAGAGAGAAAATATTGAAAGAAGAGAGGAAAAAACATAAGTGAGAGAGTTAGAAAAAAATGATTAACAAAGATGAGTGACAGAGAAAAAGGGAGATAATTGAGTGAGAAAAGAAAATTGTTGAGAGAGAAGAGGAAATGAATTATAGAAGAAAAAAAGACGTTTGAAAGAAAAAAATGATTAAGAAAGAAAGAAAGAAAGAAAGAAAGAAAGAAAGAAAGAAAGAATAGTTGATTGAGAGAACTTAAAAGATAATCTGTTGAGAAAGAGGGGGAAAGAGATAAATGATACAGAAACAAGATTTAGAGAGATGATCGAGGGAGAGGAAGAAAGAGCGATGATTGATAGAGGGAGAAAAAAAGTTGATTGAGGAAGAAAGGGAGATGGTTGATAGAGGGAGAAAAAAGTTGATTCAGAAAGAAAGGGAGATGATTGATAGAGGGAGAAAAAGTTGATTGAGAAAGAAAGGGAGATGATTGATAGAGGGAGAAAAAAGTTGATTGAGAAAGAAAGGGAGATGGTTGATATATAAAGACAGAAACGGAGAGATCTACTGACGTGATTAACTGCCCCACTGTAAGAAGAAAAAAGCAACATTTCTTTCAAACCTCTTTTATTACATATGGCCAACAAGGAAGATTTAATTGATATTTAATTAAATTTTTCCAGCATCCTAACATTTTTCTGTTTTGTAGGATTTAACTTTTATTACTCCAAGCGCTTTCGGCCACTTCTATAGCCATTTTCAAAGGTACTTTGTCTCTGGTGTTGTTATTATTTTCTCATTTTTTGACTATTACTTTGTAATTTATTTTTGTGTTGTTTTTTAAAAGGAGCCTTCATTCCAAGTCCTCGCTTGTCGCGCGCAACTGGAATTCAAGTGAGCATCTTTCTATTTTTAAAAGACGTTCAACACTCTATTTCCACAATTAAATAATGTAAGGTTGATGACAGGAGAAGTTTGGTATATTGGGCCACTCGAGTAGTGAGATGTTTTTAATAATGGGATTTATACAGAATTCTTGTGTTTTCGACTAGAATTTTCCTTAAGGGCTCTTGTATCAGTCAGTTAAGTGCCATACGTGAAACACGCTTGGGCGATCATGTCTCGAAAGAGACATGACTGACTAGGGCAGAACATTATCCCGCAGTAGGTTGCCATTTCCTTGTATATTATGGGTTAATAAATATTTTCTCATGGCACTTTGGTTTGATAAGTAATACGTAAGGAGGTGGTAGTGTGTCCGATATAGGTAATATATTTGTGGTAAAAACAGTCTAGTACTGGGTATTGAAATTGATATACTAAATTGGTCATCGCTAGTTTAGTATCATAGTGTTATTTTGATTAGTGACAAAGTTTGTGCCCTTCCATTTTCTATAATATATTATAATTTTGTGTTTTTCAGGAATTATGGCACAAATACGGTTTTTAATAATTCCTTCTATTGCGAATTCGTCTTGCATATAATTATTGTGCATCTGTTTGCAGTAAAGTGTTTTTCTGTGGTATTTTTATGGTCACGTTTATTTTTGTAAGAATAATTTTATTTGTTAATCAATGATGTAGTTGGGTAAATTATTGTCGAATATTTGTTTTATGCGTTTTAGTTCGCTTAGAAACATTCTTTGGGAAGAAGTTTGATGCACTCTATTTAAGGAGATTTTATCACTGCTATCTTTTACCTTTCTGGGCATTGGCTACCATAGTTTAGAAGACACATGTTCGTACTCGTAGGTTTTTATACGGGTAAGTAGTAAATTCTTTAGATTATAGTTCTGTATCAACACCAAAGAATGGGATTTTTTTATTAACTATGAATTCGTATGTATATTTTAGCATTTAGTTATTTTCCCAAAATTGATTTTAGATTTATTATTTCGTACTTATTTATCAAAATAAAAATATCATCAACATACTTTGCATACTTTGCATAGATTTATGATTTATTAGTTGCTTTAAACGTTGTCTTCATACATGGAAAAGTTAGAGAAAGCAAGACTTAACCCTCTAGGGCCATTCGTATCATATTTGATACAGTATGAAAACAAGCCTTGAAAGAAATATTTTCCTGAAAAATGTTTTAAGAGAAATATTTTATAAATTTCAAATGAAAGCAGTACTGACTGCTCAGTCAATGAATACCAAATGTTTCCTTATAGGGAAATACCAAATGTTTCCTTATAGGGAAATACTGTATCAAATATGATACGAATGGCCCTAGAGGGTTAATGGGTTTCCCATGTTGACAGCATTAGTTTGGATGTAGCTGTTGGCTTTATGATAATTAAATAAAACCTTCGTACAGGCGAGGAATAGTTTCCGAAGAGTTACTGGTCGAAATATTTTGAGAGGGGATTGACGGGTGTTTATAGATACAGCTACTAATTATGTTGATTGTTTCTTCAACTGTGACGTTGGTAAAAAATATCCTCAACATTAAGGGAAACTAGAGTATTAACTATGCGATTTATTGCTTTTAAAATATGGAGAAATTCATTTGCTTGATGCAATGCTGTAATTATTGGGTGTGTATGGAGAAATTATGTGATTAAGGGTTTATATATAGCGCCTATAGCTCAGAATCGCCGACTGATGTCAATTCGGTCGGGTTTCAATTCTGGCTAAAAGAAATTGGATGTCCAACCGTACTGATGAGCTGTGATACAGCGAAATAGGTATATCTGCAGATGACTATATATTTTACCTGAGAAATACGAAGGGACGGGCTTGAACAGAATTATTTCGATAAAGGTATATATATATATATATATATATATATATAAACACACTAAATGTGAGTAAAAATTTGTAACATAGCTGATTGCTGTTTCTTTTCAGTATCCTGACTCTAGACTTATATATATATATATATATATATATATATATAGCCAGGAGAGTTATTTTTTAATTTAATCCAACATATTTTATTTCTTCAGACGTTGAAGGTAAAAAGTACATATGCAAGCAGTAGCCTAAACTAGCTAACAAACTTGTGCAAATTGATACCAAAGAGGGACTGAAAATATGTGTAGTAAATTTATAAACATTATTTTGAGTTAGAAAGGATAAGATTTTACACAGAGTCGTGATCCCCCAAATCGTGACAGGACCCACAACATTAACGAAGAGGGCAGTCCTATGAGTTCCAAACTGATGTTCAGTGGTTTGAAATCTTGAACACCAAAGACAAAACATTGATCATTTATTTAATCTCACAAATTTCAGCAAAAGATATTGTTAATTTCCATTTTGGTAAGCATTTTACGTCATTAAGTCACTCTCTACGAGTGTTACTGGTACCATATGATCGTATGATTTGGTCATCAATGACTAAACTAGATCACCCACCAAATGTCTCTAATGAAGACGGTGGTTAAAAAAATATTGTAGGCCAATAACCATCTTGCACAATAGGGTAGACTGAGCTTTATGTTGGCAACCTGTGCCGTGGCAACACGGCACCGATAGACGAAGGGCTTCATGAGCGGAGGTTCTCATGTGATTCATAGTCAATGGACAAAGCGAGAGTTCCTCCCGATGGAATCAATGGCTGTATATCTGCGACCGAGTATTCAAGTTTGAAGGCATCGGCTGTGAGCATAGGAATGAGTTCCTCTAGGTGCATTTGACCATCGCACGCATGAATAAATATTTCTCCGGCTTTTCATTCAGATATGTAGAGGTAGCAAATCAAGCGCTCAGTAGCGTAGCGATCCTCTGACTAGACTCGATCATGGGACTGATTGTAATGATAATGCTCATGAAACATTTTTCATATTGAGAATTTCTAGCCTTTCTTAACATCTAGTCATTTCAAGTAAACGAAACTCTTACTCATGTAAAAACCACGATTTGTATGCGAGCGTATCCGATGCGATAATAATTGATATTCGTCACGTAGTCCTTATCCGTACAGCTCAATTATGGTGACCTTTCGGGATCTCTTATTATAAGATGGCCATTACTGCATGAATGTGTTCGTGCATCAATATTTCAGGTCAAAAATAGGAATTTACGAGAAGGCGGAAAGAGATTCCCAGTCAAATAATTTTATTTCAGCTCACGCTAATGGGATTTTTCATGAAGGTGTGTAAGAGATCTTAAATGAAAGAGTTTGATGGCTAGCGCAAATAGTTAGCTTTAGCATTAGTTTTGCATGCAAAAAGTGTCAATATGATCACATCAGAATTAGCTGTTGAGGTTAAAGCTATGCCTCTGTTATAAGATGAACTGGAATTACGATGATCAAGTTTGCCCGATAAAGAAATGAATCTTTTCAGTTGACGTATGAATAACTGATGATATGTAATTGACTAGTGACATGCAAAAAACTCTGAAACAAAGAAAGAAAGAAAGAAAGAAAGAAAGAAAGAAAGAAAGAAAGAAAACCAATATAAAAATATTCTGAAAAAAATTCTTTTAAGTCACAGGCGCTGATTGTCAAAGACAAAATAAATTTATCTTCTCAATTTTTCCGATCAGTATTCTTTTTCTCTCGCTAGCATCGAGGCTACCATCCTTCAAAATCGCCTCCGCTTTGTGTCCGGAATGAATCTCACTCGACTCCAACATATGATTCTGTTTGGCGAATTTATTAGCGGCAAGGTGATGTGCCCCCTACCCCCAAAAATGTGACAAGATCTGTTGAAAATATACCTGACATATGCTAACATCGAAAGTGATACCTGAGTAATTTGCCTTTCTGGTGTAGGACCATCCAAGGGGAGACCAATAATTTCGAGTCCAACTGTCAAACATGAAGCGGATCTGCAACGTGTTGTCAAAGGGTCCGACTCTCCCAGTCGTGTTCATCACCCACACTCCTCTGTGACTTCCTGCTCACGACTTTTCAGGAGTAGGCCGGGCCTTTACAGCCATCTCCGTCACCGCCAGCAGAAGGAAGAAAGAGAATAACGAGAGAAGATTTCTACTTGCCAGCTTGGTCAGGCTTAGACTGGTCGTTTTAGTGCATTACTTATTAACTCTCAGATTAGACTCTCGAGGAAGCCATTAACCCTTACACAGCGTTCCCCTATAACTTGTGTGCCGTCATATGACATTGTTTATTTGTATCTAAAAGAAAATGTCCCGATTTATGTACAGATTTCGATAAAGGTATGAATTAAAACTTGAAAATTTCCACGAAATATCTCTTAAATTTATACCGTGAAATAACCTCAAAATATGTAAAGAAAGGAATAACATGAAGAGTACTGAAAAGTTCACCAAGAAGGTTTTTGAAAATATCTAACGTTTGAGGAAATTAGATTATTGAAAAGTACTTTTCAGTGAGCTAATTAATTACATTCTGAAACAGTGTTTTATTTCCTTACGAATCTTTGTTCACAATATATATATATATATATTTGTTTCCCCCAAGGCGGTACCGCCACTAGGGCGCAGGGGGCTACATAAGAGAAAAGTGAAAGTTCAAGCAAGAGAAGAGCGAAGAGAAAGACGAACCGGTTACGGTAGGTGTCAGAGAAAGGGTAAGAGAAGGATGGGAATACGAGTGTGACGACACTTGCGAAGGTAGAGTGAGAAAGGAAGAGAACAATACACACGCGAGGGCGATGAGAAAAGGACGAGAGAAAATCACTGGAGACAAGTGGATATGAGATGAGAATTTACATTGCATTTAAATTCTTGGATGTTGTAGCCATCAGGGAAGCCAGTATACGGAAAGGAGTTCCACAGGCGGGAAGTGCAAGAAAAAAGTTGATGGAGTAGAATTGGTGGCTGCATTTGGTTGACTTGACTGTAAAATGGTGGAACCTTGTTGCCTTTCTGGTTGCTCGAATAAATTCTTGTAGAGGGGGCACCAGTGAGCAAAGCTCGTTGGCAGAAGCCATGAAAATATTTGTAGAAGAGACAGAAGGAAGTCACATCTCATCGATGAGAAAGTGGCTGGAGTCTAGCTGCCAGTTTGGGACCAATCACATAACAGATTCTCCTTTACGCACCGCTCATCGATAATGAATTGGAGCACGCTAGCTATTGGGCGCGTTTAAACACGCTAAAAAGTCTGCCTTCTTCTACTGGACGCTTGTGGCCTAGGGGTAGAATCGCCAACTGACACCAATTCGGTCTGGTTTCAATACTGGGTTTGAACAGGTGAAGAGGCTCATCCCCATGTTTCCTGTTTAGGATGTGGTTTCCGGTTTTTCTCTTTTCACTCTTTTTTTTTATCCTATTTTATTTTTTTCAATTGGAGTAGATAGATTAAACTATCGCCCGGTTCACACTCCACCCACGCCTATTGAACAGGTGAAGAGGCTCATCCCTTGTTTCCTATTTAGGATGTGGTTTCCGGTTTTCTCTTTTCCAATCTTTTCACTCTCACGTAGCCCCCTGCGCATCAGTGGCGTTTTCGCCTTGCTTGGGGTGATATGATTTAAAAAAAAAAAAAGGAAGCGACCGGAGTCTAAGCCGTATTGATGAGCTGTAATACAGCGAAACAGATCTGTCTGCGGATGACTATAGTATATATATATATATATATGTGTGTGTGTGTGTGTGTGTGTGTGTGTGTGTGTGTGTGTATGTGTGTGTGTGTGTGTGTGTGTTGTCCACTCGCTCAATACGACAACGGTCTTGTTAATCGCGTAAATGTGTTGGATGAGTTGATAGAGTATGAGTTGGGTCTGTTTCTTCCCTTAAGCAGTCACTGAGCAGTGACTTCTTGTACAGCTTCCTGGAAAGTTGTACCTCTTCCTAACTACCTTGTCTGAAAATAATGTGAGTTTATTTCAACAGTATTTTACACCGTGTAATATGAATGAAGCTGCTCAGTATTAGTCTGAGGAAGCATTGTACTGCCTTGTACTGAATGATTTGGTTATTGCTTTCTCCCAGTCTAAGCCAAATAAGCATTTATTATACGTGATAGAGCAATCTATTCTAACACGCACAATCCTTCACCTGGGCAACAATTTTAGATAGTTATCGATACGGCATGGCTCAACATCTCTCCACAGGTCATTCAACGACTTCTGAAATCGATGACAATTGTCTGGTTAGTGAGTTCAATAGAATAGTTGGGTATATTTTAGCATTTTGGTAATAATAAACTAATTTCGCCTCGACGGTAGCTTAGCTTTATCTGGATAAAAGTCACAACTGTAGAACACGCTGTGAGGATCAAATGCTGGTATCGAAGACTTGCCTGTTATTGTTATCTAAGCTTTGTTTTGCATGCACCAAACAAACCCGTTTAGGATCTTTATATATGTATATATATATATATATATATATATATATATAGAGAGAGAGAGAGAGAGAGAGAGAGAGAGAGTTATCCGCAGACAGATCTGTTCTGCTGCATCACAGCTCATCAGTACGGTTAGACCTCAGATTGTTTTTTTCAGAGGATTGAAATCCGACCAAATTGGCGTCAGTCGGCGATTCTACTTCTGAGCTATGAGGGCTCGGTAGAAGGAGGCAAGCTTTTAGCGTGTGATATATCAGGTATTCATACGCCAGTAGTGAGAGTGTTCTAATTCATTACTGAATGAACGATGCATAGATGCTAGAGTAGCTACTGTTTTTTCAAAGTCCACCATTATTCCAGAGTGTTGAATCAGGTTATGAAAGCGTTATATATATATATTTGGCCTACAAGTGGAATTTGGTAATCATTGTGTCACAATAAAATCACCAAATTTTAGTAGCAAATCGAGCTTAAAAGTTTAGCATGGGATTGATTTAATGTTTTTTGTCCCTAAAATAAGTACCCTATTTATTGACAAGTGTCATAGCTGATATTTTTGGCGCCTGAAGGACATTTTTTATCTTAAAAAATATCTGTTACGAATCAGAATTTTCTGTCTTCACTGTAAGATGATTATTAGCTTCTGCTTCCGGAGCTCAGGAATCGAAAGCCTATTTTTTTTAATTATTTATTTTAGGATTGTGGCCAACACAACCGGATCAGTCTAACGGTGAATGTGGGTTGCTGGACCGAAATGTGGAGATTTAGTGAACAACTGTGTTTATATTTCACTTATTTTTACTAATAATGGCTCATTTTGTTTCTATGTCTTTTGGGGTTTTTTTTTGGGGTTTTTTATGATTTCTGTTTTGTTTACTTTGTTTATTTGTTTTTTTTTTGTTTTTGTTTTTTGTTTTTCAACACAACATTTCACTTGGCTAGTTCTATAACATACAAGGAAATTCCGAATAATTTTCTGAAACACCAACATGAATTATTATTGTTAGTCCGCTTTATTTGGAACTAGTAACCTCATCATCTGTTTATATTTCTGATATTATCATACTCATGACGTTTCGTATGCTCCGACCTTCTTCACTTGACATACGTTAGAAATAACCATAAACATTTGTCGAGCTCAGGCAGATGCAATAAAATGGGAAGTAAAACAGATACTAGAGAAATACAGAAAGAAAAAAATCGTCATACTACCAGTTGACAAAGGTACTTCTAGTGATGGATATAAAGGTAAATGATTGAATGTGATTGGATTCCTCAATTATATGCTTGGAAAATGATGGATATACGGAAAAATGGAAGAACTCTTTAGAAATGGCGGCTATAATAAAGTAAATAGTTGAATTCTTTGCATTCACTTATGCACAAATACCCTTGAGAAAGGTATTAATCCGTCCCTTCCCTCCAGTTTTGGGTTAAATAATAGAACAGGTTTGATTCTATAGCCTTGGCTGGCAACCAGTCTACCGCAGAAAGCAATGGCAGCCTACTGCGGGATAATCTTCTGTTCAGTCAGTCATGTCTCTTTCGAGACATGATCGCCAAAAGCGTGTATCACGTATGGCACTGAAATACTCAACAATGAAAGCAGAACGAAAACTCTGGCAGATCCTAATCAAGAACAAGGATTACTTCCTAACTGAGCCTGAGGAATGTTCAAGATTATTTCCTACATTGGAGCTATGATATCGAAATATGATATCTGCTTGATGATTTTTGCGAAGTTGAGATCCTTTTCAATACTGGCTTCTCAGAGGTGTTGACTGTTGTTGATTACTGCCTTCACTGGGGGGACCTTGTGTGTCACTTTCTTTTTTTCAACCTTTTCAATTTCTGTTTCGGTTTTCTATCTGTAATTCTGTTGAAGGCCTCGAGTTTCTGAGAGATATCAGATTGCAGGTGATGTTTTATCCAACGGTTGTTCTGGATTCTATCTCGGACAAAGGTCTCTCTAGAAATTGATCAGAAGTCTGCCAGCCCTATAAGAAGTGCTTATTGGAAAAGATACAAAAGATTGGCGGTTCATATAACATCAGGATAATCTTTAGAAGTTGTTCAATACTACGGAGACATCGTTTCCTAATAAAACCAACCATTTAGAACATGAAAAAGGACTGTGTGTACGCCATTCTGTACAGCTGTGGCAAGAAATATAAAATAGAAAAAGGCCGTCTCCTAAGATAAGAATGCAGGAACACCGTAAAGACGAAAAATAGGTCTAAATAGAAAAATCAGGTATGGCTGACCATATATGGAGGGGAAAAAGAGATCACCGTCCTCTAGGAAATAAAGTTGAAAAAAGAGACAATGAAGATCACTGGAAAATATAAAAACATAGGGAACCATCGCATATGCTAAAGCACAAAAATCCACTAAGCTGGTTCAAACACAGACATGAATGGGGATAATATTAGAACCAGTAATACAGAGAGCTTGAGAAACAAAAAAAAATACATGTAATATAAGCTCTGGTGAAAAAAATGAAAGCTGAGACATTAAGTTTATAAGCCCTAGAAATACCCCCGAAAAAGTCACCAAAGAAACTTGAGATGGCCCAATGGAAAAAAATGACTTGACTGAAAGAGTTGAGAGTTCAACAGAACACAGTTGTTCAAGGGGAACAAAAACTTGCCGAGTTGAATTACTAAATGGTAATTATTTGAATTAACTGAAACAAAGATAGCCAATAAAGTAGCATGGCACGTAAAATCAGAATAATCTACACCCCTGGAGTAAATAAAGGGGTTGGTTCAAAATCCCAACGTTATATTGCCTGAAGAAGGCCGGAGCTTACAACGGACTAAACACATTAATAAAGACGAGGACAACAGTCGGAACGTTGTTAATAATAACCTCATTTTTTATGTTTTTAATACAGCGTTCAATCTGATAGGTTCTTCAAACTTTTCATAGGAGTAGACTAATATTTTTGTAAATGGAGATGAACAGACTGACATAGATAGATAGATAGATAGATAGATAGATAGATAGATAGATAGATAGATAGATATGAACAGACTAAGATAAATAAAATGTGTTTTGTAATATGGACAAGCGTGAAATGATACAATACTTATTTGAATGATACAATCAGAGTTTGTTTAAATAATAGATGATACTGTCTTCGTTATTTGAATATAATTCCCACCGGGATGTTATAAAACAAAGGCTTTTGTAATTGTGAGGTTACACCCCTTCTATTTCGTGTAGGAATGTGACTGTTAAGCTACAAAAAAATGCTGGAACATCGGACACACTATCCGGAATTTTATATATTCATCTCGTTTTATTGCACTTATATAACATTAAACGCATACAAACTAAGTATAATGTTTTCCCTTTAGCAAATCGATTCGTTCAGCTTACATAAAAGCAACATTATAATCTCAAATTAGCAAATGTTTGTTTAATATAGAAATCCTTTGGATCGAAAATAACTGGTATTGTTCAAAAGCCTCTATAAATATATAATGTGAATTTCAATACCTGATGAGGACCAGATACTGCTAACTCCAGATACATTCAATTTTTCGTGTATGTAAATTGCTCACATGTTCTGTCCGTGGTATTCTCATAGGTGAGGAGCTTAAGCAACGAATAAGTTTTAGAGAAAATGGAATCGCAAAGGAGACTTATAAATAGCATCGAAAAGAGGCAGTTAAAATTTCTAGGGCACACAATGAAGAAAGAAGGCTTAAAAAATTTGGCACTCACTGGACATGTTGGAGGGAATAGGAAAGCGGTGCATATTCTATCTAACGAGCTTGCGTAATTGATTGACAGAAAAGGAGGAGAGATAGAAAAATTTAAAAAAATCATTAAGCGCTGCAAAGAACTAGACACGGCATATAACAAAAGTAAATTGAAAGTTTTTGAGTTAAATCCCGTGTAACAATCGCTAGAAAACTAATCACACAAATGATTAATACTTTATTAAGCCCGATCCTCACTGGGTGTCTCAAATGTGTGATCTTGTAAAAGAGTAGCCTAATTTAACTAAATAATTAGATGTCTTATCCTGGAGCAGTGTTTAAAATTAGTTAGTTCATCAAGCGTATGATGAGTTCAATTTTTATTCGGTGCCCAAATATTTGGGCCTTGTGCCATATTGCATGATTGATTGCGAATCTCTTGGTATTCAATACAAGAATGAAAGAAACAGCCGGCTGTGAAACACGATATCGACATTAGTGTGTTCACCCCTCCATGGATAATCCGCACTTGCATATTCTGTTACATTATCCCAAGATCAATTGCTATATCTATAATAATGATGGCCCCATCAGACAAATCAATATGAACGAATGGTTGGCATCATTGTTTTCACATGCAATTATGACACTAGTCGACCGGCTCCTTGCTACCAGCTCAGCACTTATGAATTTCAATTGACTTAACTTAAAATTGAAGTTTTATGGAAATAGAAACAAAAAGTACACATGCAATTAGCGATAGTTGAATTTTTAAGGCTCACAATGAGGAATAACACTTTGAAGAATTTAGTAAAAAAAGTGGGTTAAAAAGAAAACAGTGAATATGCTTATGTCACTTGATAATAGAGTAGGAACTGAGATTGATGGTAAGGGAACACACATTCAAACTAAAAAGAAAAGAAAACTGTGGAAAGCCAATATCAACCATGTCCGGAAGGGACAGTGCAAATAAAAGATGATAAACTTCGTAAATGACAACAAAGTTTTATTTTGAACTGTCAGAAACATTGTTATATAGTTGTACCATGTTAAATAGATATAATTCTATAGCCCGCTACAGAGGGTCCAGGATGACTCATCATCGCCAGCACAACTTGGCCGACTCAACACCGCTGACTTAAAACCGGTAAACTTATCTCCGCAACAACTCAACTGCAGCACAAATCACCACTAGACTACTAAGTGCGAGGACAAATCAACGACATGCAAATTATGAAAATCTTTTCGTTGACATTTTAAAAACAAATAAAAGTAATTTATTCAGGACCATATTTTAAAACATGACTTTAAAACCTTGTTGAGAATTGTATGTAATTCCTCTCAGTTGGAGATCGTTGCAAAAAAAAGAAAAAATATGCAAAATTCTTTCATCTGCCTTCATATACTTCTTCAAATTAGGGTCATCGGCATGACATCCAATTAATTGTTCGGAAAATGCATCTCAGTTTCTTTGCACGTTTTACAACGCTGCAATAAATCTTCATACTTTGAGGCATTCCATTTACGACTCTGTGCAGTTTTCTATTTCTTGCTTCAGTCTGGTTATTTGTCCGATTTTGAAAATTAAGCACCAGTCAGCCAAAAAGGCTGTTGTAACTAATAAATCACTAAGGCAAACAACCAATCAAAATCTCTACGACACAAAGCTGATGTAAAAATTGTGCACACTGTGACAGCCAACACCGGTCTGAAGCTATGAATTCGACGCCAGCTTTGAGTTGTTTTCACAGCGAATAGGGTGTTGGTGAGTTGTTCACAGAGATGAGTTGGCCGGTGTTGAGTCGGCAGCGTTAAGTTGGTGTTGATGGAATATCCAATCCTGGCTGTAGAGCAGAGGTTAACAAATCAATTGTAAAACAATTATTAGTGTTGTTTGTTCGTTTCTAAACCGAGTTTTCTATTCTTAGGGTTTGTGAATTAATTAGTTAAGTTCAATAAATATTAAAATATACACAATTATTACGCTTCGTTTCATGTTTCGAGCTATTAAAAATAATGGAAAAAACATTTTCCTGGTTTTTCTTCGATTTTTCTATTAATTCTTACAAACTTACAAAGGAGGAAGATGATTGCTAACTCATAATACTTACAGTATGCACCGAATAAAAGATTTTGACCACACTCTAAACATAAAGATAATAGTAACCGTTTCCTTATAATTGAAACATTTGATATTCATTGACCAAGCAGTGATTTCGGGTGAAAATTATAATTTCCTATTAAAAAATATTTCCTTTTTTTTTTCTTTTTTTTTTTTTTTTGAAAATAGGTTTCTGGAGTACAGTAACTGCTATCGCTCTTTCTAATATAGACGGGAATTTGTTTCCTAGCCTTTCGTTTGAAGTAGTGCGGAAAGTGTCCCCCAAAAATTGACATCGCTTAAAATGTGACTGAGTGACTACATATCCCAGGCAAACGAAATTAAATAAACTGCATGTTGAAAAATAAAATATTTATTTTGAAAAATTCGAACAAGATATTCAAAGGAATATTTTATAACAGATATCAAAAAGCTTCACAAATATTCAATATGCGCACCGCTTATGACACGACACATGACACGGCCGGTAATCCATCTCCTACCAAACAGGATGTAGCATATCTTGCGTAAACTTCTCCAGCACCTCAGTGATTCTCTGCTTAAGTACTTCTAGACTTGTAGGAGGAGGTGTATATAGAGCTGTATTTCATCTAGTCTCATAGAAAAAATTCAAAAAGTGCAAAATCAGGTGAGTATATATATTCACAAATGTCATTATCACTGGCACGCCTGATGTATCTTTTTGGTAAATTCTCTTTGAAATAAGCCCGCACAGTCAACTTAGCTTTACATATTTTTTTAAAATTTGAGATCATTTGAGTGAGAATTGTCTGTGTTAATATACTACAAAATGATGTCATTTTTGGCGGGGTAGAAGGCACCCTGTATTATAATTTACTTTTTCAGTCAAATATGTTAAATATTTTTGTTGTTGTTGCTGCTGAAAATCAAGTGATTTCGGTTCTGTTATCTGAGACCCTTCTTTTTTTTTTTTTTTTTTTAATTCTGTAGCTCCAGTTTAAGAGGCAGAAAGAAGTATGGTCCACGATAAGATCTACAGGGCTCATTCGCTCGAAGTCATATTTAGCCATTAATCTTATAAAGCGTTTGTATAAAGCTGACAGGTTATAAAATTTCTCAACAGATTTGACACCATATGAAAGTATCGACTTGAAAGGGCTATTTAAGAAAATGGCTCGAAGTTTTAGGTTAATGTTTTGTTTTTATATCATCTTGCGGTGTAGTGCGAAACTAATCCAAACTCAGTGTGTCCTATGTTCAATTTATTTAACTCCAATTATACTTGATCAACAGATCAAAATATTAGCAGTGGTTACTATTTACTAATTTCACATATTTGATTTCATTCCAATACATTGTGATTTGGGGATGTTTATCGTCAGTTGTATTTCTTGTTTGATTGATTTTTATGCATTATCACCCCTTTTGGCTTATTTAAAGCCGCGGCATATTTGGAATTGTAAGAATAATTATTATTTGATTTTGAGTGTGAATATTTCATTAAAATCTTTTTTTAAATAAAAATTATTTTCCAAATACAAGTTCTACTATTTAACCCGTAACTGGGAGAATTATATGGATTCACACCTCTCTCAAGCGCATGTGACACATGGTCAGTTTTGACTGGGATTTCCGGGCTATATGACCCGGCCAAAAAATGTCTGTCTATTTTTGCCCAGTCGTGCTTCTACCCTTCGGCGGAATCACGACTGGGTTATTGCTCTCTGCTCGGAAGCAGAGAGCGCCCTCTACCCGAAGGCAGAGACTGACAGTGTTATAGTTGAAGAGTCTCAGCAACTCTAACAACAACCCGTTCTGTGTAGGAAAAATTATTTGTATACCATGGAAGAGTCCATGGAGTGTGAAAAGGGGTGACTCCCTAACAGTAGTATTGATGAAGGTTTTTCTCCTAACCTTTTGTTTGAAGTTGATTATAACCTCAATATCTTTATATTATTATTTCGTTTTCCTTTTACATATTCTATCCTGAAATGATGTTATTTGGTACGGTTAGTTGTTTGTGATTTTGCAGCGCTAATCCACGAGGTTCGAAGTAGGATGGCCCTCGTTATGACTCACAGACTTTATTGGCTCAAAGACACATTTAACCATTGATCTGAGAAAACGGCTGTCTACATCTAACAGTTTAGACATTTCTAAATGAATTTGGCACTATGCATAACATATTGATCTGACGAGACTATTTCAGAACATGACTCTAGATCTGACGAGACTATTTCAGAACATGACTCTAGATCTGACGAGACTATTTCAGAACATGACTCTAGATCTGACGAGACTATTTCAGAACATGACTCTAGATCTGACGAGACTACTTCAGAACATGACTCTAGATCTGACGAGACTACTTCAGAACATGACTAGATCTAGCGAAACTAATTCAGAACATGTCTATAGATCTGACGAGACTATTTTAGATCTTTAGATCTAGCAAGATTATTTTAGAACATGACTCTAGATCTAGTGAGACTATTTCAGAACATGATACTCTTTTTTAGGCTAATAATTTGGTTTTGTAGCCATTTGCAGCATTGAGTGAAACTACTCCTGGCGAAGTGTATTCTATATTCAACGTGGATTAAGTTGTAAGGAATTTAATGATATTAATTGTATGTATAAAAAAACTATCCTTAATGAGAGCACCTTTACATATTTTGAAAAAATTTAAAAATTATACAAATAATATTTTCCAATTTCAAATGGACAGAAAAATTGTCTTTAGTCGCGAATCGAATCTTACGAGCAGAACAAAGTTAACCACTTTTTATTAATAAATATTCATAATGTTAAAATTTTGGCACCTGTCGCTTTGCTGGCAGTAAATTGATTAAATTTCAAATCTAAATTGTTTGTCCATTTGAAATATAACATCAATTAGAAAATGATTTAATATTCACTTTAAATACGTCTTCATAGGATAGCATATTTCAACACATACACTTTTCTTGAAACTCAGGTGTTGCTGCCAGACAGAAAGTAAAATTAACCCTTGCAACATAGATGTCCAGATGTTTAGATGCCTCTTTCAATTTCATTCAAATTGTGTGTGCATATAGACTTGCGTGGACAAATATATCTTAATTCAATAGCATTAAACTATTTCTAGAAAAACCTTTAAAAATATTCATCATTTCTTAATTACCTTTGAAAAGTTCAATAAAATCACTTAATTATCTGACTTTTTGTGGTTTAAAAACATTTTTTCTCGAATTCAGCCCTGATTTTATAGCTCAGCAGAAGATAAGCGTTGTCCAGACTGAACTGAAAAGCAATGTATTATGTCTAATTTTAAACTTAGTTAAATTGTATAAGTATGTGTGTTTGCGTTTGTTTAAGTCACTCAAGTGCAACTCGGATGCATGTATATATTAATAATAGTTCGGTATGCAATTCGCCAAACTAAGCTAAACATATTTCATAAGTGTAGCTTCCAAATTCCTTATTATTACAGTAAATAATAAAAGAATTAGTTTAATTTTGAGAAAATCATTTCTGATAATTAGAGTTGATTGCTGAACACAGAGTTGTCAGATTTGCATTTCAAGGAACTTATATTGTAAGCGTTTATTAAACAGCAATATAGATATATGCTACATAGCAGTTTTCCATTAAATATTTTTCCTTTAATCAGGAAGAGCGGAACCTGCGGAAATTTCATAGTTTTTGCTAAATTTTATTACAGAAACTAATTCTTTCGGATTGGCAGTTTTCATATTACTATACAATTTCACTGAATCAGACAATAAACGCACGAGGGCGTTATCGTTTCAGTTAGCTTTCTTTCTTTCTTTTTTTCTTTCTTTCTTTCTTTCTTTCTTTTTTTTTTTTTTTCATGAAAATCAAACAGCGTCCGTGGTATTTATTCTCCTTCTTTTATCGCAATAAAACAATTCATTTTAATTTAGCATTGCCAGGGAATAACGCATGTAACAACTAAGGAGCTCTTGAACAAACAGAATTCTAATATTATGTTATTTACAAATAAAAGCTACATATGAAGAGAGTTTTATTCCATCTGCAAAACAAAAACTAATACATAGATGGCGGGGTCTGCTAACAGAGTTGCTATCGTTATAAATGTATCCAGCAAACAAGGTTTATTAATATCTCGACAGAGACGAGTACACTCACAACGCACCCGACGCCAAACAAGAATCTCTACCAATTCAAACTGTAATTTAAAACGAATCAAAAATTGGACATAAAAAATTCTCAGCTTCTTAACTTTTATGATTAATCATTGTTAAAAGAAATCATTTAATCTAATGCTGACTTTTGAAATTAGATCTAAAAGACGAAAAGTAATTTCGCATTTATTATTCTAACTTTTTATTGATTCCATTGATTCCAGTGATAAAATTAATTTGCAGATAACAAACCAGAACATTCTATTTTGTTCTTCAATTTTAATATGTTTATATTTGTTTAAACATTTCACCCCTTAAAAGGCAATGAAGCCACTAAGATGCAAGAGGTTCAGTTAGTCAGTTAAGTGCCATACGTGAAACACGCTTGGGCGATGATGTCTCGAAAGAGATAAGACTGACTGGGCAGAAGATTATCCCGCAATAGGTTGCCATTGCTTTTTTTGCGGTAGACTAGTTGCAAGCCAAGGTTATCGAACCCAATCTGTCCTGTTACTTAACCCATAACTGGAGGGAAGAGACGGATTAATACCTTTCCCAAGGGTATTTGGGCGTAATTGAATGCAATGAATTCAACTGGAATTCGAACTCGGCTCCCCGATTTCTTGTTCCGAGCCGATATCCACTGCACCACAACGCACATCCTGCACCACAACGTACATCCAAGAGGTTACTGCGTGTAAAAAATATATGAAAAATGAAAAACATTATTTAGAAGACAATAATAAAAGCACAAGAATTATGAAAGCAAAAGATAAAAACATTGCATTTAAAATTTTAAAGATAAAAGCATGAATCTAGAAATGTTAAAGAAAAATCTGTTAGCACGGAACTGACAGTTGCATCTAGTCGTTTCAAGGGTAAAATGATGAGACCTAGCTGTCAATCTATTACACGAGGAAAACTACAATGAAAATATTATAGAAAATGCATAGGGAAGCTATGTTACGGCGGTGGGAATGTGACTGAAGCCGAGATGCTATATCAAGACTTATAACATGACAAATTCTTTTTTCGGATATTATGAAGAATCACTAAGTACATAGACCAGATGTAATATCAATTTTCGATTCCTGAATGGTAGGCTTAAGAAAGTTTTAGTTTTTAATGTTCATGCTAACGTCCAGCAGGGCAACTATGATATGAAACGGAGTTACTATATTGAATCAATTGCTAGGTCTGCTGCTAGGGAAAATAGTTCACTGTGTTGTACTAGACAGAATCTATCTTGCACATCTATAAATCTGCGATTCGTCTGTGCATTGAATATTATTGCCATATATGGTGTACTGCTCCTGACATGTATCTCGAGGTACTCGAGAAAGTTCAAAGAAGGACCTGTAACTGGTGCTCTTTGTCGTCGCGTTACTGAGACAGGATCAGTGGCAACAAACTATGAATCAAGGAAGACCGAGATCCACTCGTACATCTGCCAACGAAGAACACATTCTACAGACTGTCAGAGACGATCCAGGAATCAGTACATAGCCCAAGCATATATCTGGATCATTTGAGACATTTGGTTCAATTAATTCTCTTTATTACCAGTAAATAAACTTTATTATTATTATTCTGGCGTAAAAAATGATCTTTGAATCGCAGTTAACTAACTTTGCTAGCAACAAACATAGCAACTAATTCAATATAATCTATCTATTTCATGACAGCGGAAAACTTCTGCCCAAGTTGGCGCAATGGGTCATTAACTGGGAGGTTAACATCAGCCATGCTGATTGAAGTCGAAAAACGTTCTCTAAGAGGATTAAAAGAGAGCTGTTTCAGTCATTTAACAAGTCATTTCTTGCCCCGCTTAACTACAGATTGTAAATCAGCCGAGAATTTAAATTAATGTAGAGAAGTCACTTAACTGAGCAGATTCATGCCGACTTCGAAGTTTCGCGAAGGCACCATTGTGATTTTCTCACTCCTCGGGTCTTTTTTTATCAATCTTTGCACGAAGCAGCATCACAACTCGAAATAGTCATCTGTATACAGTCCTGTTTCACTATAACACAGCTTATTAGTGCAGCTAGCCATCTGATTTTTTTCTAGCTGGAACTGAAACCCGACCGATTTGACAACAGCCAGAGCATCTACTCTTAAGCTATCGGTACACGGTGAAGAGAGGCGTGTGCAATAGACAATGTAAACAAACGTCATTAGTCAAAAGTGTTCAATTCACTGTTGAAGAACGATGAGTAAGTACCAGTGAGTAACTTTTATTTTTAAAATATACTATTTCTCCAGAGTGCTCAATCGACGGACCAGTGCATATATATTAATGATTAATATTACTGTCACTGTTTTTGTTTTGTTTTTGTTTTTTTAACAGCAACCAGCAAATGTTACTGGTGATGAAATGAAAGAACAATGTTGTTTACACTTCTGGTATATATAAACTGCAACCAAAAACTGACGATGTTCTTCAAAGATAAAATAGCGGAATATTTGTTGTATACTCACTTCGACGAAAATAAAACTGGAACCAAAATTTATCTTCATCAGAGATGACGATCTTATCGACTGCTAAAAAATGACAGACAGTAATATAAATTGGTACTGAACAGGGAGAAGAACAAGATACAAGTATACAGAAGGAAGTTTCAAGGGTAGAAAGCGCGAGAAAAGAAGCTGAGGGGTAAAAGTTGAGGTTATATTTGATTTGATTTTCTCTGTCAAAGGGTGAAACTTAGTTGCCAGTCTAGTATTTCGTGTAGATTCATTAAGAGGGGGCATCAGGAAACTAAACTCATCAAAACAGAAGCTATGAAAATATTTGTAGAAAAGACAGAGGGAAGCCATATTATGTCCGTGAGAAAGTGACTGGAGTTAAGCTACCATATCGGAATCGATTACATTGCAGATTTTACTTTGGATTTTGTCAAGAACCCAGAGATGATTAGCTGAGGCACCAGAATATATCTGGCAGCAGTATTCAATGCACGGACGGATGGTAGATTTGTATATGTGCAAGATGGATTCAGACAAGAAAAACTTCCTGAGTCTACACAGTGAACCGATATATATAACAACAACTGTGTATTTAGATGGTACATTGTAATCATTCGTGAAATCTTTTGAAATTATAAATTATACAAGGTACCATCTCTCTAAATAGTTTTTATATTAGATTTATTAGACTTCTAGAAGTCGATAAAATTATTTTAACTAATTAATTTAATTTAATAAATTCATTTTTTAATTTTTAATCATTTTTCTTTAATCTTGTTTGCTATAAAAAAGTAGATATTTGTTACTATGTTTGGATTATCCTAGCATTTCATCTTTTTATTTGACTATTTATTTTGATTTTTTAAATTGAAAATTTGTAGTCTGCTTACAGCTATTGATATTGCAAAGAAGTACATTTTTACGATTTCTCTTTTAATGTTGTGGAGTTTGTTTTGTGCATTCTTATGAGCTTAGAAATGGTCGTGTTATTAGAACAGCTTTTTCTCCGAAAAAGACATTTATGATTATAATATCTTTCGTTTAGAGATTTTTCTGTTTTCTGTATAACATAATATATGACAGATAGATAGATAGATAGATAGATAGATAGATAGATAGATAGATAGATAGATCTAACCGTACCTCAGTTTTGTACGAAAAGAATATTACACGAGCAAGATGAATTTACTATCGCTCAACGTCTATTGTCGCCTCATTATTACAATTAGATCGAAATAAACGTTCGTGGCGTTTTAAAGAGAAAGTAATTGACAACATTAAAATATCTGTATATAGATTTATTCAAATATATATATATATAAGCTTTTTTGTTTCACTAACTTTCGTCATCTTTGATACAGATTCATGATTACAGCTTTCTAAAACTTTGCATCCTTCTGTCGGATTAAGTGGTTTAAATGACTTGTACAAACTTACATAAAATGTAAGCTCTCCCCATTTACAGAATTTTAGTTTCCAGTTTGCTAAATCTCGACTATATTCATTGATTTCTGCCTTTACTAGATTTAACTGGAAATGTTACTTGTCTGAAGTCAACGTATGATTTTGAAAAAAGCGTTTCTAGCATTCATTGTTCTTCAAATATCACCCGATACACAGGATCACATTCTTAAGATGCAGATCAGCTTTTGATGTTCACTGTTGTTCATTTAATTTTTCCCAGGACCTTTTTTATTCTACATTGTTGTAAACAATAAATTTTCATCGCTTGGGTTGTTTTGTTGCATTTGAACAAAGAATCTCAGATTCAATAACTTGTTTCCGTTAAATCCCGAGGCATTCACATATCATAGTGATTTATGTGATTCATGCGATCATGAACTAATCACAGTCTTAACTTTTACTATTCATATGACCTTACGAACGTACATTTCTATATTCCGACCAAATATCACTTGATCCCAAAAGATTTCATTTATGTATTACTTTATTTCTTTTTGCTTAAGTTAGTGACCCGTTTGAAGACCCCATTTATTGCTGACCATAAAAAAACATAGGACACTTAAGACTTGGATAAAATCATTTACTATCCTATTCTCCGTGTGAGTTCCGACCACAGCCGTAGTATAATATAAATATTTGACTAGAAACATAAATGGGAGTGATCAAAAATTAAATGGTAAACAATTAAAATTTGGTGGTCTGTTTTTCAGGTTTACTAACCACCATTGTTTAGAATGTAAGTGGGTTTTAATGAAAATTCGTGAAATGAATTTTATATGCAATAACACATGGTGCTTCACTATCGTGATTGGTTTTATTAACATGAAAAACGTAGGTCGATCTCTACCTAAAGCATACCATATGCAGCCAGAAAAGTGTCATCGATTATGGATGAAATCGATGCACATATGCCTGTAACGTAGCGGGTGTCGCGGGGAACGTGAACTACAGCGGCAAAATGAAATATGTTACTTTGCCGGTGTCGGAGAGATGTGAAGAACGAGAGACATGATGCCGGAGTTAAGGAGAGCAGCAAAATATATTTTAAGTTATAGGAGGTGACATGGGGTAACTTCAGGGAAGGAGGTACTAATCAGTTTCAAATATCACAACTCAATTCATGTGGCTTTGTTCACTATTGCTGTTGTTGCTGAGTTCGTAACATCGATATTTAATTTCACTGAAAATGAATATTTAAAAACAATAACAAACATAGAATTTTACCTATTTTCTTTCTATTCATTATTAAATTTATTTGCCAATATTATGTATGTATGTATGTATGTATGTAGTGCCCAACGCCATTTTTCTAAATAGTCACTACTTTACAATACAATCTATAAAATGGGTTGATGTGGTCAAACAAAAGTAAACTTTGGCAGAAAAAAAAAGAACGGGCTGATGTGTTTGTGAAAGAAAATGAATGTATCTCTTGGAATATGCCTGTGTGTGTGTATGTGTCCGTGTGTATTCTTGCGCGTGCGTCGTAACGACAGGAAATCAAGAAAAAAGTTAGGTGCGATTGCACTTTAAGAAATTCTATTGATTAAACGACCTTAATTTGAAGTCAGTCAATTAGAGTTTCAATCGCTTCGGTTCTGATAATAAAAAAAAACAAGAAAAATTAATCAAAAAACGATAATAGGCAATGTGAAAGGTAAGACTACAAAGAAAAGAAAAAACTCAATTATTCTGAAAGAAAGAGTAAAAGAAAAGGTATTTTGAAGAAGTAATGAAAGAAAGAAAGAAAAATTGATTGATTTGTTTTCTATGACTTATCAACCCTTTGCAGGTTATTTAAAGTCTGAAA
Organism: Ascarosepion bandense; assembly: GCA_037127315.1. Taxonomy (NCBI): domain Eukaryota; kingdom Metazoa; phylum Mollusca; class Cephalopoda; order Sepiida; family Sepiidae; genus Ascarosepion; species Ascarosepion bandense. Next base: position 476,097 of record JBBBDQ010000355.1, read on the forward strand.
ATATATTTATATTGTAAGAGTTTGTTGCAGAGCAGCTAACACCCCTTTGGCGCACCCAAGAATGAAATGGTCTGTGGATCGGAGTAACTATAAAAAGAATGACTATTAGCAGTCATGGGATTTCGGAGTGTCATTGACAGTCTGAGAACGACTGCGTCCGTTAGTCGTTTCCTTTGTTGGACTCTCTTCCTTCGGAAAGAAAGGAACCCAGACGGGGCTCTGCGGAATTGTAAAATCTAGTCTGGGGTAAAGGCAACACAAATTTTTGTCCGGGCTTACGGACTCGATTTTACCGACATTGATTGGCCTTTTGTCGCATCTACTTCAGGCTTGTTCCCATGTGTGGAGGTCGTAAATGATTCGGAGTGTCACTGACGTTCTGCTTGCTTCAGTCGTTCACTTTGTCGAAACCCAGAAGAGGCTGAGCCGAAAGGTTCAGTTTTGTCTCGGGAAAAGCAGACAAGAATTTTTATCCGAGCTTACGGGTTCGGTTGTCTCACTTAAATGGCTTTGTGCCGCATCTGCCTCGGGCATCTGCCCTTATGGGTAGATGGTTGATACCTTCGAAGTGCCATTGACGATTACTATCGGACTGTATTCTCTGCTACTATGACGATTTAATCTCTCCTCTTTTCTACTATTTGCTATTTTGTCTTCTGGTGTTTGTCTTATCTGTATTAATATCCCTTAGCAAGGATATCGTGCTGTAGATACTCAGCACACATTTTCTGGGTATCGTTCTGCCACTTCAGCGATACAACAGATTTCTCTTTAGATAATCATGATTTTGTGATAAGATTTAACTAATTAACCCATAACTAACTGAAGATGTGGATTCATACCTTTCTTTGCGCACGAGTGAATAAACGGACCTAACTGGAATTGAAAATTAGCTTTCCGATTATTCCGAGTCATTATCGATAACCCCTACCGCACATTCAAGCTTACAAAACCTGCTGTCCACAAGCGACCAGCCATCTAGTTACTGACTAGTCTCGACGTTGCTTAACTTCGGTGGTCATACAGGAACCGATGTTTCAACTTGATGTGGCCGTAAAGCAAGAAAGATAAAAAAAAAAGTAAAAAAGAAAGAAAGAATATTTTTAAGCCCCGGATAAAATTAAGAAGCTACAAAATAGTAATATTATAATAAAATACATAAAATGAATACGAATGTAAAAATAGAAAAAATAGCAATAAATCAAATGGTTAAAAAAAGAAAGGAAAAACTGTAAAAACAAAAAAACGGTTATTTGAAAAAAAAAAGTAACAGAATATCAATGCACTAAACTGACAAATGGTTTAACGCGATTGATTTAAGTGATTCCTCACAATTTCTCCTAATTTTCATTTTTTTGTGCGTGATATTTTACAATTCGCTTGTTTAAACTGAAATTAAGGGTTTGTTTCTTTAACGTTTTACTATGTTTTTATATATTTCACCGTTTTAGAACGTTTTTCGACAAATATGTGCATTGAATGTAAATATTTGGTCTTCGTCCGCTATGATGTTTTGCTTAATTCATTTTCCACGCGTTCGAACCGAAATAACGTCAAAATAAACGAAACAATTGTTTTTCTTATTAACGAAAGTTGTAATTCTACTCCACAATAGTATTAATAAGCAGTGACATAAGTAATATAGACAATGTGTCTAACCTCATATGTTGGTTGGTTGTTTTGTTTTTATGGCATATCAACCTCGGCGGGTCATTTATTGCCAACTAAATTTTATTTACTTATTTCTGGTAATACCTTTTTTTTTCAACAGTTCATTGTTGTTTTTATATAAGTTTTGTGTCTAGTAATACTTTTTTTTCTTTTCGAGTATCAAGATTCATTGGGATTTGGTTTTTTTAAGGGCAGGGTCCCCAAGTCCTACCCTGTTATTTAACCCATAACTGGAGGGAATGGACGGATTAATACCTTTCCCAAGTGTACCAGTGCTTAAGTGAATGCAGGGTATTGAACTGGAATTTGAATTCGGCTCACCGATTCCTCTTTCCGAGCCGATATCCACTGCACCAAAACGCACATCCGTCACTAAAGGCTTACAGCACCTGGTATTCCCAAGCGGTCACCCATCTAAGTACTGACCAGGCTCAACGTTGCTTAACTTCGGTGATCGAGTGAGAACCGGTGTATTCAACGTGATATGGCCGTAAGCCACCTAATATGTAAATTGATATTATAATGTCAAAATACTGAGGTAAAAATAAAACAGGAGTCGCCATATTTATTGCTAATTGTTTTGTCAAGTTGAAATCAGATACGAAAAATAACCACCAGTATATTACCCGTATATGATTAAAAGTTATGTACGAATTGATAATGGAAAAATTGTGCAGTGAATTCATCAGATGAAGCTGGCCAATTTACAATGAATTACTTCTTTCAGAAGACATTCCGCTTATCATAACATAAGATATCACACGTGATATCATAACATGAAATATGATAATAGTCATATCATAACATGAGATACTGCAATAGTGATGTTATAACATGGGATATCCCAATAAAATGATATCATAACAGTCATATAGCATGGTATGTTGATCTTGGTGTAATGGCTAGAAAAATTGTCACCTTTAGATCAATTAGGATTGAGTAATGAGTTCGATTCTCACTGGGCGTTCCATACTTTCGGCTTAGTGCAACATGTAAGCTACGTTTAGTAAATTGCCATACAACATGGAATGTCTCAATAGTCATCTCGTAGCATAGGATATTGAAATAGTTATATCAGAACATATGATATCAGAACATAGTTGTGCTATCATGGTATAGTATATAGCAATACAGATAACATGAGATATCATGGTAGTAATCTCAAAACACAGGATATCTCAATAACAATTTCATAATTTGGGAATCACAACAGTCATATCATAGAGTAGGATATCGCAAGTCATTTTATAGCATACAATATTTTAATAGTCATATCATAACATAGAATATCACAATAGTCATTTCCTAACACAAGATATCACAGTAGTCATATCGTAATAGAGAATATCGTAATAGTTAACCCATAACATAAGATATTTAAACAGTGATATCATAGCATAGAATATCATAATATAGTATATAGCAATAATCATTTTATATGATATCGCTCTATGGATATCATAACACAGGATATCTCAATATCCATATCATAGATTGGAAATCACAATAAACATACCATAGGATAGGATATCACAATAGGTATGTCATAACATAGAGTATTGTCATAGTCATATCAGTGATTGGAAATCATAATAAATATACCATAGGATAGGATATCACAATAGGTATGTCATAACATAGAGTATTGTCATAGTCATATCATAACATAGAATACCAAAGTATTCACTTCCTAACACAGAATATCGCAGTAGTCATATCATAACATGTGATGTAGCAATAGTCATAATATAACATAGGATATCGCAATAGTCATGCCTTAACAGAAAATAGGAATAATGGTATTTTTTTTTAATTGTATCACCCCGAGCAAGGCGGTAACGCCACTGATGTGCAGGGGGCTACGTAATAGTGAAAAGATTGGAAAATATAAAGCCGGAAACCACATCCTAAACAGGGAACAAGGGATGAGCCTCTACACCTGTTCAATAGACGTGGGTGGAGTGTGAACCGGGCGATAGATAGATCTATCTACTCCAACTGAAAAAAAAAAATAAAGTGAGAAGATTGGAAAAGAGAAAGCCGGAAACCATATCCTAAACAGGGAACAAGGGATGAGCCTCTTAACTATAGTAAAGATATTGCAATAGGCATAACTGAATATCGTAGTCGTAATGTAATAACATGAGATATCGCTACAGTTACTGACCTATATATAAGTTTCTTCAGTACTTATTGACTTTATTCAACATTCTTACGTATTTCAACAATGCTGAGTTACTGTTTTCCCTTTGATATTTCGTTTCTTCCTGGGTTTTTGCAAAGGACTTTCAGGACGCTTCATAAGCCCTCCTGGTTATTGCCTACATTTGCATATTTGACAATTATATTTCACTGGCAAAGTTCAGATACTTTTCCATTTATTTTTATTTTTCACTTTCTTTTATTCCTGTTCCTACTGCCCGCCATCTTTTATCTGACAACTTTCCTTTCTTCTTGTTTACAATTCATTTTCCTGGCCTAGATTGCTTGATCTGTTTAAACTAAAATTCTACAAATAGTTTTTATTTTATTTTCAAAGACAACTTCAGTTTTGTGCTTATCCTATTTCTTTTTCATACGAGACGATATTATTATTGCTAATGATTATTGCTTACCGATAAAATCACTGTTGTTGCTGTTATCTCCCTTGTTATCTCCCTTGTTCTGGTTCTCTTTCTTAAACTTTCTCTTTTATATCTTAATTCATTTTCGTCTTGTTGATTACTTATACATTCTTTTTCTTTTTCTCTTTTCTATGGTCCGTGTCTCTTCAGGACGTAAACGATCAGTCTGTCCAAAATTTCCTTTTCTTTGTAGCTCTTAATAATTTTGCTTATATTTGTTATCCCTCCTAAACACTTCTCCGCTATCCATTTAGGCAAGCTCGCTAGGTAGGTTATGCATCGATTTCATCTTTCGCTGTAGGCTTTAACCTATTTTGTAAATATAAAATTTTCCGAACCCAATTTCTTCATTATGTGCGCTAGAAATTTATGTATCTCTTCCTGATGTCAAATATAAGGGTCTTTTTTATTCTATTTTCACTACAAGTTCCTTCTTGCTCACATGTTCGATCCATATTATTCTTAGCATCCTCCTGTAGAACCACATGCCTGTTGCTTCAACTTTGTTCTTTATTTGTGATGAGATTGTCCATCATTTGCTTTCAAATAAGAGGATGGGAATTACTTAACAGTTCATTCCTCTTTTCTTTGTTTCTAACGATATTTTTCTGTTTCTTAATACTTTGCTTAGCTTTTTGAAGTCAACTTTCACTTACGGATTTCGGTGTCACATTTTCCTCTTTTGTTATTAAATTTTCCAGAAATTTACATTTTTCTACTTATATGATTTTGGTATCTACAATCTGTAATTTGCATGTTGGGCTCTTCTCTGTGATGACAACCATGCATGCTGTCTTCTTGCATTTGATGTTTAGTCCTTTCTTCTCGCTGTTTTTGCACTATCTTTTTGGAGAGTTCTTATAGTTTCCTTTCCGTGTCTTCAATCAGCACTATGTCATTTGTATATTTTATGTCGTTAAGATTGTAGCTACCAATAACGAATCTAGATAAGATTGCTAATTTTCTCAGAATTGCCTCGTTGTATAGATTGAATACATCTGGTGAGAAGACACGTCCTTGTCTTATATCCCTGTATATTTTTGTAACTTTCCTAACCTTATTTTCTATCTGTATGTTGACGGTTTGCTATCAGTAGGGTTGCTGGATTATTCTAATATTCTTCCCAAACATGTCAAGATTACCTAACAGTTCCAACAATTAGGTAAATTTATCAGATTTTACAATCTATAAAACGCAGTTACACATAATTCTGCATTTGTATTGCTCTTTCTGCTACCATTCTTAGTCTAAATGTCACATTCCTTGTCGTTATGTTTTTAACGAACCCTGCTTTGTTTCTGTTGAATTTTGCCAGTTCTGATTTCACTTCAAATTTTAATATTTCTGGTCCTTCGATATTTCTCTGTATTGCTGGTTGTAGTTCTCTTTTGTCGTGGAAGAGTTCTCTAATATATTTGTTCCATCTGTGAAGTATTTTTCTTTCGCTAATATCGATGTCCCATCCATGGATTTTATACATCCTATTGATGACCATGTTCTCTTATTTTCTTATGCATACCTTCCTCTTTCTGCTCATTTTTCTTGAACTATTTCCTACTAGCCTGCATGCATTTGTTCCTAATTTCGTTGTGCAGAGTCATACTCTGTTTCCTACTTGGCATTATGTTTTGTCTCTTTTTCTTTCTGTCGAGAATTTAACCATTTTTTTCTTTGTCTATTTTTTCTTTGAGATAATCTCTATTCCTGATGTTACCAAAGCTTCTCTTAATGTGTTCCACTTGATGTGTTTCTCACCGACATAGTATCACTTCCCTTGGTCTTTTCAACAAATATTTTCATGGCAACTGTTCTGGTCAACTCTTTTCCCTCGTGGCTCAACTGCATGAGTTTAAGTGTTCTACTAGATTGGCAACTAGGTCTCATCGTTTTACTGTTGAACAAACTAAATGCAACTGTCACTTGTATTCTAACAGTTACATTTTCTTGTATTCCTCACCGGTCGAACTCAAATTTGTTGCTTCCCTGCCACCAAAACAAAATTTAAATGCATCCTCCTGCGCCTGAGTGACATTATCCCATTGCTTGTGGTGAAATTATTAAAAAAATATCTGACTCTCACCAAGAAAAAAGAGCCATGGCTGAACATTTTATTTATTGTGAAAACACACTACCACTTTTTATAAGGCTAGAAAAATTAATTCAGATTTCTGTCTTCATTTCTGTGCATATGAGGCCAATATGAAGGAGGCCAATATGAAGATCAGAGGTGTCCGACAAATTTTAAAATAGACAAAAGCACGAGCAGTCATAAAGTATCTGAAAAAGAAAGGTACGCAACCCAAGAAAATCCATGAAGAGATGGTACAGATAATTGCTGAAGAATTCCTCTTCCTATGCAATTGCTAAGACGTGGGCTGCAAAATTCAAGCAAAGCAGGGACAATACAAGAAGAACCTCGCTGAGTTCGTTCAAATAAATAAACAACTGATGAACAAGTTGATGACATTTATGCATGATTTTGAATGATATTCGTCTTACTTTCCAGAAGATAGCTGTCCATAGGAATTATTTCTGATTCATTTTATACTGATTTAACTGACATCTTAGGAATAAGCAATCTTTCTGTATGATGACTCCCAAGAATTCTGACATCAGAGCAGGAGCTGAAAGAAATGACATTTCCCGGACATTTCTAACTCGCTTTGAGGCTGACCCTGAGAATTTTCTGAGCAGATTAGTAATTCAAGATGAAACCTGAGTTCACCACTTCGAATCTGAATCAAAGATTCAATGCAAACAATGGAAATCCTCTGGTTCTCCTCTCCGACGATGTTCAAGCAAGTAGCATCTGTTGACAGGCGTAATCATAATAGACTCTCTGGAAAACGGAAAAAGTATCAATGGATAGCATCCATCTGTAGAACCACATTTCAGTTACTTTAAGTTTTTTCTTTCATCTTTGATGACATCATCCAGCATTCACTGCCATATTGAAGAACAGACATCACATAGCTCCATTACTCTTTTCTTTGTTTCTAGCGAAATCTTTTTGTCTCTCAATGCTCTACTCAGCTTCTGGAATCCGTCTTTCGCTATGCAAATGCGCCTTCGGATTTCAGTGTCGCACTTTTCTTTTTCTGTTAAAACACCTCCCAGCTATCTAAATTTTTGTACCTGCTTAATTTTAGAATCCCCCACCTGTTTTGCTCCTCGTTTTAATGATGACCATATATTTGGTTTTCTTGTAGCTTATTGGTAATCCTTTCTTTCTACTTTCTTTAGCTACCTTTTTTGGAGGTCTTGTAGTTTCTTTCAGTGTCCGCTATCAGCACTGTATCATCTGCGTATCTTATGCTGTTCAGATTGTGGCCGCCGATGACGCAATCCTGACATAAGATCTATGGTCCTCCAAATAGTCTCGCTATACAAGTTGAATAGATCCGGTGAAAAGATACATTCTTGTTATACGACCATTTCTTTCTTTGTATATCTGCTGAATTCGTTTCCTGCTCGTATGCAGACAGTTTGATGCTAATAGAGATTTTTGATTACTCTAATATCTTTCCTAAATATGTCTAGTTTGCTGAGCATTTCTATCAATTCCTGCTCGTATGCAGACAGTTTGCTGCTAATAGAGATTTTTGATTACTCTAATATCTTTCCTAAATATGTCTAGTTTGCTGAGCATTTCTATCAATTCTTTGTGGCGTACTTTGTTGAACGCGTTTGCATAGTCTATAAAACACGTTCTTTTTCATTTGTTTTGCCCTTTCTGATATTTAAAATGTGCCTGATAATACTTTGTGTATTTCAAGTTTTTCCTTACAGTAAGTGATACACAGTATTTTAGAATTATCTACTAATATATTTTACTAAAATCTTTTATTAATATCTACATAGTATATTGGAATTATTTACTAATACCTTTCTTATATTAATAGTTATATGTGGTTGTTTCTGATATAATAATCGATATGCTAACAAATTTTAATAGACTTTACAAGTAGCAAATCACCCTACAAGTTCGATGTATGTGTGGCTAATTTTGGTCATGTCGTTTTTTATATTAGAGATGCACTCTGTCAAGCGAAATGAAAATATAAAAATGTTATAATGATCAGCTTTTTAGTATAAATGATAAATTTCTGTCTTAATTTCTACGATGAAGAGTTATCATTATTTACATGCGAATTAATTTCCAAATCTTTGTTGTTGTTTATACAACTTTTTGGCTGTAGCCCTCTCCGGTTTTCATCAGGTCGATGTTCGATTTTCTACAGGAAATTTTGAACTGAACCGTTTATAGTATAGTGAGGCTAGATTATGTCTTGCGATATCTCACCTAACTGCTCAGTTATTAATATCCCCGTTTCCCCGTTTTCACTGCGTTCAAGTATATACTGCCTAGTACAGAGATTGAACTCACAATTACTATGTCACCAGAATCACCAACCAACGCTTTAATCCACATGGCTATTTGTTCTGAGGGACTATTCTGGATGGAACCTAACCTACCTACTGTTGATTGCCGCTGTCATGTTTGATTGTACCCGTTGAAATTTTTATTTTTTATAACTGCCCGTGAAAATAACACTTTCTCTTTGCGGACCACAAGAAAGAATCAATCAACAAATGCTTTGCGATCAAGACATGACCAACACAATAAATGGGAACAATAATCTGTATAAATCTTTCAAACTCAAAATCGTTGTTTTTCTTCTTGTCCTTATTAGTATTTCAGGATCTCCTACATAAGGTAACATGGGATAGCGAGACAAAAAAACTAAGCATAAACTTCAAGAAAATTGAATGGATGGTCATCAGTAAAAAGAAAACCCCAAAATTCCAGCTACAGGTCGGGTATACTAAAATCAAACATACCTGGGGCAGATGACGCAAAGTGCGACACTGGCCAATGACGCATTCCAAAAGCTAAGCCAAGTGTTGAGAGACAGAAAGATTTCGTTGGAAACAAAGAAAAAAGTTACTGGATATCTCTTTTCTTATATGGCAGCGAATGCTGGACGATTTCCTCAGGGATGAAGAAGAGACAAAATGCAACAGAAATGTGGTTTTACAGAAGCAACGACAAGGTTTTGGAGAGGATGCAAACGAAATTGAAACATACTTTACATCAGAAAGAGACAGCTGAAGTTTCTGGGAAACGTGATTAGGAAGGAAGGCATGGATAATCTAATACTCACCGGACGGATAAACAGAAAGAGAGACAGGATAAAGCAACGCGAGACATACTTGATTGACTTGAGCCAGTGGCAGAACTGGGTTTGGGAGAGATACCAGGAGGAAAACTGTTAAGCCCGACAAAGGATAAGGGTAAATCGAAGTCCATGATCGCCTCCGCCCTGAAGAAGAAGAAGAAGAAGAAGAAGAAGAAGAAGAAGAAGAAGAAGAAGCAGCAGCAGCAGCAGCAGCAGCCAGAATAGAATCATAGACCTTTTTTGAGGGGACTGGAAAACTGCAACATTATTATAATATGGCAGTCAGTGAGAACCGAACTTGCTCAAATGCAATCATTCTGTCGCTATCTACGCCAGTCAACAAATAACATTCCTCATCATATAAACAAAGATATACCCGTGCTGAAAGATTCCCGGAAATTATCAATCCACCAAAAGGAAATTACATTGTATATGATTTAAACGCAAAACGTGTGCGTGGATGATGTCGTCGTCTCTAAGATAAGCGCAATTATACGCAAGCTTTCTGTCTAATGGAGGAAGGGGGTTTGTGTTAATTAATCTTAATAGATTATTCCAGCTGTTAACGTTATTTTTATCATGATTATCGCGATGTCATGGCGAGCTGTTTACCTTGAGTCAACAAGCAGTTTACAGCAACATGAAAGCTGGAATTCTCCTGAAATTAGAATAATGCTAAATAAGATTTCAAAAATGTAAAGTACTTTGTGAAGTTTCTACTCTTCAGTACCTTTTAACGCTGCATCAGTCATCTTGGATTTCAAAACGAATAGTCCCCGAGCGTCTGCCTCCCACGACAGCTAAGCTACAACTGCACCAAACTGCGTGCTACACACCCACACTGAGTTAGGAGAGTTGTGGGGAAAAAGCAAAAGAAACAAGTTACCAACTAAGAACTGCTAGCACATTAAAAATTTTTCCTAAGATTTTTCATAAAAGCCCATTATAATTTTTTTTAATAAAACCCTACTTTAAGAAAACCGACTTTATTTTGGTATATACTCGAGTACAGTGCTAGTTTGTGTGATTGGTATTTTACACAAAAAATAGTTGGTCCAAAATTTACACAGAAAGGACAAGAAGAAAACCTTCAGCTTTACCAGAAAGAAACAAATTGAATCCATTTATCAATCAATATTGAATTTAACACGCCAATACCACATTCCTTGTCAATAACATATACGCTACGAATAGATCTCATTATCTTTATGTCCTTCAACTAATGTCATAACAGACATTGTATCTCTTGCTGATATACTTGCTATATAAGTAATATCTTTATTAAAACTAACATACTGGTAATTCCAATACATATGTTTCTTGATTTTATTTTCTCAGATTTCTCTCGTAACGGTCATTTTGAACTGCACGCCCAGTTTCAAAGTCATCCTTCGCTACTTGAGCAAAATGCAAGTTCTTTTCTTGAAATAATTAATTTAAAATTTTGAAAGTGGCAAGGACTGAAAGAAATTACTTTTTAAACAATGTGCTTCACGATTCGAATAGGTACAAGGACTTGTCCTCAAAAAAATGTATAGGAAAACACAGTAATAAGTAGATGTCCGGGTAAAGTAATGGCTATCAGCACAAAAAATGAACTCGATTAACAACTATGCCACATTTCTCCTTATATTTGATACTTTTTCAAAGAAGGCTGTCAAACACAATTTCTGCACAATTTTATCATCAAAATCATTGATTGATTCATTTTCTACGTCTTCTCAACCGTTTGCAGGTTATTTGAAATTTCGCTAGAAACAAAGAAAAGAGTACTAGATTGTTATGTGATATCTGTCCTTCACTGGCAGTGAATGTTGGACAATCTCATCAAAGATGAAGGAAAGACTTGAAGCAACCGAAATGTAGTTGTACAGAAGGATGCTGATGATACCGTAGACAGAAAATGTGAGCAACGACGCAGTTTTGAAAAAGATAGACACAGGAAGGAAACTGGTATTTAACGTCAGGAAAAAATGGCTGAAGTTTATTGGACATGTAATGAGGAAGGAGGTCTTGGAGAATCAGATGCTCACGGGACGAATAAAGGAGAGGAGTGACAAAAGAAAAACAATGCATGACATACTTGTTGGACTTGAACAGATAAGTGGAGGAGCGAGAATTGAGTGGGATAACAGGAGAATAGTTATTAAGAGCGACAATGGATAGGGAGACGTGAAGGGCCATTATCGCCTACGTCCTGAAAAGACACGGCACATAGAAGAAAAAGAAGATTAATAATTCCGAGTCATTATCCATTAGAACACCGGCACTTCTTAATTTGCAGTACCTGGTATACCCAAGAGGTTAACAATCTAGTTACTGACCAAATTTGGCGTTGCTTAACTTCGATGATCGTACGGAAACGGGTGTTGCAACATGATATTTATGTCAAAAAATAGTACAGAAATAATAATAAAAAAAAATTAGTAAAGAAAGAATAGTAAAGAAAATGATTATGCTAAAAATATCTCTGTTCAAATAACACCTCTTGCTAACTATATCTTTCTCGTCTGTCTGTCTGTCTGTCTGTCTGTCTGTATGTATGTATGTATGTATGTATGTATGTGAGACTTGTGGATTCCTCTGTTAGAGTAGAGAACCACAGTCTTACCCCCCCCCCCCACTAGGTATTGCTGCTGTCGTCTCTGTAGCAAATTGAGTTTTACGAGGTGGAGTTTGTGTTACTGGCCCCACAGGTTATGAATTCATAATTTTCTTTCTCTTATACTGATTTTCAGCTTGAACTGGTAAATACAGCCTATCATGTTATTTAGCATCTAGATGTGAATTCATAAGGGAAGATGTTCAGAAATGAATCCAATTTCCTAAGTTTTAAAATGAACTTAACACGCCAGTAACACATTCCTCATCAATAACATATACGTTACTAATAGATCTCATTACCTTTATGTCCTCTAACTAATGCCATAACAGACATTAAATCTCTTGCTGATATCAGTCAGTTAAGTGCCATACGTGATACACGCTTGGGCGATCATGTCTCGAAAGAGACATGACTGACTGGGCAGAAGATAATCCCGCAGGAGGTTGCCATTGCTTTCTGTGGTAGACTGGTTGCCGACCAAGGCTATAGAACCCAATCTGTCCTGTTATTTAACCCATAACTGGAAAGAATATACGGATTAATACCTTTCCCAAGGGTATTTGTACGTAAGTGAATGCAAAGAATTCAACAGGAATTCGAACTCGGCTCCCCGATTTCTCGTTCCGAGCCGATATCTAATATACTTACTATATAAATAATATGTTTATTAGAACTGACATATTAGTCATTCCAGCGTGAATTTCAGTTATCATAGTTTAGTCAAATGAAATCGCTATTTACACGGCATGTGTTCTGACGAGCTCCATTCTTTGTTTCCACCAGCCCTGAAATTTACAACTGGAATCTGCCATTGTCACGTACACAAGGATGAATCATCTTCCTGCTCTTTGTATTCGATGTGCAAGAATTAAGTTCTACTCGGGCAGCTTCACCCCAGGTACTGCTGCTTTGTTGTACAAATTCCTGGAAGGACGTTTTCCCAGTATTCTTATGGTTGACAAAAAATAAAAAATAAAGGAATATAAAGAAAAGTTATTTCAAATTTAAAAAGGAAAAAAGAAATATTAGGAAAAAATATTTAAAAAAACGAAAGTATTAAAAAAATATCAGCAAAAATAGAAAACAACTTTTGTTTTTATGCTTTTCTTTTAATTCAACCAAATCAAAATTAACTCGCAAAAATTAAAGTAACATAAAACAAAATTGTCAAATTTAAAATGAGAAAAGGAAGTATTCAGAAAAATATTCATAAAAAAAGAGGAAATATCAACAAAAATAAGAAACAACTTTCAATTTGTAGGTGGAGTCAATCAGACCAAAAATAAATCCTAAATAATTTAAGGAATATAAAACAAAATTAATTCAAATTTAAAAATGAGGAAAGGAGATATTCGGAAACGTATTCATAACAAAAAATAGGGTTAGTAAATATCAACAAAAATAGGAAACAACTTTCAATTTGAGAGTGGGGTCAATCAGACCAAAATTAAATCCCAAATAATTAAAGAAATATAAAACAAAATTATTTCAAATTTAAAAACGACAAAAGTGAAATCCTTCAGTTTCTAAAATGAAAAACAAAGAAAGAAAATGAACAAAGGAATGCAATATCTGAGTCAGATTTATAGAAATTCAATTAGAATGATTTGAGGATAAAATTCAAAATATGAAAACTTCAAATTGATTAAACATTCTATGGGGAAAATAATTCAAACATATACGACATACATTAACCCCAAAATTAATCAACATGACTTTGAAAAGGAAAAAAATGAAGAAAACTAACATATTGGTAATCTAAACTTAACAGGCAGGATTTTCAATTATCATAGTTTAATCATATGAATCTAGTAACCCCTTTATTGATTACGAAATACGTAACTGCGACAGAATAAAGGATGGCCACAGAAGATCAATCTTCATACGACTGCCAAAGGAACCAATGAATTCGAACTCATAGCTAAACTAATCATTGAGATTCTAATGAATAGAGATCATAGCAAAATTATACTAGAAATAGAGCAAGAAAAGTTATGCCTTTTTCAAAACACTGTTACAAGAAATGTAATTTTTATTATCTGAATGCTGTCAGAGCAAGTAATACTAGGATTTATAATTGGTGACTGTGTTTTTAACATACACTAACCAGATAGCACTATTTTTTACACGTAATAATGTTGATATGTGTTTTTACGACTTATTAAACTGCAAGTCACTTACCTGACTTGTGAATGGATGGCGGAATGGGTGGCGGGACCTTAGCAAAGAGCTAAAACTATTATCAGTCACAAAAGATAAGAAGTTTGGAAATGTCCTGAAGAGATATCGTACATGGAAAAAGAAAAGGAACACAAAGAAGCGTCATAAAGGAAGTTGTAAAGGTTCGATTTAAAATAAAAACAATCAATCTGTTGTTGGCCAAAACAGAAAGAAGATATCCTAATTACCCTAAACTACAAGAGGGGCAGAAATTAAGCAATTATTGTGCAAACTTTTACAAAAACTGTAGGTTGAGAAATAAAATTTAATGTTTTATTCATACAAATATTCTAACCATTTTGTTCCGGAAGTGTTTGGAATAGTTTGATTTTACGTCATGTTAATTTTTGCTCAGTTATCTAATGTCGAATTTTATACGAGGCACTCATTGAGTATTGAACTAAGTAACAATGTTAATTTAGGTTGATTGACTTCATAACATAACAATCCTTGTTGGTTTATTTAATACCAAATTTTGTATTCGGCATCCAGTGAAGAGCGAATGCACAACTCCAAAATATTGCCCATTTATATTTGGGTTACAGTTTAATTTATAACAGACACATAAGTTATCTGGCAATAATTCAATAGATTCATTAGACTTAACGCTGGTGAGCGGAGTTATACAAAACTTTGGAGTTGGTCAAGAGATGGGTTACTGGAACATTTATCAATTTATGGACTAGATAGATAGATAGATAGATAGATAGATAGATAGATAGATAGATAGATATGAGTAATTATTTTTTTAATTTTGATTGCATATATAACAAGGAGACATGCATATAAAAAACAAAAGAACAGGACAAAAGGCATGCTCATCAACAGGATGCATAAAATCCAAGGACGGAATGCTCATATTAGTAAATGAAAAATACTTCAGCGATAGAACAAAGATATCGAATATCTCTTCTCCTACGAAAGAGAACGATCGGCAATACATAGAACTACCCATGGGTTAGAAATATTAAAAACCAAAGTGGAAACTGCACTGGCCTAATTGAAAAGCAACAAAGCGGTGTGGATAAACAGAATTATAAGAGAGATGCTGGCAGCCTTAAACGATTCCGGCATACAAAAGATTACAGAAAAAATAAATTAAATTTACAACAGAGGTGATATACCGGAGGACTTGAGTAGATCTATTTTCATAGCAATACCGAACAAAGTTCATCATCCAAATTCTGATGAATAGAGCGCACAGAAAAATCAGACCTGAGATAGGACATGAACAGTGCGAGTTTGTCAGACACCGTAACAAGGAACGCGGTATTGATTATCAAAAGTTTATCAGAAAGAGCAATAAAATGCACAAGGATATGTACCTCTGCTTTACAGACTACGCAAAGATCTGTTAGGGCTGCTAGGCAACCTTGACATATTCGGGAAAGGCATTAGAATAATCAATAATCTATTCTGGTAACAAACCGACTGCATACGGACCTAAAATGAGTTCAGCAGATATACAAAAATAGAAATGGGTGTAAAACAAGGACGTGTCTTCTCACCTGATTTATTCAACCTATCCAGCGATACAATTCTGAGTTAACTAGAAATCTTACAGGATTTATCATTGGCGGCCACATTCCTAACAATATGAGATATGCAGATGACACAGTATTGATAGCAGATACAGAAAGGAAACTACTAAACCTCCTACATATTGTAATGAAGGAAAGAGAAAAGAAAGGACTAATCAAAAACTACGACAGGATGCAGGGTCATCAGCAAAAGCATGAGCTCAAAATGCAAATTAGAGTTCGAGGAAAGTAAAATCAAGTAGGTGCAAAACTTAAAATATCTGGTAAATGTTCTAACAGATAACGGAAAGTGTGACACTGAGATTCGAAGACTTATTGGGATGGCCAAAGACGAATTCCAAAATCTAAGTAAAATATTAAGAGACAGGAAAATTTCATTGGACATAAAGAAGAGCACTAAAATGTTACGTGATATCTGTCCTCCTGTATGATGTGGAATGCTGGACAATCTCCTCAAAGATGAAGGAGAGACTCGTAGCAACAGAAATACAGTTCTACAGAAGAATGTTGCAGATACCATGGACCGAACATGTGAGTAACGATAAAGCTTAGGAAGGAATAAAATTTGAAAGAAAGCGTGCTTAACATCATGAAGAGGCATTTGAATTTTTTTGAGGCACGTAATGAGGAAGGTGGGCTTGGAAAATCTGATATGCATAGAGCAGTTAGCGGAGAAGAGAAACAGGAGAAAGCAACGCGTGGCATATTTATTAGTTTGAGAAAATGAATAGCAAAATAGTGTTTGAGAGAAATAACAAAGACAAAATTTATTAATAGATACAAGGAACAAGAACATGTGGAGGGTCATGGTCGCCCACGTTCTGAAGGGACACGGCGCATAGAAAAGGAAAAAATTAACAAAGTCAAATCAATTTCGTTCCACGCCTCTGTCAAGGTCCAACTTATGATGAATCTAAAATGGCTGACATGTATTTACTGCCAATTTTATGGAAGTCCCTAAATGATAATTATTCATCAACGTTGACAATTCGCAGATTGAAATGACCCTGATTATAAATATCAGCTCATATTAATTTGATCTATGTTTGAAGAGGTTTGCCAAATGTGGCTCGTATTTATAATATTGAAGTATTACGAACATAACAAGAAACGTGTAATTATTTAAAGTGTTTGGGAATTGTGGGGAGGCGATGAGTAAATTGTCGCCATATTATATTTTTAATTTCACTCATGCGCGTTGGTTGCTTTTATTATATTTTGTCGACTGTACATTATCGTAGAGTCAGTTGGGCACTGTCTGTGAGAAAAAAAGCGCCATGAAACAATTCACTCCGCCAGAAATTTGTAAACTACATACCGTACTGCTTGGCATTCACACCAGAGGCTCTAATATAAACATTTCAATGTGTTTCGGTGTCAATCTGAGGAGAGTATAGAGGATTCAGAAAGTGCTGGATAAGCCTAATGGTAATTACAAACGTGTTTGGAGTGATCGCTTGTGATGGTGACGTTATGCCTCCATTCCTCTTCCCACGGGGTGTCAGACTCAACACGGAGGCCAATTACGAGTGTTTTCAGAAGGAAGTGCAGTCCTGGGCCAAGAGGGTGGCTTCTAGACAGCTCTATGTCTGGCAACAAGTCTCTGTACCATGCCTCACAAGCAGGAGAACCCAGTCACGGCTGTCAGACAATTGGCTACCTAACTCCCAAGATTGCAATCCCCTTATTATGATGTGTCGTGCACAGAGCAACAGAAGTATTAGTAACGATTATGGCAGAATTCTCCAACTTAAACAAGAAGACCGTCAAGAAGAAATGCAACAGGTTCCGAAGTAATTTGGAGACCGCGGTTGAAGCTACTCACTATTTAATTGGATAAATTTACTCTTTAGAATTTTTTGTGTGATTTTGATAAATATTTCTGTTAAAATGATATGCCAGTGTTATTTTCATTTTTGCGTAATTTAAACTACAATGAATCAATTGCACCCTGTATATCTTCCTTTGTGATCACTCGAATTAAAGATATATTTGTTCTGTTGTTTTGCTGTTATCGCCAAACGTCTTTATGGTGACAGCTTCAAAGAGATCTTTGAGTAAAATTGTTGACGCTTCTCACATATAGTTGTATTAAATGTTTCACTATTAAAATTTAGATGAACATGACGTGCTCTTCTTTTTGTTTTCTTCGTTTTGGGATCTTTTTCCGTTTTTTTTTTTTTTTTGTTTTTTTTTATCAGCGGAAAAATTTCAG
Organism: Ascarosepion bandense; assembly: GCA_037127315.1. Classification (NCBI taxonomy): domain Eukaryota; kingdom Metazoa; phylum Mollusca; class Cephalopoda; order Sepiida; family Sepiidae; genus Ascarosepion; species Ascarosepion bandense. The sequence continues at coordinate 494,153 of JBBBDQ010000355.1, forward strand.
AAGACATTTTAAAACAACAAAGTAAATAAATATTAAATGTGAAAACGTAACCGATAGCAAACATTGACTTGCTTATATCTGACTCTGAGGAAGTTCACACGCGTCCAATAAACATTCGTCCCGAGTAAACCTTCATTCTTCTCATCTGACAATTTATTGTCTTCTATTTGTTAATTGTGCCTCGGAAGCGCTTATATCGCATCACCTAATCACCATACTGTCATCATTCTTATATTTTTTGAATAGATTTCATCCCAAGCAAGTAAGTAAAAACCAATAAGACCACTGGATGTGAATGAATTAAAAAAGAGAAAATATTATGAAGGCATAGGAACAATAGAAGAGTAATCAGGAAGGCAGTAGATAATGATTGATATTTCATTTAAATTCGGCCGAACAGCATGGGGCCGGAAGAGACTTCCACGAGTAAGAAGTGCAAGAGAAGAAACTGTTATCATAAAATTTATGATTATATCTAACCAATTCAACTCAAAATTGATGCGAGCTTGTTGCTAATTTCGTCAGTCAGTTAAAGTACCATACGTGTTACACGCTTTGGGCGATCATGTCTCGTAAGAGACATGACTGACTGGGCAGAAGATTATCCCGCAGTAGGTTGCCATTACTAGACTGGTTGCCTACCAAGGCTATAGAACCCAATCTGTTCTATTATTTAACCCATAACTGGAGGGAAGAGAGGGATTAATACCTTTTCCAAGGGTATTTGTGCGTAAATTTGTTGTTCCGAGTCGATTATCCACTTAGTACTCCGCTTAGATTCATAAAGTCTAGATACCATGACAAAGAGCTTATCCGAACAATTGCAATGAAAGTAGTTATAGAAAAGGAACAGAGAAGTAATTTTATGGCGGTGGGAATGTGGATGAAGCTAAGACGTCAGATTAAGACCAATAATTTTGCTGATTCTCTGTTAGATTTTATCAAGAATCTCTAAATAAATGGCAGGAACACCGTACCTTGAGCGCCTTGTGGAATTTAATGAGTAATAGTACTAATATTATGTCACGTAGAACTCGTATATACGATCTATCGCCAACGATTCTGGGAAAATGTTCTGTTCATCGAATCGCTCCAGTAAGTAACTGACTCCTACTGCTATCCTCTACCGGATCATAAAAATATTCACAGTCCAACGCTAAGATCTTTTGTAGCAAAATTATAGCGACTTATCCTGATCGTCTATTAAATGCAATCGTTATATGTTAAGATCCGCTTGAAACTGTCACAATTAGGTTTACCGATTTTTCAAAATTTAGTTTTTAGTTTAATAAAGAATCACTGATATTCGAGGATTTCATAATAATAAAGATAATGTTATTATTTTTTCTTCTTCTTCTTCTTCTTCTTATTATTATTAAAATTATTATTATTATTATTAAAACATTATCATTATTAATATTAATAATATTATTATTATGAAAGATTACAGACCAAAATAACTGATCCGAAGTGGGTAGAGGATTTGTTACTTTGTCGGACTCTCTGCCTTTGGGCAGACAGGGACCCAGACAATGCTCCGCCGAAAGGTAGAGACTCGTCCGGTGTAAATAGACAAGAGTCCAACCCGGCCTTGAGTAGGGTCTACGGGATATTTCTAGCTGAGCTTACGGACTCGGAAACCACACTTTAAATGACCTTGTATTACATCTACCATAGGCATCCGCCCTATAGTGGGGAGGTGTTAAATACCGCATTAATTCAACTAGAACTAGCTTATAAAATGATAGCAATCGACTTACAAAGATCCCTAGAAACTACAGGCGACTCGTTGAGGGTCTGTGTCAAAGAAGATGAAAAAGTATTCCGTGATAAAGAATGGCAACATATTCAAATTAGAATTTCCAGTAGATGAAGCAAAATTAAGACATAATCCGTCGACTACAGTGACAAATAACCCACAAAAAACAAAACAAAAAAAGAAAAACAAAAAATTAAAGCCATCGACCCAACTCAGGGACAAAACAATCGGAATGTGCGTTGTAATGAAATTGATATCGGCTCGGAATTAAAAATCAAACAGCTGAGCTCGAATTGTAGTTGAATTCGTTGCATTCACATAAGCACAAATACCCTTGATAAGACATTAATCTACCTCTTTTTTCTCCAGCTAAGGATGAAAATAGCAAGACAGATTAGATTCTATAGCCTTGGTTGGCAACCAGTGTACCTCACCCAGGGTATAAAAGGGTTTGCGTAAAGTCAACAACCCTACCTGTAAAAAAGGCAAGTTACAGAATAATCGATGACCTCTCGTCGATGGCGAGGGGTCGTCAATGGCCTGTTATCCACCAGGAGTGATGGGGTTTAGGTTGATGTAGACAACCATCTTACCTATCAGTGGTTACTTAGTGCGGTATTAAAAGATAACCCTGTAGGTTTTATTCTTACTTCACAGGACTAATTGTTGCTAGCCAAAAGCTATCAAGAAAACATACTGAAAAGCTGCGTTGTCCCAAGAAAAAGATTCTGTAATGAATATTTAGAAACAAATCGACTGCAAGATATTAACATTTCCAGAATATAAATAAGGTCAATTATCGGTTCTGAAATCTTTAACTTTCATGGAAAGGAAACTGAAAAAGATTGGTAATAACACCAACGACCCAGTCAGTCATATCTCTTTTGAGACATGTTTGTGTGTTTCACATATGGCAATTAACTGACTGACTGAATGAGGAGAGAGGGTTTTGAAATTTGATTACTAACATGGCATATTGAAGGTAGAAGAAACAGAGGTAAACCTATATAACGATTTTGTGCAAATGTTTAGAAGAACAGGGATTAAGAGACATTAAAATTTACTAAGCGCTACAAAATACAGGAAATTGTAGAGAGCCATGATCGCTCACGCTCTGAAGGGAGACGGCAATAGAAGAAAACGATTGTCGTTAATAGAAACGATTCGATTTTTATTTCGATCACATATTTTTGACAAGTGCGCTACTCAGCCATATTGAATATAGACAGAAATTTTAATACGAAATGTTATTAGTACATTAATCAGCTCGACTAATATACTGATTTTTTTTTTAATTTATTAGAATATTATAAAAATAATAGCCGATTTCAGAAATCTCATTTTATTGTTAAAAAATTAATTATAGAAATGTTGAAATTAGTTGAAATACAGATCTCATCTTTTGCAGGCGTGCATGAATTTTAGCAAGTGGATTTCATTAATGCTCTCCATTAATGCTTTGATTTGCTTTCAGAAATCTGAAGTGGATAACACCGATTTCCGGTCACCAGACAGTTAATATTTTACTGATGCAACTTTGGGTTTTGGAAATATTTGGGGACTCATCACGATCAAACCATTGACCTGATCGTTTACAGTTATCATAAAGGAATCTACTTTTCATCACAAGTGACTATTCGCTCAAGAAAGGGATCATTGGTGTCACGCAGAAAAGGCATCGAGCACACTTCAAAACGCCTAAGTTTTTGATTTTCATTGAAATCATGACAAACCCAATACTCTGCAAATGGTGTGAGATTGTTGCAGTGCTGGCACCAAGCATCTGAGACATTTCTCTGATACTTTGACGTGGATTTAGCTTAACAACTGCTTGCAATTTTCGTTGTCAAGACTGTATGACTGTCCTTTACCTTCTTCATCTTCAAGGCTCTCATCACCAGTATGGAATTTCTGGAACCACCTTTGTACTGTTCAATCACTTGTGGACCCATCTCCCCAGGCTCTGCTGATATTTACAGAAGTTTTGGAAGCACTGTGTCCAAGTGCAAGAAAAATAAACGAATATCATGTTTTGTCATGTTTATAACTGAGGACTTCTACGCTTAAAGAATATTTCACTCTTAAAATTAGTTAAACATTATTAAAGAGCACACAATAATTATTATGTATACCAAAATTCACTTATTATTTACCGTGAATATTATGTTAAATGGTTTTTCAAAATACAAGACTTCATGCGGTCGTTATTTTTCTAAGAACCTAATATTTTGAATTTAAATCAGTATTATATGATTGAATCGTCAGTAATATTTTTTAGAGGTGTAGAAGTCTATATTTAGATTGATCTAAAGAAAATAAACTTCAAAATTATATTGCGCTTTACTGTTAAACAAATACCAGGTTCACTTCGGAATCAAGTAAGTGAATCGTGTTAGAATCTAACCACAGGTTTCGAATCTTTCAATAGAGATAACCTCTCCATCTACTTCTGGCCACGATGTTACGATTCAAAAGAGAAACTAACAAAAATAAACGTCTGCTGGATCGATATCAGAAATGTAAAGGATCTAAAGAATTTCGAGCGAATAAGTATTATCGAATTACAGTTTTCTTTGTCATTGCTCGCAGCTGTTCCGAGTGTGGCTATAACGGTAGGGTATTGATTAAGGGTAGATTCAGGACAACAGTTCTTCTACTAGTGAAAGATGCTAACTGTGAGGAAAAGTAAAGGAATATATATATATATATATATATGTGTGTGTGTGTGTGTGTGTGTGTGTATGTGAATAAATAGAAAAAAAAACTTAACTCAGCCGACGTGTTTTGTTCTCTGCAGGACTTTATGAAGGCAAATGCAAGTATTTTATTTTATAAGACGTATTTATATGTAACAGTAAAAATTATCTTATTTTGTTTGCTTCTTTTTTGTTTTTGTTGTTTTTTATTTTAGGAACACTCGTAAATATTGATCAGGTTAACTGAAACGTCAGATAAACTATGAGAGACACGGAGTGATAAAACTAAATATCCACTAAATGAAAGTGTGTAAGTGATATTTAGAAATTTTTTGTATAAATTAATATTTAAATTAATTTAGTTCGTGTTATATATTTTGAACATTAGAGGTTAACCGTTTTCTTTTAATATTTTAACATTTTTGTTATATATATATATATATATATGTATTGTACTCATATATATATATATATATAGAGAGAGAGAGAGAGAGAGAGAGAGAAAGAGAGAGAGAGGGGGGAATTTTGTCATAATGCCATCTCTGCAGACGTCGGCTTTGTTTGTACCTGTGTTAATATTTGGTTTCTTTCCAGCTTGTCCAACTCCATGCCCTTCAAACTGACCTGCAGAGTTTCAGAGCCAGGTCAGATTAGCCGCTTTGTCAAATTATTGAATAACATAAGTCATGGGGTTTACTTATTATGACACACAAGTTCTACAAAGAAAACACTCCTGTCCCACCTACTGAGGCTTTTATGATTTAAGAATTGAAAGAAAAAGAAACGGTAAATAAAAGAGTAACCACTATTAGAAATATTTGCGAATTTCTTTTCGATTTTATGTAATACCGGAAGTAAGTGTTCGTTTCCCTTCACAGCTTCTTTGTTCTTAATATCTGCATAGAAAAATTATTGGGGTGGTTTCCCGTTATCTTCACATTGTTATGAATTCAGACTATTTCTGGCAGCCATCTAAGGCTACACAACTAAGTCTACCATACTGTTTAATTTATACCTTTTTGGGGAGGGTATAAATAAATCCATAATCTTCTCAAGGACATTTGTACATAAGTTTGGACTGGAATTTGAACACGGTTTGGTGATAAGTTATGCTACCAACACATCACAGTTTGTGACCTGCCTTGTTTAGTTGACATTTCAGAAACATTCTTCAAGAGGCAGAAGTTTAAAAGCTGAACTGAATAGTGTAATTGGTGGTGTTTTTGCTATTATTAAAACAAGTGTAACAATAAGAATAAGTAGACAAACAAATAAAGAAGCTGAATTAATTTAAAGTGAAAGTAAGTGAACGAAAGATGTTTTATGACAATATTACAGAATAAGAAAATTTTAAAAATACATTGTAAAATCATTGCAGAAACTATAATAAATGAATAAAAAAAGTAATAAGGGTGCCCCAACCACATGAATTTAAACGTGCTACTAGACTGGCATGTAGATCCCATCATTTTACCGTTGAATTAGTTAAATGGACCTACCACTTCTACCCTAACAACTTATCTTCTCACACTACCCACCTATGAAGCTGTCTTCTGCTTACTTGCTTTCCCGATAGCTGCAACATAGGTCTTGGAAATTATGGAAACAAAAAGAAAATTAATACTGAGCATCAGGAAGAGACAGCTGGGACACGCAATGAGGAAGGAGGGCCTGGAGAATCTGATACTAACAGGCCAGATAGATGGAAAAAGAGGCAGGGGAAAGCAACGGATAACATATTTGAAGGACCTAATCAGGTGGATGACGGAATGAGAATTGCATGGTATAACAGGAGAAGGTGTTCTCAGAGCCACCAGGGATAAGGAAACGGGGAAAGCCATGATCGCCTACGTCCTGAAGGGAACATGGCACATAGAAGAAGAAAACAACATCAAAAAATTTTAATGCACCGTCAACTGCTATCTTCTATCTTCTTGAAACCCTTTCATCTTTATCCTTTCTTCAATACCCACTGTACCCAGTCTTTTTTCTCGTTGTAATCACCAGCGCGCTAATGGTGGTCCCAACTTACTTGGATAAAATTATTTTTAAAAAAAGAGGATTGTAGAATGAAAGAACAAAAACAGTAAGCTAAACAAAAAAAGAACAAAATTAGTAAACAAACAGAAAAAAGAGACAAAGACAGTAAACTCCATGATTTATGTCATCTAATGATTTGACAAAGCAGCTAATCTGACCTTGCTCTGGAAGTCTGCATGTCAGTTTGAAGGACATGGACTTGAAGAAGCTAGAAAGAGACAAAATATTAGCACAGCTATTAAGTACAAACAAATCCAAATCATGACAAAATCTACATCTACATCTCGCTCTCACTATATATATATATATATATATATATATAGTGCATCGAGGCAGAAAATAATTTTCTAAACATATACTGTTAAATATAAGAGAGAATGAATGTATATTATGTTTAATCATGAGCCGTGCTAAACGTCGTATTTTGGCTTTAATTTCAACTGAAAAAAAAGACAAAAGTTCTCCAACATTTGGATAATTTTTTATTAATTTGCTTCTAAGCTTTCGGCTCACATGAGCCATCTTCAGAGAGGTTATTTAGACGGTAATACAATAACATCCAACCATCACCGACGATTTTATTTTGTTTTGACATAAAACTCCGCTAGGCAACGGCATTAGTTACCAAAAATAACAAACGCAGTTCTCCAATTTGCAATGTGGTTCTATGACGTCACACCGCGTGATAGCGCAAAATGACAACAAAACCATGTATTCAAATGCAATGTAACGTGTTATGTCCGGATTTAAAGGTGATTTTATTAAGTGTTAGTTGTTTAGATTTGAAATCTTAGAAGCAAATTAATAAAAATTATCCAAAATGATGGAGAATCTTTGTCTTTATTTTCAACTGACATTAAAGCCAAAATACGACGTTTAGAAGAACGGCTCATGATTAAACATAATTGACTTTCATTGTCTCTTATATTTAACAGTATATGTTTAGAATATATATATATATATATATATATATATATATATATATATACTATATATATGACTACAAATGTTTAAAAAGTTTTTAGCATTTTATTCAAAAAATATAACACATAAATTAATCCCAGGTTAAATTACATTAAGCACTCAATTTCCTCCTAAAATTCTAAAACATCGCTCACTCACTTTCGTTTATTAGACATTGCGTCCCCTATAAAATGCCTGACGTCTAAGCTAACCAGATAAATATTTATGAGCTTTCCTAAACTCAAAACTTTTTAAAACCCAATAACATTTTTTGTTCTTGTATATAAATACTTGTTACAATATAAAATCCTTGCCTTTAACAAAAAAAGAGAGAGACAGAACAAAACACATGAAAAACGGAAAAAAATAACAAAGAAAGAAATAAAAAAAATATTCTGTGAAAGAGTTCTTAAAAAACCATTTTGCCAGGCGATTCGTATTATTTTGTTTAAAGTAAATGGGAAGGACATGCTGAATATTTCTTGTAAATTGCCATTTTTTTACACAGGCCGTTACTTATAGTCTTTAATGTTTTTCTGTGAACAACAAGCTACTGGTTCTCAGTCAATCTCACCACAACACGGTGTTATTTATTTGAAAATGTTTATTTGTTTCTTTTAGCAGCATAAGCGTTTTAAACGGGTTTTTTCTTGTCTTGTTTTCTTAAAAGAATCACCAGATATTCCCAGGCTAATGCAGTATTTCCCCAACTTTTAAATGAGTCAGCCAAAGGTAAATGAAGTTATTTTAGGAGTGAATAAATCTCGAGAGATAAACGGAAACTGAATGGCGAATGATTTATTTTCCTCATATTTGGTTTATTTTTTATGCTTAATAAAATGCGCTAAATGTACAAAATAACCAAAATGAAATTGTCAAGATAGTTTATATATATATATATATATATATATATATATATATATATATATATATTTGCATGTGCGTTTACTTTATATTTACTTGTTTACTGGAAAGTATAGAAATATAGATTATCTGGGAAATTATATATATATATGTATATATATATATATATATATCAGTGAAGAGAACCAACAGTTTTACAACTACGAGTTCTCCGGCATTTATAATTAATATAATTAAATTTGTTTTTGATTTTAAATTAAAAAATAAATTTAATTACATATATATATATATATATATATATATATATATATATATATACACGAGAAAAAATCGCAAGATCGCCAAGATCTGTTTTTGCTCTACGTCACTGCCTCTTGGTTAATCCTTTTTGGTTAGTTTTGTATCGAGCACTTTTCTTTCTTTGTGGTTCGTTCCGTTTGAGGGTTTTTTTCTTTGCTGTGAAGTACTGTATGTATTGTCGGTGCTCCGCAGTTTTCTCTTTTTTTTTCCCCTCATTGTCCAAAGCTTTATAGCGGCAGACAATAACGGAGTTAGATTCTGCCGGTTATTCGTGGTCCTAAAAAATTACTTGTGTAAGATTTTAAGATTTGGATACGTACAGAGTCGATTTTATTATTATATATATATATATATATATATATATATATATATATATATATATATATATATATATATATAGGTCAAATTCAATTAGATTGGAATTAAACCAGGTTTGTATTAGAAAGTGCTCAACACATGATTGGAGGGAAATGAAGACTTAATATGTTGAAAAATTAGATAACTAAATTGGGGAGATCAGCTGATTACGCTACCATGGTTTCGACCTTTTCGGTGTTATCAGGTGATTTGCATACATTGTCCTTTCAACAAAATGTACCCTTTTGTAGTAGATTGTGGTTCGTACATGTTCTGAAGTATAACTTATAATAAATATTCATTGCTCTATTTTTATATTGACCACTGTTTTAAATTAATGTTTTGAACGTTGTAAATATTTTCTTCGTGTCTTCTTCATTTGTTCATATATATATATATATATATATATATATATATATATATATATAACATAGTGATGATCCACGTATACTGTCTTAATATGTATAGGAAAAACTACTAAAAAGTTGTAAGTTTAAAAATGTATTTTTTTGACAGTATTTATTTATTTCTATTATTATATTTGATATTCCAGACCGTCCTCAGCCTTTCATCAGAAACAAATGATTTTAAAATTTAAATTAGAAGCGTTTTCGCGAGGAACGTTCGTCGAGAGATTGTTTACATCACGTGACGCAGACAGCGACAGATTTTTTTAATATTTGTAAGCGTAAACCTATCTTTAATAATACTTATAAATGTTGTTTTAAAGAAAATCTTTAAATGTATCTAAATCTAAAAAATGTTTAACTTTTGAAATATTTATAAAGATTCAAAACACCTAAGTCCCTATTTTACCCTAGCCTGTATGTATTTAATTTTAAAATCCAGTATTTTTCTTTCTTTCTGCGTGAGTATGTAGAACTAAAATCAGAATCTATTAATAAACATTTGCAGTTGTTCTGCTACAATCTCAAAAAATTTAAATGCAACGTCAATTACCATGTATCTTCTTGAACCCTGTTCATTTTTTATCCTTTCTTCAATATTCCCAGTACCCAGTCTTAAATTTGATCCCCACCACCCATTGTGCATCAGTGAGTTTTGCTCCATGCTAGGCTAAACTGAATTAATCAAAATGTAAATTGCTAATTATCCCCATTCGAAAGAAAGAAAGGAAGGAAGCCAAACTCTATTTTTGTGATTAAGTTTTCTTACCTTTCAATAAATAGATCAACTGGAACTGTACGTGGCCGGCTCAGTATTTCTAGTCAACGATTTGGTTTACTCTTTACCTGATCTAAACTTACTACTTTACTGCTATTGAAACTTCCCAGCTGTCATAGCGTTCTACCAAAGTAACTAACAGAAGTAAAAGGCTTCTTGTTTCAAGTGGAGACGCTTGATAATGCATCGAAGCCGAGTCTCTCCTTTTCGAACTGACGGCGTCTCTTAATTCATCTTTTCTTGCATAGAATCTTTCAAAGGAAGGAGTAGTCCACGTGACTTAAGTATTTAGGTATTTTCTTAACCCGTTCTTCTTCCCCAGATTTACTGTACAACCCAATTTTGTTGTTACTTTTGACTTGAGATATTTCAAAAAAGCAAACGGTATTTTCTTTTACACTTGTTCGTCATTTTGGTCTCAGCTGGTATGTTCGTTGATCTCATGCGAGAAAGCACAAGCTGGTGTTTAGCTTTTGTTTTAAAGAAAATTCAATATGTTCTGTGTTCAGAAAAAAAAGAAAGACAGACAGAAAGAAAAAAGTAAAGAGAAAGAAAAGAAAGAATAAAAAGTAAAAAAAGAATAAATGAAAAAGATGTAAAAAGAAAGAAGATTGGAAAACGACATGTGGGAAAATTTAAAGAAAGAAAGAAAAAATAATAATCAATAAGAAAGAAAGAAAGAAAGAAAGAATTAAAGAAAGAAAGAAAGAAAGAAAGAAAATGTTGAAACAAAAATTAAATATAATATAAACAAGTTGAAATAGTAAAAGTAAAGTTAGATCTTTTTATTTATTTATTTTTTTTTTTACGGTTTATGAGCACTTTCTAGGTTGTTTAAACTTGACACATATTTGGATTGTAAAAATAGTCCTCCTGATTACTCTTCTTGTATTTTTCTCCCTAATAAAGTTTATGTTTTGTAATTCTTCCACATTCAGTAACTCCTTGTGCCCTAATGGCTTTACTCTCTTATTTGGGGGGAAGCCAATTGAAAAAGGAGAAATAGAGTGAATCAGAATCTTTTTATAGGCTTCAACAATGCCACCTCACGACGTTTGACGAAACCAAATGGGGTAATCATATTTTCGGCTCTTTTATTCTTAACATCTTGGTAAAATGTATTTTTTTTCTTTTCTTGTTACTCATTATTATTATTTTAATAGGTTTTGTTTCAATTTTCCTAATTATATCATAAATAGTCGGCTAATCCGTTTTGATTGCGAGGAAAGATGGAAAAGACATAGGATCGAACTTTCTATTTAGTCGTAATTGATGTAGCAAAACAGGCTTGATAACCATTAAACCACGTCGAGATTCCCATGCAATAGCACTCATATGTTGCATAAAGCAGGGTCGGGGTCCTGTCTGTTTTTCCTCTGACAAGACTCTGCCCGTCTGCATAACCATGTCTGTGTTCCTCTCCGCCCAGAGGCAGAGAGACCTACAAGTAATGTTCTGGGCGGAACTCGCTATTCACTAGTAATTGTTCTAGCAAAACAAGCAGGATAATCATTACACACAGTCATTTGCGTATATGATTAAGAAAATACAAATGAAAACTGAACACTGAAAAACAGAAAAGGAAAGAAAGAAAGAAATACAGAAAGACAAACAGAGAGACGAGATTTTTTTCAACCATGCTTTCGATTCCCTCTGCATCAACTGTTATGTTTTCTCTTCTGCTTATTTGTCTAAAATGTACCCTTTTCTTGTCCGGACATAACCATCTTCTTTTTAGAAAGTTTCCCGTTTTGTTTTTACTTTTTTTATGATAAAGAAAGTTTTATTCAGAAAATTTATTTTTCTTTTCTGTCCAACAAAGGAATAAAAACACCGTCTCCCAATCACACACCAAACACAAAAATACATGACTGGACTTTAAATGCGTTAAGCCTAATTGTTCATTATACTGTCTGATTAATCAGCACGAGGGGCTGAATGTGGGAATTGTGAAGAAAAACTATTCTCTAAGTTTGACTATGCTGCTAAATCCGTTGATTTTTTTATCATTCTTAATATTCAAATTTCAAAACAATAGATATCGTTCACATTCAACGAAGGCGTCTATAAAACTAGCCTTTCTTGCAATTCTCATCTTTTCCTGTGCCAATTCCACACAATATTTTCCATTATTGTCCTTTCTTCTTTCTGAATAAATTTGGCTTGATTCTTCTTAATTACAGCATAGGAGCCTGTGATGCGTCTGACTTCTCATCTTTAACGAAGTTTAATTCATCTTAAAACTCCGTATTTCCTTCTTAATAATTTGCAATTGATTTAGTTAAGTTTAAAATATACGACTTTAAACAGGTCACCTAAATATCCCTAATTTAATTTACTGAAACTCACTTAACTTTTAAAGCGACGTCTATCAGAAATTTCATTTCGTCTGGTTGAATATTCAAAATCGGAGTAAAGAAAATATTTTTGCCTGATTCCCTTCTGATGTTTTCTTATTTGGCCAGATTTTGGGGAATAGGTTTGGTCAAGAACTTTTCAGCCCCTTCCGCCATAATAGCATATCAGACTCACTGTTTTCGAAAATATTAACAAGTCACAAAAATGGACTGGCCTCCGAAAGAAAAGTTTATTCGTTTTATATCCTTTCTGTTTTAACGTGTTTAAACTAATCCTTTAATCTATATAAATGGCTTTACATATCGACCGTGGTAGCAAGGACCAATGCCTACTGCCTGATCTGCGAAATGATGATCACACACATCCCCACACGAGAGAAAACCTTCAACCAGATCTACTAAAGAAACGCACATCTATTTCTCAACGCACTGAGATAGACTACAGTACTAAGAGACGATAAGAATCAATTATGAAGACGGATGGGTTGTTTGATGATGGTTCGCTGAAAGCCCATAATCTGGAACCGACACTCAACTTGCTTTGAAATGCATGTGACTCTCAAAGATCTGTTTCCGAATGAAAGAATGTTCTTCCAAATTTAAACAAAGCATTTTACGATCTCGGCAGTAGATTTGACGAACAACGCTAAACTTGATGAAGACGTTTTATTCGAATTTATCTACCATCGTAACGATTGCGAAGCCGTTAAAATACCTAACAAAATATGAATATTTTGTTAATAATTAAATAGTAGTAAAAACAATGAATTCTGTTTGTGATCCGACTAACTAGGCTGGATACTAATGAGCGGCAGTTGCATGCTCATCTCCTGTGAAAGGTACAATTGCAGTATGCACAGCCCAAGAAGTTTCCAATACGATCCCCCATATATATATATATATATATATATATATATGTGTGTGTATACTGCCGTCCATAATCATTAGGCTACCCTAGTTTGTTTTTTTTAAAGAAATGATGTATTTCATACTATTTTAAGTGGATAAATGAAAATAGAATGGTTCTTTAGTTATTATTACTTTGCAAAATTTTACAAGGCAAGGAAGCAAAGATGAACTCGTCCGAATCACCCTAAATTTTGTTCATTTTTTCATAGATGAAACTGCAATATAGGTAATTATTAAATATTTTTAAATTCGTTTGATGCACATGTTTTTGTGCAGTATTAACAAAAGAACCATTCTATTTTCATTTACACTTATTTACTCGGCAATAAATAATAAAACATAGTAAGAAATATATAATTTTTTTTTAAACACTGGGATGGCCTAATAATTATGGCCAGTAGTGTGTGTGTGTGTGTGTGTGTGCGTGTGTGTGTGTGAATAAAGAAAAAAAGGAACATTTTTTTCAGCAGATGTATTTGCTTCTTTGATGAACTTTCGCAAGTCAAATGTAAGGATTTTCTTTTGCAAACAAGTATTTATAAATATAAATAAAATGCAATCAGATTTTTACAAATTTAAAATTTTGGAACGCTAATAAATATACAGACTGCGATAGGTAAATTGTCGCCATTTTATATTTTTAATTTTTTGCGCATGTGCCTTGTTTGCTTTTTTAGTTTTTCAATTTCGCAGTATAGTAGGGTTAGTTTGGCACAGTCTATGAGAAAAGGAGCACCATTTCAGTTAAGTGTCATACATGATACCCACTTCGGCGATCATGTCTCGAAAGTGACATGACTGACTTGGCAGAAGATTTTTTTCCGCAGTAGATTGTCATTACTTTCTGAGATAGAGTGGTTGTCAACCAAAGCTATAGAACCCAATCTGTCCTTTTATTTGACCCATGACTGGATGAAAGAGATGGATTAATACCTTTCCCAAGGGTATTTGTCCGTACGTGAATGCAACTGGAATTCGAACTAGGTTCTCCGATTTCTCGTTCCAAGCCGATATCCATTGCACCCCAACGCACATCCTATTTTATTCCGCCAAAAATTTGGGAATAAGTAAGATTTTGATGAGATTAATGGTTATTACGAAGGTGTTCAGCGTGATCCCTAGTAATGGCAACGTTGTACCTCCATTCATCTTCTCGCAAAGCCTCAAACTTAACACGAAAGTCTACATACAGAGCCTTGAGGAGGTAGTAATGTTCTGAGTTAAGAGAGTGCATGCTGACAGACCCTATTTCTGGCAACATAATATCCTACACCTGTTAAAGAAATCAAACTGTATTCTAATATGACTTCAGCGAAACTACAACATAAAACACACATATCACCGCCTCTAGTAATTATGTCCACACAAACATGTATATGCACAAAAGCTGAGTATCATCTACCATGTCTTCAATTTTGAAAGCAGAATAACGTATATGTTTTTATTACTTCAAAGCACAGAAGAAATTTAAATTTAGGTACTAAATAACCTATAAAGGGTTGTTACTGTGGTGTGGATCGGCTATGCTTGCGAAATGGCCTTGTGCCAAACATAGCCGAGCCCACCACATCTGAAAGAATTAAAAGGTTGAACAACCATTAAAAAACGATAAAAGGGTTTCTTTTCTATTAATAAGTGTAAATTTATTTAGTGAAAAGAAATAAAAATATTTTTGTTATTTATGAAATAAAGTTTATGTTAGAATTTTTTCTAAATTGTTCCTTGAATATGCTAATTTTCTAAGTGCCGCAAGACCGAAAGTATGGGGTACCCAGTAGGAATCGAACTCACTTCTCAGTTGTAATACTCTGAAAATTAAATGAACCCTTAAAATGAAACAGGGGAAATAATTCATTGTCTGAAATGACCTAGGGGAGATCATTCAGTATTTGGTATTTGAAAGACAAACATTAAATTTTGTTAATAAAACCGGGAAAATAGCTAAGAAACTTTATCCCATATCAGAGTTTTTAATCATTTCACCCCAAGCAAGACAGAACTGCCATTGTTGCACAGGGAGTTACAGAAGAGGTGAGTGATGAGAAAAAGGAACAGGTTGCAGGGGAGTCAGAGAATGAGTAAGAAAAGAATGAGAATACGGCTGTGAATAGGGCTGCATGAGAGTTGAGTGGAAAGGAAGAACATGATACAAGGGTAGTCATGGAAAGGATGTGAGTCAAGAAGATAAGAGATGGCAGTTGACTTTACGTTTAAATTCTTTCAGGGAAGCAAGTATACAGAATATAATTCCACTGACGAGAAGTGCAAGCAAAGAAGCTGTTAGAGTAAAAGCTGCAGTTACATTTTATTGTTTTCACAGTAAAAGGGTGGGAACTAGCCGCTACGCTAGTAACACGTGTAAATTCGTGTTAGGGGGAACCAGGGAAAGAAGCTCGTCATAGCAGTTGCTATGAAAACATTTGTAGAAAAGACAGAGGGAAGACACATCATGTCAATGAAAAAGTGACTGAAGGCGGGCTGCCAAGTCAGGATCGACTACATTGAAGATTGTCCTTTAGATTTTGTCGAGAAGCTCAAGGTGAATAGCAGGAGTACTCGGCCATATATGACATCAGTATTCAATATACGGACTGTTAATTACTCAATTAAAACTAAGAAAGATACCCCGGCCTTCATCAATGTATTTGTCAATCCAAGAAACCAATACGGGATTTTTTTGAGCTGAACACTTTATTGAATTTAAAAGAGTAGATTGTTCATCTCACTGTGTCAATATATATCCTGTATAGTTCTTTTTAGTACTGCTGGATTTATTGCTCATCCCATTTCCATTAAGTCTCATTACGCACTGCCCAGCTTCGAATCGAACTGAAAATTACTATGTCACCAAAGTCACGAAACAACACTTTAATTCACTTGGCTATTATCGTGTGGGGCAATCCTGAGTGGAGAACTTAGCGTCCTAAACATAATTGGTTTACTGATTAGTGCTGTGACAACAACGGAAAATGTAAATACTCTGTATGTAAATAATGTAAAGGGAGAAAAGGTTATGCTTGAAAAGTAATCACACGTTTCCCTGCAATAAAAGCCAACCAACCAGCGCAGAACAAAACGGGAATTTCACGAAACTGCATGTAGAATCCGCTTACCATCTCTTCTATCTTACGCGATGATTATAGTGCATTTCAGAGTTTAACTGGAAAAAAAAGTTGCTAAAAGAAATTTTACATTGCTCATTAGATTTTGCTTAAGAAGTTAATACAACGTTCCAGCACCCTGCAGCAGTCATTTTTTAACAATAAGAAACATTCATTTTTTGCATTGCATTGTTACAAGTGATGACGTTGAATACACCGGTTCTCGCTCGATCACCGAAGTTAAGCAACGTTGAGCCTGGTCAGTACTTAGATGGGTGATCGCTTGGGAATACCAGGTGAGTGACATGAGAAAGCAACGTCAGATATACTTGATGGCGGAGCGGGTTTTGGGAGAAATAATAAGAGAGGTGTGCGTTATGGTGCAGTGGATATCGACTCGGAACGACAAATCAGGGAGCCGAGTTCGAATTCCAGTTATATACCCTTAGGAAAGGTATTAATCCGTCTCTTCTCTCCTGTTATGAGTTAAATAATAGAACAGATTGGGTTCTATAGCTTTGGCTGGCTATCAGTCTACCGCAGAAAGCAATGGCAACCTACTGCGGGATAATCTTCTGTCCAGTCAGTCATGTCATTTTCGAGGCATGATCGCCCAAAGCGTGTATCACGTATGGCACTTAACTGACTGACCAAGAGAAAAAATGTTGAGAGTAACAAGGGATAGGGGTAAAGAAGGTCTATGATCGCCTACGTACTGGAAAAGAAACGTCACATAATAATAATAATAATAATAATAATAATAATAACTAAAATGAAATTAGGACTTGATTCCTTTCATTCGTTTTGTTTCTTTTGAGTCTTCCTTCCCTGTCTCATTAATTTTTCTTTTCTTTTTTGCTTTCTCGTTTTTCTTCAATTTCTTCCTTTTCAGATTTTGTCATTGTTCTTCTTTTCTTTGTTTCTTACCTTCCTTCTTTCTTTTCTTTTTGTTCTTCTGCCTTCTTTTCTTTATGCCTTTTTGTCTCTATTACTTCCATTGTTTTCTTTTCTTTTCTTTTCTTTGTTTCTTTATTTATTTTCCCTCAATGTCGCTTTTTATTTTGTCTGTTTGATTTTGTTTGTTTGTTTTTATTTTCTTACTCAAACGCCTTATTTACCTTTCTTTCTCTTCCACTCTATCTCTTTTACTCGCTTTCTTTTTTCTTCGCGTTTTTAAACTCTTTTTGCAATCTTTTATTATTTAGCTTTCTTTTATCGATTTCTTGCTTTGCTGATTAAATATCCCTTCGTTCTCTTTTTTGAAGGTTTTAAATTTTACTCCAATACATTTTTATTCGTCTCTTATTTTTCCTCTCTCTCTCTCTCTTTCTCTCTCTCTCTCTCTCTCTCTCTCTCTATTCCTTCAATTTATTCCCGAATTTTCGTTTTGCATCCTTTTCTTCCTCTCATTCTTAAGTTTTCTATCTTCCTGAGATTTTCACTATTATCTGACATTAAATATTCGAAAAATATCTTTCTCCATCTTTATCTCATCACTCCAGATTCCACCATCCCTTGTAATCAATCGAGAACGGATATCAATATCCTCAGCGACATATACGCATGCGTGTTCGTTTAACAGCGGAACTGCGTGCTGATGTCGACTGAGAACGCTTATTTGATTATTATAACAGAAAGAAGACATCATTTAAAGTCTTGATCTGTGTATAACCCATGGCTACTTGCGTGACGTTATCATTCAGGAGGCGTTGATCTAAGGACAGACTCTGACATTTAAACCCCTAAGATTATAACAGTAACGAAAATAATAATATAGAAATTGAATGACTGATTAAAATAGTATAAAAAATAGAGGATTCTTATAAGGCATTGTTGTTGAATTCTTAAGTATTCAGTTATCAAACTGCAAATTTAAATAGGAAACTTTTTTATTTCTCAGAGAACAAGGCATACACAATTAGAAAATTCCCGAAATAAAAATGTTGATTAAAATTCGTTTTTGTCAACCCTTCTTGTTTCTATGTAAATTTTTTTCCACTGTTCTTTTGTTTGTAAGGGGCGTTTTTATGTCAAAAGAAATCGGCCATTTTTTTTTTCAACTAAAATATCATCTTTTCAAATAATTCTGATAGTTCAGGACATAAACGTTAATAGAAGATAGGAAATTCTTTGGAAATACTATTTCTGAATTAAAACATTTTTTCCGCATGGAAATCAAATAAAATTCCATGAATTAAAATCGCTCTCCAAAAGCAGACAGAACTAAAATTGTAATCACTACGAAGAAAATTTGGAATTCAAAAATAGAATTTTGACAATGGACTAAGCCTTATTAATAGAAATATAAATTAGCGTTTTCAAAAGATTTAATCAGTTGTTCAATTTAAACGATGAAAAGAAACGATGCGCTAGTGAAAAGGAAAACCTTCAATAAAAACCTTTGTTACTTTTGGTGAAAATGTTCGTTTGATTTATTAAGAAAAAATGGAAGGTATCTTTATATTTATTTTCGACGTTCATAACTTCATCTTTGAAAAACATTTTTATCTTTATAAACAAACATTTTTCTATTAGTTTTTGCAGTCTTCCAATAAATTAGATGTTTTATTAACAAAACTATGTAAAAACGGAATAACTAGTAATTCAAGCGTACAATATCTGGTTGACTATGGCAGATGAGAGAAAATGTCTCAGTAAATCAAGCAAACACCCGAGACATCAAATGAAGATGCAGTCTAGTATTCTCTTGATTAAATATTACACCATTTTTGTTCCGACGGCTTTCCATTGACTGGTGCCTTTACTTGGTCTGACTGTAATCAGTACTTGTTTGTATCAATCGCTTTTTTTTTTTTTTTTTTTTTTTTTTGGAAGGATCTTGTAGTAAATAACTCTTTTCTAATCCCACAATCTACCCATTATTATTTTGTTTGTATGAAGTAATCGGCTTTTAGCGCAATCTGCTGTGGTTTATATCACCTACCCTACAGTTATGTATGTAGTAGATCCACTTTTCGCCACCCATCAAAATTTATTTCTAAAAATTGTTCATAGGAATGCGATAAAGTAGTTTAATTCATAAGAAAAAATTTAAAGACTTGCTTTTAATCAATAAGGATTTCGGGACTTTGCAAGGTCTGTAGAATATAATCTTTATCTAAAATATTTGGCAAAATAGGAAAATAGAAAAAATAAGTACAGAATATTAACTTCTTTGATTATATATAATGATATCAATGTAACATATAATCATAAATGTTGTAGTATTACATACACCAATTAATATGCTTTTTTTACCATTTGAGGCTGTAATCTAATAGGATGTTTACTTTTTCTCTGAAAGTGGGTGCTATAACTTAACAGAATTATTGTTCTTTTATTTCTGTACAGGTGACGTTTAATCGAATACAATATTTGCTCTATTTTCTGTGGCGCTATAATTGCCAATATAAAAACAACAGTGTATGTAAGTTCGTAATGAAAGAAAGGCATTGTTTTTAACTTTATTTTTCTCTGAAGAAACTCATAAATTGTAAAAGTTCGTGGATATTTGAAATGGTATTTTTTTATTGTATAATTTTTGGTAATTTAAATTTATGATTATCTTTTCAATCTTTAGCATTTCTTACCTGTTGCGTCTACTGCTCAAACCAACTATTAAAAAAATAAGAACTCAGTATTCATGGGTAATTTCAATAGATCAAGTCGCATTTTACGACGGCTACATATTCAGGCGATAACTCTTGATTTGATTCTATAAAGAAAATCTGAATTGTTTTTGTGATTATCTTAATGAGTTTTATTTTTTATTGCTCAGTTCTAAAAACTAACTTCTTGGTCACGTGCTAGTGATTGCACCAAATAAAGACAAGAAAGTTGATGAAAATATCAATATTGCGAAATATGACTAAATCTCCGAGAACCGACGGTATGCATTTGTATATTTCGATTTTAATATTTGTGACTTGTTCACAAGAAATCTGACTAAAACTAATTGATATACTTCATCACTTCTTGCAATCTCTCATATAAACCATATACTATGCAGGAAAATAAAATTACAACATACTGAAGGATGTTGCAGATTTTGATGAGGGTACAACATTCTATGTTCTGGCAATTTCTCTCTAAATAATTACGAATCCATCAACCACACCGTGTTAAAAACATCTTTTTTTCTTTTACATTACTGTTTAAATCAGTTATGTACTTCTAAATAAGCATAAAGAAATCATTAGTATGGGTCGTCAATTTCAATAATTATCACCTTCTTCCATGTATTCATAATAGAATTTGCCTTTTACATAAATTAGGTTTTAAAATTTGGTGAATTAGTAACCTTTTCTCTCCTACTTACCACTACTAACCCAATGGTCAAACCACGTGCCTCCCAATACCAAAAGAGAATTTACCACTACGAATCCCCTCGGACTAACCCTATAGTAACAAACATTCCTCACCACTTCCTTTACTAATCCCTTCTTTCAGCAGGAGAACTTTTCGACATTTTTTGATTTAACGGGATTGAAAATACATGTCTCGAACTGACATGTTGAAATAGCTATTCCTCGAAATATTATCTGCATTTACAGATAAATATATATTTATATATGTGAGTGTATGTGTGTGCGTGTGTAAATATATATATATATATATATATATATATATATATATATATATATAATCAGAAAATATAATCAAGAAGTACAACAATAAATAAAAAGCTTAAACGTAGTAATTTGTCAGTCGTCTTTAATGAAACGTATATATATATATATACTCTACTTTTTTCATACAGAATTTTTAATCGAGCACTTTTTCATTATTTCATACCTTAGGAAGCGGTTGTTTTTTTTTCTTCTGTATTATATATATATATATATATATATATATATATATATATATATATATATATATAAACCGTAGAAATCGAACCAGTCAGTCAGCCAGTCAATATATATATATATATATATATATATATATATATATAGCCATCCGCAGACAGATCTGTTTCGCTGTATCACAGCTCATCAGAATGGTTACACTCCGATTGATTCCAAGCCAGGATTGAAACCCGGCCGAATTGGCGTCAATCGGCGTTTTTACCTCTGGGCTATGGGCGTTCGGTAGAAGAAGACAGACTTTTTAACGTGTATATTGTCATTATACCCGCCCAATAGCCAGAGTGCTCTAATCCATTACTGAATGAGCGATGCGTACCAAAAGATTTGAATCTGCATCATTGACCATATATATATATATATATATATATGTAGATAGACTGACTGACTGACTGGTTCGATTTCTACATTGAAAATTTATTTACAGCCATAAAATATTTTTAAATTGATAAGATTGATGGGTAGCGAAAATAGTTTGTGTGATTAAAGTCTTACTAATTAACCCCTAGCTAGAGGAGAAGAGGTGGAATCATACATTTCCCAAAGGTATGTGCGCATAAGTGAATATAACGAATACAATAGAAACTGGAACTTGGTTCTTCGATTAACAATTCCACACCATTATCCATTACATCAGCCTCACATCTAATCTTACAGTAGGTTTCTCAACTGGTCACCCATCTAGAAACTGACTAGGCCCTACATTGCTTAAATATAGTGATCATACGAGAACCATTGTTTCGATGTAATATGTCAATAAGTTTATTATATATTTTTCAAATTTTTCGACTATCTTGTAAATTAATAATGCTTATGTCAGCTCGCCATCTGTGTCTGGGTTTAAATTTTGAATCCTGTTTCGATAAGATTCGGCTCGGTCAATGATGCAGATTCAAATAAAAGTGCTCTTTTGGTCGATTGCTTAAGATGGATCGGACTGTATGGTTGTTTCCGGAAACTGCTTCGTATACAGAATGTGATGCGTTAGTAAGCAGTGATCAAATGAGTATCCCTAAACTCATAGACCAGGTTTTGACAGTCATGTAGTAAAACCTTCCTACCCTCGTAAACCAGGTTCTGGATGGTCACGCAGAAGAGCATTTCTACTTTAATAGACAAGGTTCTGCATGGTTCCTCAGAAGAACAACCCTACCCTCCTAGACAAAGTTCTAGATGATCACGCAGAAGAAAAATTTTACTGATGGAAAACACTGAATTTCAACGTAAAGAAAGCACTGGAAAACCACACCGCTATCTTTTCTATGAATGCAGGGCAAATCATAAAGAATAAAGAAAAAGAATATGTGGTGAAACATGATCCAAATCGTCCTGAATTGGCATGGTGTCTTTTAAAAATGTTTCAATGTAAAAAAAAAACAGGTGTAATGGCTACATTTTCTATTAAAACGCGAAAAGAGTGGAAGAGAAAAAAATTGGGATAAGACGTGGTTGAGGTGACTAAAATCATTTTTTATTTCTTGCGAGTTACAAGTTTCACTCGTATGCTCGTTCCGGGTACCGAATATCAGTCAGTCAGTCAGTTAAGTGCCATAAGTGATACACGCTTGGGCGATCATGTCTCGAAAGGGACATGACTGACTGGGCAGAACATTATCCCGCAGTAGGTTGCCATTGCTTTCTGCGGTAGACTGGTTGCCGACCAAGGCTATAGAACCCAATCTGTCCTGTTATTTAACCCACAACTGGAAGGAATAGACGGATTAATACCTTTCCCAAGGGTATTTGCACGTAAGTGAATGCAATGAATTCAGCTGGAATTCGAACTCGGCTCCCCGATTTTTCATTCCGAGCCGATATCCACTGCTCCACAACGCACATTCGTGATTTAAAACCGTTTAGCCCTGAGCCAGAAAGATAGACTGGGAAAAAACAATTAAAAAATTAAGGATACTTTATGCCGTAATTAGTTATTTGCATTATTATTTTTATTTTTTAATAAATTTTGGGTCTAACAAAAACATTAGGCACACAAACGTATTTCTGTAGGGAAACATACGTGTACGTATACGTATGTTTCCTTACAGAAATTAGAATTTAGAATTCGTAATAAAAATAAAATAAAGTGAATCTAATAGCCGACTAATAATGCTGACCTCTATTTTAATCAAAATATTAAAGTCAAGGCCCCTAACAAATTAATTATAGTCTCCGTTCTTGTATTCTTCAGATTAGAGATTGCTTTGTTTTGACAGGTCCGTTCTGGCTATGTAACAACGCCTCCCTGATTAAGAGGGTTTGGTTAGTCTTGAACTTTTTAAAACCCTCCAACTTAAAATAGAACTCATCACTTGATAAGATACGGATAGTATTGAATCAAAATGGCTACTTTTGTAGTGATATTAGAACATATTTGTGTTATAAATTCAAAATAAATATTTTTCGCTCTACTTTGTATTGAGCACATTTTTAAGAATAGTGTTTCTTTGGATAAGGAATCTTATTCAATCCATACCTACCCTATATATATATATATATATATATATATATATATATATATATATATATTCAAATAAAACATCGAAAATTATGAAAATTGTGATCATTTTCATTAATATTAATATTAATAGGATCTTCCTAGGGATTTGACCTACATGCAACTTTCTGTTTGAATTTGTATATATATATATATATATATATTGTGTAATACTTTTTCTCAGACTGCACTACTTCGACATGTTTATTCTAGGTAAAAAGCACAAATATTCTAACGATAAACAGAAGTACCTACCCACGTGTAGAAAAGAACTCGTCAATTTTGACAGGTACTATGCAAGTTGTACTTTAGGCAATACAGTTTTATCCGCAAACTAACACACGATAGCAAAGTTATTCAAATGACCAAAAAAATCCCGAACAAAACAAAAACGCATTGAAATACGCATGCATGATGAATGGTGGAGAATGAATGTTTTTCGCAAGTCACCAATGATTGAATAGAACGTAGACGTTCGTTTTTTATGTTTCAAAAAGAGAAACGTTTTGACAAAACAGATGTGGTAACAACGCTATTCTAGAAATAAGGTTTTTCTCTCAGTGGAAGACTGTTGCCATGGGAAAATATTGGTAAATTTTCAGTAACAATGTGGAGTATTTTTGTCGCGGTGACAGCAGATGACCAGAAGGTGGAGGATTTCTTTTGTTTCTTTTCTTTTTTCTATTGGCATTTTTATGACTGTCTTCATGCCATTCAAATCTAAAGTTTTTCGCTTCTTTTGACAGCAGATGACTTTTTGGTTCATATTTAGTTTCTTTCATTTTTCTTTTTTTATATATATAAATATTTGCTGGAAAAAAAGGATATTTTTTCACCGAATAATACTGATATTAATATTAATAATAAGGTCACAAGCACAAATGAAGTTCTAGAATTATTTTAAAAAGTTGTTACTTACATATCCAAAAACAAATTTTCATCCAGACAAAAAGTTCTCTCAAATCGTAGACGAAGATGCAAGCCACAAGATGAGGACGAAAGAAAAAATGAAAGAAACGTACAAATAACGAGAATTTTAGAGAAAACTAAATAAATATTCCTTTTTAATCTTTTTAAGCCAAACAAGGTGATAAGGCTGCTAAGACGCAAGAGGATACCGAGATTGTAAAAGAAACTAAGAAAGCGTTATTGAGGAGGAGAAAAAAAGTACAGTAAAATAACAGTATTTTAAAGAAGATAGAAGATAGCGATTTATGTTACAATAAATGTTTGAAAATTATAGCTGAGAGGAAAGCAAGAAACCGGAAAATATTTCCACCGGCGACAAGTACTAGAGAAGAAACTATCAGGTTACACTTAGTGATTTCAACGGTAAGATGATGAGACCAAGTTACCGATCTAGTCAGTCAGTCAGTTAAGTGCTATACGTGATACACGCTTGGGCGATAATATCTTGAAAGAGACATAACTGACTGCGCAGAAGATTATCCCGCAGTAGGTTGCCATTACTTTCTGCGGTAGACTGGTTGCCAGCCAAGGCTATAGAACCCAATCTGTTCTGTTATTTAACCCATAACTAGAGGGAGAAAACGGATTAATACCTTTCCCATGGGTATCTGCGCCGAAGTGAATGCAAAGAATTCAACCGAAATTCGAACTCGGCTCCCTGATTTCTCGTTCCGAACCGACATCCACCGCATCGCAACGCACATCCGATTTAGTACTATGGTCAAATTCATGAAGTCGAGGTACTTAAAAGGAGAAATCATGAAAAGAATTTCCATGAAAATGTTAAAAAAACACAAGTAAGCTACTTAACGTTAAATGACTAAAGTCGAGATGCGGCAACAATATTTATACATCGACAAATGGTAAACTTGTAAATGTCTAAGATGATTTCTGGTATTAAACATGTTATTAGCAGGGTACATAGATGCTGCTTTAATTAATGCCAATATACGGTGCAACATGATCTCCCCATGAATCATCTTTTCCTGATTTAACCTTATACTGCGTTACTATAAGCTCAATAAATATGATTTTGGTTTTCAAGATGAAAGTGCCTTTCTTACTCGTAAGATTGGTGCAACACAGTTATGTAATTATCATACTTCCCATTTGGCTTGTGGTGAACTTAATAAATAACATCCTGACTTAAATTTTTGCCTAATTTTAAAATTGGAGCGCCACACTTTTCTCATACTTTTTTCTTGTCATTTGGGCCGGCTCAATACCAAATTCAACTCAATGAAGATCTAGAAAATTATCAAAAATTCAAAAGAACAAAAGAAAAAAGAAAAAAAAGGAAAGTGTTTTTGGAAATAATATCGACAAGGGGTGCTGAAAACTACTGGGCACGATTAAGACGACCATCCTGAAAATTCTGTTTTAGTTAAACCTACATCGAACTCTCTGTTTGATCAGTTTTAATATTTAATCTAATTTTAATAGGATCCATTTAGATTAGTTACCAAATTTTCTTCTGGATTTATTCCTGCTATTATATATATATATATATATATATATATTGATGATTATCCACGTATACTGTCTTACTATGTATAGGAAAGAGAATTAATAAAAAGTTTTTGATTTTTAAGAAAAACGTACTTTTTTAAACAGTATTTGTTTATTTTTAATGTAGTTTTATATTTCAAACCGTCCTCGGTTCTTCATCGGAAACAAGTGATTTTTTTAAATTTAGAATTGGAAACGCGTTCTACGGTAGCGTTCGCACATTTGTTTGTTTACAACACGTGGTGTCGATAAACTAAGCAACATACGGCACGTCCGTTTGTTTATTATCGGTAAACCACGTGTTGACTATATATATATATATATATACATTGCAGTATATATATATATATATATATATATATATATATACTGCAATGAAGAAAATGCTGTATATATTTTCTGGTGTTAAAAATTTACTTAGCACGGTACATAGATGATAGTTTAATTCATATCAATATAAGTCGCAACTCAATTTCTCCACTAATCATCTTTTCCCGATTTAACAAGTAAGATTTAAGATTTAATAAGTAAGATGTTGACAGAAAATGGATGCAAGTAAAGAGAATAAACTAGTAGTGAGCCAATCGTCCAAGACTTATATTTAGAATTAACGCCTCCCAATCAAAACTGCTCTCATTTAACCATCATAAAGAATCATTTCTACCTGCCATCAGCATGGCTGTTGCTAGACACCGGGAAAGCAACACAATGCGCCTTCTTGGCCTTATGCTTTTAACTGACTTGAAATGGAGCGACTGTATCTAATCAATAGCAGTATCTACTGCAAGGAAAGTTGGGTTACTGTGTCGAGCCAAAACATTTTCTCGTCAGAGTCCATCTTGAACATTTACAATATCTCGTCTGGTGTTCCATCTATTCATAATCTTGACAAAATCCAAAGAAAGATCTGTAATATAATCGATCTAGACTTGCCATCTCCACTTCAGTCAGTTTCTCAACGACGCGATGTAGCTTCTCCCTGTCTTTTCTACAAAAAATTTAATGGTAACGGCCCGACTAAATGAATTTAAGCGTGCTACTAGATGGGCATATAAGTCCAGCCCGTTTACTATTGAAATAGCTAAATGCAACCACCACGAGTTTCTTTTCTGAACTTCTCTCCTGTAGAACTTTTTTTTTCAGTTTACATGCTTCCCTGATAACTGTAATCATCAAAAATTTAAATCGCCATCTTCTATTTTGTTGAACCCTGTTCATTTTTTGTCCTTTCCTCAATTCTCTCTATTGTCACTCTTTTCTATCTGTGCACCCCTACCTGCGTACTAGTGGTATTTCTGCCTTGTTTGGGGTGAAATGATTAAAGAAAAATGTTACGAAATGCGAAAATGATGAAACAGGAACAGGGACACTTTTTGCATTACTTGTATTTATCATCCCTTTTTATATTATTAATTTTATTTATTTATTTTTCCCGAAATGGCAATCAATTGCAGAAAAATATTCTGACTTGTCAGTCATAAAATGAAAGAGATGATCGCTAAAGCGTGTATCACATATGAGACTTATCTGACATTGATTGACAATGTCCAGAAAAGTACGAATGCAACCAAAATTTATTAAAAAAAAAAGCTTAATCGCAGCAACTTTTCGTCAAAGAAGCTTGTATAAAAGAAGCATTGATGTCCAAACATACAAATATATAAGGATAATTCAAAAGATATAAATTAATTAATATAAGTTATCAATTAGATAGAAATAGAGAGCTCAATGGATATTATCCAGAACAAAAATATTGAGAAAAAAAGTCAACACATAATTAAATAAACATTTTTTCATTTATTCGTCAACGGTCTGAACGAGGCAATTGAAAATATTTTTCTCAACATTGCTGAAATAAATTCCGGATTTATAGCCGTTTAAGTATGTGTTAAGTTTTATTCTCTCCTTTATTTCTCTCTCTCTCTCTCTCTCTCTCTCTATATATATATATATATATATATATATATATATGAGCTCTCTAGCTACTGACACATGATACATCACACGCTAAAGATCTGCCTCCTTCTGCCTGGCGCCCGTGACTCAGAGGTGGAGACGCCGACTGATGCCAATTCGGTCGGGTTTCAATCCTGGGTAGAAGCAATCGGATGTCTGGCCGTACTGGTGGGCTGTGATGAGGCAAGGCAGATCTGTCTGCGGATGACTGTGTGTGTGTGTGTGTGTGTGTGTGTGTGTGTGTGTGTGTGTGTGTGTGTGTGTGTGTGTGTGTGTATTAGAATTAAGATGACAAAAGATAACTGTTGTGGGGCCTCTTCTTTTTCCATGATAATGGACTCAACTTGAGTATACATATACTCCTGCGATAGAGAGTTACCCTAAGGTTCCACGGAGAATACAGCATCAGTAGTTCATAGTAACTCTGAGCTCCACTCAGACAGAAGATTACTACGCAGCACCCGTCAGCTTCCGACGTGGACATACTAATTCTAGCACGGCTTCACTTCAGAGACTTATATATATATATATATATATATATATATATATATATATATATTTCTTACTAATCTTTCTTAGTAATCACATTCCTGGATTATTAACCCGCGTTCAGGTTTGCATCTTTACGTTTAATATACTTATTTTTCTATGTGAAATATCTGATTTGTTGTTCATTATTTTGTGCGGTTCCCATTCTCGGGATCCACAACAATAACGATTGACATTAGATTTAAATTTTTGAAGGTCGAAGTTGACTGAGAAACATGGAGCCAAAAGAGAGTTCCACAAGCGAAAAGTCAGTCAGTTAAGTGCCATACGCGATACACGCTTGGGCGATCATGTCTCGAAAGAGACATGACTGACTGGGCAGAAGATTATCCCGCAGTAGGTTGCCATTGCTTTCTGCGGTAGATTGGTTGCCAGCCAAGGCTATAGAACCCAATCTGTCCTGTTATTTAACCCATAACTGGAAGGAAGAGACGGATTAATACCTTTCCCAAGGGTATTTGCGCGTAAGTGAATACAATGGATTCAACTGGAATTCGAACTCGGCTTCCCAGTTTCTCGTTCCGAGCCGATATCCACTGTGCCACAATTATTTTTATATATATATATATATATATATATATATATATATATATATATATATATATATAAAAATTGTGGATTTGTATAAAGGACATACAGACAGATAAACAGACACACACACAAACATCTTGCCTTTTATATATATATATATATATATATATATATATATATAGATTATATTATCAATTTTCTGCACTATTGTAAGAGCTGCAACCTTGAAACTTCTGAATATCGTTTCTCATGTCTTTGTCTATGAGCGTATCAAATTTGATTAAAATCGGACCACTCCTTCTATAACCCGATTTTTTGATTATCGATTTTCGATATTTATTGGGGGTACCTCGACACAAAACCTAGCTAAGAACACTCGCAGACGCTTATAGTAAAACTGTGTAAATTTTCAAGAAAATCGGTTCAGCCGTTTCGGAGTCTATAGGTAACGGACACACAGACACAGACACAGACAAATTCCCATTTACAAATAAGTTTATATTTATATTTATATATATATATATATATATATATATATATATATGTGTGTGTGTGTGTGTGTGTGTGTGTGTGGTGGGGGTAGCAATCTCTTTTAGATGCAGTTTTAAAAAATGACAGACATGGTATTATGGTTAAGTCTTATATATTTTTATGTGATCTTATAATTTTTTCTTTTCAGAACATAAATTATATAAAAATTGCCTTGACTGTCATTTTTAATAAAACCTAATATATATATATATATATATATATATATATATGTATGTATATATGTGTGTGTGTGTGTGTGTGTGAGTGTGTGTGTGAGTGTGTGTGCGTCTATGTGTGTGTGTGTGTGTGTGTGTGTGTGTGTGTGTGTGTGTGTGTGTGTGTGTTTGAATTCATTATTATTATTATTATTGAAAACATAAGCAATTCTTTTTGTCTTCCTTTATGTTATCGTCCAATCCCTTATTCCATTCTTTTTATACGACTCATCCCCTCCCCCGCTTTCTCAAGGACTACTTTTTAGAATATTAAACCCACTCACAAAAGAACTGTTTTATCAACTGACAATATTCACTAATCTGTAGTCAACGTCCTGTAGGAATGAACAATCTCATGTGGTTTTATGACCATTTAGTTCTGATCATTCTTTGCAGATATTTTTTTTTTTTTTTTTTTTTTTTGCGGGGGAGGTCTTTTCTCGGAAAATGATAAATTTCTGTTTGGCACAAGAAAAATTGTTTTTGTTCTTTCTTTTCAGTAACTTTTTTATTACTTATTGGCCTTTTTTTTCTTTTTCTTTTCTTTTCTTTTCTTTTTTTTTTTATTTTGTATTTGCCTAATTCATTCTTCCGGACTTTATTTTTCGTTCTGTTTTCTTTCTATCTTTCTTTCTTTATTTCTTGCTTGTCTTTTTTACCCATCTCTTACTATTTTTTCTTTTTCCATTTCTTTCATTCTTTATCATATCCTTCCTACTTTCTTTTTTCTGTCTTATCTATTTTTATTCCTTTTTATTATTTTCATTTTTCTTTGTTTATTTGTTCTTTTTTTTCTTATTTCCTCCCAGTTTTCTTCTTACCATTTCCATCACTTCAATTATTATTTCTTTCTGTTTATTTCCTTCTTTTGTTCTTTCATTCTGCCTCTATTTTTCTCTGTGAATTATTTTCTTTTTTTTTTTTTTTTTGTTAATTCTCATTTTATTCTCATTCTCTACTCTCTCACTTTCTGTCCTTCTTTCTTTTTTCTGTCCTTCTTTCTTTCTTTTCTATTTTCATTATTTTCTTATTTAATTAGCAATTTTTAATATTTTCCTTTATTTTCTTACTAATTTTCATTCATTTTTGTTCTTTTTTTTTCTTCCATCTCTTTTCATTTTTTCTTTTCAACTTCAAGATCTACTTTTATTTCTTTTTAAAACTACAACTCCATTCTTTCAAATTTTAATTCTAACAAAACATTCTCACTACTTTGCTGTAAGAGCGCCGACCATAGAGCTATAGTTACTTTAACCACTGCTTTATAGTCGGCGAAGATAGAAATTTATCATTTTTTTCTCATAAAATATAGCTACTGTCGTGACTTCGATCTACGCTATGTGCCCAAAACCCCTTTCAAACTCTATTATCAGAAACAAAGATATATTCATGCTTCGTGCGCATGCGCGTGCGCGTGCGCGTGCGCTCTCTAATTCACGTGCTATTTAGATTCTCTTCTGTTTTTTCTTCTTCAGTATTGTCATTTTCCTTTTTTTTTTCAAATTTTGTTTTTACCTTTCTTTTTTTTCCTTATTTCTCTTTCCTTATTGTCTTTCTTTATTACATATTTATTGTTGTTTTTCGTTCCTTTCTTTTCTATGAATCATTACTTTTTAAATACTTTTCTTCGTTTCCTCTTTTTTTTTCTCTTTTTACCCTCTTCCTGACTTGTTTCCTTCTCTCCATTTTATTCGTGATCACCCTCTTACCTAAATTTTTCTCTCAAATTCCCCCCCGTCTATCTCTCTCTCTCTCTCTCTCTCCTCTTTCTCTCTTTGTTTCTCCCTTCTTTTTCTCATTCTATTGGTCTCATTTTATCTACCTCTCTCACGCTTTTTCATTTCCTCGGAGCGCCAGCGGAGTCACGATATCGTTTTCGGACTTACACTATTTTTTCCGACAACAAAATGAATCAAATTACATTAGACAATACAAGTGACGCCTGCTATCAGAAGAGACCAATTTATTTTCAGTTAGAAGATGGAAAACTGATGCCATTTACTTAATGTTACATATGATTAGATCTTAGCTTTTCTTCATTATGCGAGAAGACAATACGAGAAATTGCGTTCATACATACATAAATACACTAAAAAGATACATACATACATACATACATACATACATACATACATACGTATGTACATGTGAATAGACTGATATACAAAGGTAGGTAGATGTGAAAAGACCGATAAAGATAGATGTGCAATGATTAATATAGATAGAGAAATGTAAATATACCGATATATAGATTTTAAAATTCCTCCTACTTTTTCCTTATTTAATCAAAGACATATAGATCATAACTACGAATCGATTTCGAGCAATGCTATCGCTTGATCTATCCTCAAATATGGGCAGCGGAAATGTGTTTTATTTATTTTTTTATTTTTTTTTATTTTTTATTTTTTGCTCAGCTAGGGTCTTACATTATCTTGCACAGATGTGGCAACATTGGGCGACCTTTTTAGTCATTCTTACATGAATGTTGTATGTAATGAATGACATTTAGCTGTTTCTGGTAACTATGAGGATGTTTTAGGCCTGCCCTATTTAGATAGACATAACCTCATTTATTGCAGCATAAATCAAATTTTGCGGCAATATTTTCATGGAAATTAACATTAAGACTCTTACAAATATTTCTCTTGAAGATTTTATGCACAACATAATTCTGTTAAAGGTGTCTTTTAACGTTGTGCACCTTTATTCTGCCAGGTTGAGTGGTCTAATGTTAGGTTTTTCTAATCATTTTACTCGTTGTTGGACTTTTTCACTTTATTCTTGATGCAATTTTTATATATTAATTTTGGCTTATGCAAATTATTTGTACAAATCCCTACCTAAAATTTCAAAAAACTTTAGCTATAACAAAAATTGCTGCCCCTAACTCATAGTTTCCACAGTATCCTTCAAATACTGCCCGTGATCTTGTATAACATAATTTTAAACACATAACTATACATTAAGAATGGCAGTAAATATTGATGCTGTATTTAAAAGTAGATTTTGGTATGGGTAAACCCATTTAGGGATTAATCAGAAATCGACATGTTCACGAATCAATAGTAAACGGTTTTTAGCACTGATAAAAGATTTTGTCAGTTGACTGTAGAAGTTGCGCAACGCTGTTTCTTGAATGTTTCAACCACAATGAAGTTTGAGTCAAGAGTGGGGGTAAAGTAATGTATCATGTCCTCCTACGATTACGTTGAAGAATGAGATTTCGAGGCAAAAGTGAAAGTAGAGGTTTTTCTTTTTCTATCCCTGCCATAAGTAGATTTTTTTTAACAAACGACTTTGAAGCTTTGAGAGATGCTGCACTGCTTCTATATAGATCTTTTCCAGAAAATATTCATCTATTTTGTGTATCTTTGAGAAACTGTTGTGCAGCCTTAAGGTTAATTGTGAGACTTACGTAGATTCTTCTATTTATAAAATCTTTCTCTTAAAACAACTTTTAAGGAAACAGGTTTCTCAAGTTCAGTAGCTCTTATCGCTTTTTCCAGTATTAATGGAAGTTTCCTTACTAACCTTTTATATGAAGTACTGTGGAATGTTAACATCATGATAATGTCATTATTTTCTCTCGAGTTACATGTGCTATTCCTTTTAGTTGTTACGAGTGCTGGTAATCCTCAAGTGATGTGGTTTTTGTATTTGGTACAGTTCTTTGTGAATTTGTAGCACTAGCCCACAATGTTCTTATAGGGATGATCATTGACAAGGCCCTCTGATTTCTCTCGTTCAAAGCTCTTGTTTTCCATTATTGATCTTAAGAAGCGATTATATACAACTGAGTGCTTAGAAATTTATCAAGGGGTTTGGTGCCTTGTATAGCATCCATATGAAATTCTCGGTCTGGCAAAGCTATTGAAGAACAGTTTTCAGGTTCATGTTTTGGTTTTGTAGCAATCTGTGGTGTAGGGCGAAACTACCTCTAACTGTCTCTCTTATCTTCAATTTCTTTTTCTCTAATAATTATTACAACTGATTCATACGCCAAGGTATCTGAAGTGTTTGGTATTTACTTATTCCACACCCTGTAATGACTTTGGTAATATTTGCCGTTTTCTTATGAAGAAATATTCAGGATTTATTGACCAAGCAGCCAGTGCCACTATCGATTGAGATTTCCAAAATCTTTTTATGTGTTTCGTAGCTGTTATTGTTCTTTCTGGTATTGATGGTGGGCTTTCTTCCTAAACTTTTGACTGAATAAGTGTGGAATGCCAATACTTGATATTACTATTTCTTTTCGAGTTACATGTGCTGTCCATGTTACTCCTGTTGATAATCCTCAAATGATTTCTTATTTCTTATTAGATACAGTTCCTTGTTAGTGATTCTGTAGCGCCAGCTCATGGGGTTTTAAGAAGGACGGTCCTAGCAAAGACATACAGGCTTCATTCACTCAAAGGTATTTTTAATTACCGATCTGTTAAATCAACTGTATATAGCTGACAATTTAACTATTTCTCAACGAGTATGGATATATATATGTGTGTGTGTGTGTGTGTGTGTGTGTGTGTGTGTGTGTGTATGTGTGTGTGTGTGCGTGTGTGTGTGTATTATACTTTAGAACATGTACAAACTACAAACTACAACAAAATTTTGTTTCGACATTGAAAGTACAATGTCTCATCAGGCTTTCTGCTTTTTTAATGTAAAAAGATTTGAGCCCAGACACCCTGTAACTGATATCTATATCTGTATAAAATTCACTTCCTGTCTAAACTTAAGATTTCTCTCTCTTAGCCGTTTCCGTTGGCTCTTTCCTCTCAATACTTTCCCAATTATTTTCCTCTTTGTTTTTTGTTTCCTTCCTCTTTGCTTTTTGTTTCCTATTGACTTATGTCAAAACCCGACCAATTTTCACCTACATAACTATGTATATATGGGAATAATCATTACGTACAGACCTAAGTATGTACTTACCAATGTTTACTAAAGTATAAAGCCGATTAATATTTGTATACAGAATCAAGTATAAAGCCTATCAACATCTAAACTTATTTATAAATGTAATTTCGTCTGTGTGTGTGTGTGTGTGTCAGTGTGTGTGTCCGTTACCTATAGACTCCGAAACGGCTGAACCGATTTTCTTCAAAATTTACACAGTTGTATTATAAGCGTCTGCGAGTGTTTCTAGCTAGGTTTTGTGTCAAGGTACCCCCAATAAATATCGAAAATCGATAATCGACAAAATCGGGTTATAGAAGGAGTGGTCCGATTTTAATCAAATTTGATACACTCATAGACAAAGACATAAGAAACGATATTCAGAAGTTTCAAGGTTGCAGTTCTTACAATAGTGCAGAAAATTGATAATATATATATATATACTATAGTCATCCTCAGACAGATCCGTTTCGCTGTATTACAGCTCATCAGTACGGCTTAGACTCACACACCCACAAAGTTTCATTTATAAATAAGTTTAGATTTTTAAAACGTCTTATTGTAATTCAAATATATTCGTTGAAATTTTAATACGTTAGTTTAAATGTAATAAAGCAGCAAAGATTTAGGCATTAAAATACTTTTTCATACTTAAACATGACTTTTAAAAATTAAATGTCAAAAACTAAAGATTTAATTTCAAAGCTAAAAATCACTTTAGTTTTAACGTTTTTGATATTAAATTTATAAAATGTGTGTAGTATTTAAGAAAATTTACAGTAATTTTTAGCAACACAGTTTTGCGGTTATTTTTGTTACCACAACTCACACCCCCTGAAGATGATCTAGGAAGGAGATTAAAAGTACTTGCGAACATTGAGAAATGAATTATAATAACATCTGTCAACGTTACACATTTCTGACATCTTTTAATTAAAATACGCGAAAGATTATCCATGAGTATGAACAGATTTTATTAAAAATATGCAGACACAATGTTTGCAATATATTTAATCTGACATGTCAGGAAGAAAATTTCCTGTCTGAATACAGAAATATATATATATATATATATATATATATATTATTCATCCACATACAAGCCTGTTTCGCAGGAAATGTTAACTTGTTGTATATAAGCAGTGTATACACACGCCAGTCACCGAAAGAACTCAATTCATTTCTAAAGAGTAACGCTTATATAGCAGAAGTGGAAACTGTTTTTTTAATATTCTTCTCTAGAGAGCTCATCGTAATGAGAGCATAATATATATATATATATATATATATATATATATATATCAGTATACACTAAGCAAGGCGATAATGTCAGTAAGACGTAAGGGGATACTGGGAGTGAAAGAGAATAAGAAGACTTTAGAAGAAACCGGAAAACTAATACTAAACAGCAAATAAACTTCTACTCTTGTCCAAAATTTCGAACAGGAGTGTGAACCGGACGACATATATATATATATATATATATATATATATATATATATATATAAATGTGTGTGTGTGTGTGTGTGTGTGTGTGTGTGTGTGTGTGTGTGTGTGTGTGCTGAAATGTATGAAACATGGCTATGAATACATGCACATATATGTAGATTGTTGTACTTTTGGAAATTTCTTAACTCAATTTTTATCTTTAACAAGTGTCTCCACCTCCTCCTTTCTCTCCCCACTTTCTCATACGCGGACAAACACATAAACACTTAAATTAACAATAGACATGAGATATATTCTTTCGGTACCACATAAAAGAATGTTATTTTAGATTTGAAAGCCGAATCTGCCCATCCTTTTATGTACATATAAATGATAGTATTGTGTAGTTTCCTTTCGTATTTTTAACTCTACCTGTGCATCAGAATTTATGTGCACATATACAAGTTATTAGACAGCAACGAATTAATAACACGCTAAACGATATATAATCAATTGTTAACAATAGTAAGAATAATTGGCAGAATATTTTAGCTAAGATATTCATATAGTCTTGTTTTAGAAATAACAGTGGCACCACTGACATGGAATTTTGTCCTGAAACAGATTCAAGAAAAGTCTCAATAACAGAATAAAAGATTGTATGTTACTTTTTTTGTACTTGATAAATATGTGAGGGTGTAGCTTTGATAAATTATGGAGAAAGATTCTGAATATTTCCTTAACTATGATTATCCAACTCCATGAAGCACAGTTTTATCAAATGAAATTCGTCACTTTTATCTGTTAGAATCAGGGCTCTGCCTTCAGAATTAACTTTCTCAATATTTTTCAATTTGACATTCAAATAGTTTGCAGAAGACTTGAAGACGACCACAATGTACATGCCTTTTTATCAGAGATTCTATTTGCTTATTACAGCCTACATCTCTGAGAACGTCAATGCATAACAACCAGTTGTGCATAGGTAAAAAATATCTTATCTTAAAATCTTCTTGAACAAAAATGTAATCCTCCCAAGACTCGCTCCCATATTCTTGCTTTCCTGACGGTTACAACCTCCAGAAATTTAAATGCAGTGTCAATACTCATCTACTAACCGCTTGACTCTAGCCCTTCCCCCACCCCGTATATCCTTCCCTTTCTCTCCCCCCTTGCAACTGTCATCACACCTGCATTTTCATCTTTCTATTGCTTCTTTCTAATTGGTTTGTAATTCTCTTCTCTCTCCTCTAATTAATTTTCTTTCAGTTATGTAGCCCCCCACACATCAGTGGCATTTACGCCTTGCCCGAGGTGAAATGATTAAAAAAAATAAAAAAAGACCTTAAGTTTAGGATTACCTACTTTTATTCTTGACCACTACACATAAGTCTAAGATTTTACCTATGTGTCCTGTTTCATATCATTTGACAACAAAATAGACAAAGAGAGAAATGATATGAATAAATTTTCGGAAATAAGTACATTAAAAGAGATCCATTTCTATATCATACAAATCTCTTGTTTTGGTCACCTTTGTGCATAGTGCCGAATTTTATGTCATCTACCGGTATTTCGTACACTTCCATGAGTTGATTTTATTACTAACGCCGAAACACACATGTAAAATCAAATGCGCACTAATTATTCATTATAGGCTTTAAGAACACTCAGCCAGATTGCAGCAAACCTGAAATGCCGTATTACATTTTCTGAATGTAATAAAAAAATGACGGCATAAGGGATTTCCAAATTTCCCTCTGGTTATCATTTGTGGAATTTAGCCTTTAAAGACGAGTAGTAGTGAAGTATGCCTTTCAAGTACAAAATGGCCGACTTGAGGAAGCTTCTTCAGCAGATGAATCATAAGAAATTGAATGTTTAACAGATTAGTGGATTAAATAAAGGAAAAGTAAATGTTAGATTGCTTTGTCGAGGACAATAAATTAATCAAAAGATTAGAAAATAATGAAATATTTGAGTTACCTCCAAAATCGGAAGAAATAATAACGAACGATTGTAACAAGACATACGGACACTTATCAAGTATTTATATGTAAATATATGCATGAAATTGATTGTAAATTTGTACTATATATATATATATATATATATGTGTGTGTGTGTGTGTGTGTGTGTGTGTGTGTGTGTGTGTGTGTGTGTATATATGATTGATCAGTTCTTTGAGGACACGAATTTTATTATCTCAAGCTTTTTATAAATTGTTCTGATAACCATTATTTTCAGATAAATGATGACAAACGCCAAACTATCTCAGCAAATGAAAAGACAGGGAGTAATCGATGACTTTAAGGTAGTAAATAGTGACTTCAAGATTGCTCTCTTATAGACTAAACTATCGCCCAGTTCACATTCCACCCACATCTATTGAACAGGTGAAGAGGCTCATCCCTTGTTTCCTGTTTAGGATGCGGTTTCCGGTTTTCTTTTTTCTAATCTTCTCACTCTTATGTAGCCCCTGCACACCAGTGGAGTTACCACCTTGCTTGGGGTGATATGATTAAAAAAAGAAAAACTAAAAATTGCTTTGTTATCAAGGTTCGTAAATGGGTAGAAGAAGTCCAGCAAGTTCAACTATCAACTGGTTGTAATGCTTTTGATCTTTCTCTGAAAAAAAGTTTGAGCAGAACCAAAAGATGAATAACAGGAATGACGGACGGTGATGCAGAGACCTAAGAATCTTCCAGCATTCATGCACACAAAGTTGCTCGGAAATATTTTCTCATCTCTTTCCTCTCGGTTTAAGGGATAATGCGACTGATTATAAGGAATTCACGGAGAATGTTGTGATCAATTTCATAGAAAGTGTGAGTGAAATATGAACAGTCACCGTCCAACAATAACCCGTGTCGGCTTATAAGAGTTACACTCTCTATGATAGCATCACCGCAAACATATAACCTCCTGGCTCTCCAACCCTGGATCTGTTGGTCTACTAAGTATAAGGCGGGATGTTAATCAAAGACACCCTAACAATGTAAAATCTTTTAAATCCCCTATATCTAGAAGAAAGTACAAAACTCTCTACGATAGCGTCACCCCAAACATATGAACTCCTGGTTCTCCATCCCTAGATCTGTTGGTCTACTAAGTATGAGGCGGGATGTCAATCAACGCCACATTAACACTGTAAAATCTTTTAAATCCCCTATATCTAGAAGAAAGTACAAAACTTTCTACGATAACGTCGCCCCAATCATATGCACTCCTGGTTCTCCAGCCCTGGATCTGTTGGTCTACTAAGTATGAGGCGGGATGTCAAACAACGCCACCCTAACACTATAAAATCTTTTAAATCCCCTATATCTAAAAGAAAGTACAAAACTTTCTAAGGTAACTTCACCCCAAACATATCAACTCCTGGTTCTCCATCCCTGGATCTGTTGGTCTACTAAGTATGAGGAGGGATGTCAATCAACGCCACCCTAACACTGTAAAATCTTTTAAATCCCCTATAACTAGAAGAAAGTACAAAACTTTCTACGATAACGTCACCCCAAACATATGAACTCCTGGTTCTCCATCCCTGGATCTGTTGGTTTACTAAGAATGGTCCCGGATGTCAATCAACGCCACCCTAGCATTGTAAAATCTTTTAAATCCCATATATTTAGAAGAAAGTACAAAACTCTCTACGCTAGCGTCACCCCAAACATAAAAACTCCTGGCTCTCCAGCCCGGTATCGGTTAGTCTATTAAGTATGATGCGGGATGTGAATCAACGCCACCCTAACACTGTAAAATCTTTTAAATCCCCTATATCTAGAAGAAAGTACAAACACTCTCTACGATAGCGTCACCCCAAACATAAAAACTCCTGGCTCTCCAGCCCTGGATATGTTGGTCTACTAAGTATGAGGCGGGATGCCAATCAACGCCACACTAACAGTGTAAAAACTTTTAAATCCCCTATATCTAGAAGAAAGTACAAAACACTGTACGATAACTTCACCCCAAACATATGAACTCCTGGTTCTCCAGCCCTGGATTTGTTGGTCTAATAAGTATGAGGCGGGATGTCAATCAACGCCACCCTAACACTGTAAAATCTTTTAAATCCCCTATATCTAGAAGAAAGTACAAACCTCTCCACGATAACGTCACCCAAAACATATGAACTCCTGCATCTCCAGCCCTAGATCTGTTGGTCTACTAAGTAGGAGGCGGGATGTCAATCAACGCCACCCTAACAATGTAAAATCATTTAAATCCCCTATATCTAGAAGAAAGTACAAAACTCTCTACGCTAGCGTCACCCCAAACATAAAAACTCCTGGCTCTCCAGCCCGGTATCGGTTAGTCTATTAAGTATGATGCGGGATGTGAATCAACGCCACCCTAACACTGTAAAATCTTTTAAATCCCCTATATCTAGAAGAAAGTACAAAACTCTCTACGATAACGTCACCCCAAACATATGAACTTCTGGTTCTCCTGCCCTGGATCTGTTGGTCTACTAAATATGAGGCGGGATGTCAATCAACGCCACCCTAACAGTGTAAAATCTTTTAAATCCCCTATATCTAGAAGAAAGTACAAACACTCTCTACGATAGCGTCACCCCAAACATAAAAACTCCTGGCTCTCCAGCCCTGGATATGTTGGTCTACTTAGTATGAGGCGGGATGTCAATCAACGCCATCCTAACACTGTAAAATCTTTTAAATCACCTATATCTAGAAGAAAGTACAAAACTCTCTACGATAACGTCACCCCAAACATATAAACTCCTTGTTCTCCAGCCCTGGATCTGTTAGGTTACTAAGTATGATGCCGGATGTCAATCAACGCCACCC
This sequence comes from Ascarosepion bandense, assembly GCA_037127315.1. Taxonomy (NCBI): domain Eukaryota; kingdom Metazoa; phylum Mollusca; class Cephalopoda; order Sepiida; family Sepiidae; genus Ascarosepion; species Ascarosepion bandense. Next base: position 535,447 of record JBBBDQ010000355.1, read on the forward strand.
TAACACTGTAAAATTTTTTAAATCACCTATATCTAGAAGAAAGTACAAAACTCCCTACGATAACGTCACCCCAAACATATGAACTCCTGCTTCTCCAGCCCTGGATCTGTTGGTCTACTAAGTATGTGGCGGGATATAAATCAACGCCATCCTAAGACTGTAAAATCTTTTAAATCCGTTATATCTAGAAGAATGTACAAAACTCACTACCATAACATCACCCCAAACATATGAACTCCTGGTTCTCCGGCCCTGGATCTGTTGGTCTACTAAGTATGAGGCGGGTTGTGAATCAACGCCACCCTAACACTGTAAAATATTTTAAATCCCCTATATCTAGAAGAAAGTACAAAACTCTCTACGATAACGTCACCCCAAATATATGACGTCCTGTCTCTCCAGCCCTGGATCTGTTGGTCTACTAAGTATGAGGCGGGATGTCAAATAACGCCACCCTAACACTGTAAAATTTTTTAAATCGCCTATATCTAGAAGAAAGTACAAAACTTTCTACGATAACTTCACACCAAACATATCAACTCCTGGTTCTCCATCCCTGGATCTGTTGGTCTACTAAGTATAAGGCGGGATGTCAATCAACGCCACCCTAACATTGTAAAATCTTTTAAATCCCTTATAACTAGAAGAAAGTACAAAACATTCTACGATAACGTCACCCCAAACATATGAACTCCTGGTTCTCCAGCCCTGGATCTGTTGGTTTACTAAGTATAGGGCGGGATGTCAATCAACGCCATCCTAACACTGTAAAATCTTTTAAATCACCTATATCTAGAATAAAGTACAAAACTCTCTACGATAACGTCACCCCAAACATATAAACTCCTTGTTCTCCAGCCCTGGATCTGTTGGGCTACTAAGTATGATGCCGGATGTCAATCAACGCCACCCTAACACTGTAAAATATTTTAAATCACCTATATCTAGAAGAAAGTACAAAACTTTCTACGATAACGTCACCCCAAACATATAAACTCCTGGTTCTCCGGCCCTGGATCTGTTGGTCTACTAAGTATGAGGCGGGTTGTGAATCAACGCCACCCTAACACTGTAAAATCTTTTAAATCCCCTATATCTAGAAGAAAGTACAAAACTCTCTACGATAACGTCACCCCAAATATATGACGTCCTGTCTCTCCAGCCCTGGATCTGTTAGTCTAATAAGTATGAGGCGGGTTGGGAATCAACGCCGCCCTAACACTGTAAAATCTTTTAAATCACCAATATCTAGAAGAAAGTACAAAACTCTCTACGATAACGTCACCCCAAACATATGAACTTCTGGTTCTCCTGCCCTGGATCTGTTGGTCTACTAAATATGAGGCGGGATGTCAAACAACGCCACCCTAACACTGTAAAATCTTTTAAAACCCATATATCTAGAAGAAAGTACAAAATTTTCTACGATAACGTCACCCCAAACATATGGACTCCTGGTTCTCCATCCCTGGATCTATTGGTCTACTAAGTATGAGGCGGGATGTCAATCAACGCCACTCTAACATTCTAAGATCTTTTAAATCCCCTATATCTAGAAGAAAGTACAAAAACTGTCTACAATAACGTCACCCCAAACATATGACCTCCTGTCTCTCCAGCCCTGGATCTGTTAGTCTACTAAGTAGGATGCGGGATGTCACGCCACCCTAACACTGTAAAATCTTTTAAATCGCTTATGTCTAGAAGAAAGTACAAAATTTTCTACGATAATTTCACCCCAAACATATCAACTCCTGGTTCTCCATCCCTGGATCTGTTGATCTACTATGTATGAGGCGGGATGTCAATCAACGCCACCCTAACACTGTAAAATCTTTTAAATCCCATATGTCTAGAAGAAAGTACAAAACTCCCTACGATAACGTCACCCCAAACATATGAACTCCTGCTTCTCCAGCCCTGGATCTGTTGGTCTACTAAGTATGTGGCGGGATATAAATCAACGCCATCCTAACACTGTAAAATCTTTTAAATCCGTTATATCTAGAAGAATGTACAAAACTCACTACCATAACATCACCCCAAACATATGAACTACTGGTTCTCCAGCCCGGGATCTGTTGGTCTACTAAGTATGAGGCGGGATGTGAATCAACGCCATCCTAACACTGTAAAATCTTTTAAATCCCCTATATCTAGAAGAAAGTACAAAAACTCTCTACGATTACGTCACCCCAAACATATGAACACCTGGCTCTCTAGCCCTGGATCTGTTCGTCTACTAAATATGAGGCTGGATGTCAATCAACGCCACCCTAACACTGTAAAATCTTTTAAATCCCCTCAAAGAAAATACAAAACAGATAGACATTTTCTGAATCGTGTATATCAGCATTTCACACGGGTGATTCATTAGGTACTGTTTTCTTCCATGACTTATAACATATGACCCACTTTAGTTCGAACCCTGACCCTGAAAAGCCACTAAGATCAGCAAGCATCTTTTCGAACTACTGCTACCATCATCAATCAGATAAATAAGTTGATCCTAGAATTGCAGACTTTTAGCCATAAACCGCACCGCTGTAGTATATTGTGACAACGTCAAGAGTTGATGCCAAGGAAATACCTTCATCAACTAGCAGTTTCACTCCAACAAACTTCCCTTATTTACGAAGATATAATTATTACCGTAATCTAAATTACATAATCTATAATTAAGATATATTTATTACCGTAATCTAACTTATATATGAACCTTCCAAAATATGCAATTTATATTCTCAGTTTCCTTTAACCACTGATGGCTATTCACATTCAGAGGGAGTTAATTGTGTCCTTATTTTTAGATGGAGCGAGATTAAATGCCTTATTCCATCGTGAATTACTGAACATTATTTAAGAATTATCAGTTAGGTGAAAGCAAGGGATTTTCAAATAAAGCGAAAATCACACTCGATTATTTACTGAAATTTGTCTTTCTTAACAAATACGGCGGTCTGTAACTGCTAGAAATGAGTGAGCACAAAAAATTGGATCTCTCTCTCTCTCTCTCTCTCTCTCTCTCTCTCTCTCTCTCTCTCTTAGTAACATTTTGTTATTAAATACAATAAAAGCATTAAATTCAGACAGTATGCGTTGTGTTGTTTCATACTACGAAAAAGACTGCTTCCTCACATGAAAAGTACAAAAGGCAGCGACAGACCAACTTTAGCATATTCGTCGTAAGAAAGCCAAGGAGACGAAAGTGCTCGCGCAATTGCTTTGGTTCACCGTCGAACAGCGGCTACAATCAACAAACCCCTTTTCGCGGCACATGCTCGGTCCATGATATCCGCAGCATCCTTCTGTACAACCACATTTCAGTTGCTTCAAGTTTTTTTTTTTCATCTTTATTGATATTATCCAACATTCACTGCCATATTGAAGAACTGACATCACATAGCAATTTAGTACTCTCTTCTTTGTTTCTAGTGAAATTTTCCTGTTTCTTAATACTTTACTCAGCTTCTGGAACGCGTCCTTCTCCATGCCAATTCGCCTTCGGATCTCTGTGTCGCACTTTCCGTCTTCTGTTAGAACACTTCCTAGGTATTTAAATTTTTGTACCTTCTTGATTTTAATATCCCCCACCTGTAGTTGACATTTTGGGTTGATGACCATGCATTTGATTTTCTTGCAGTTTATTAGTAGTCCTTTTTTGTCACTCTCTTGTAGTTTCGTTTCCGTGTCTGCAACCAGCATTGTATCGTCTGCGTATTTTATGTTGTTCAAATTGTGGCCTCCAATGACAAATCCTGGCATAACATCTAGGGTACTCAAAATATTCTCGCTGTACAAGTTAAATAGATCCGGTGAAAAGATACATCCTTGACTTACGCCCCTTTCTATCTTTGTATATCTGCTGAATTCGTTACCTGTCCGTATGAAGATAGTTTGCTGCCAGTAGAGATTCTTAATTGCCCTAATGTCTTTCCAAACATGTCGAGACTGCTGAGCATCTCCATCAATGCTTTGTGGCGTATTTTGTCGAATGCCTTCCCATAATCGATAAAACACAGGTACAAGTCCTTCATTTGCATTGCCCTTTCTGAGAGCATCCTAATCATAAATATGGTGTTCCTTGTTCCAGTGTCTTTTTTCATTCTGTTAGAAATGTTTGTGAATTAAATTTAGGGAGAATCGTCTAATGTTTGTTTGGACATTACGACTTTAGGGTGGGTTAAAACATATGATGTTAAGTTTACGTAGTTTCTGCTTATTTCTGCCTATTTTCTTTTTACTAGAATATTCTAAACCAATGTTAAGTTTACTATATTTCTAATGCATTAATGTATTTAACTTTGGAGTTGCCAACAACTTCCTTACTACTACAGTTAGTAGATAAATAGACTTGAATTGATTTATGCAAGTTATCAATGATTCTATGGAGAGGATTTGATTCTTTGCTAATGTATTTGTGATGGTTTTAGACGGCATATCGATATAAATATTTTGCTTTATGTTTGACGACACGGACCCACTAGTATTAAAATAGTTGTATGGAGGTATTCCCAATTCTATTTTATTCACTGATGGCTATCACATACATTTTTTTCACGGTCAGACGGAAGCGGTTTTGAAAGTTTCCAATTTTTATTATAGATGTACAGATTTAGGCAGACACGTTATTTCATGGTAAATCGGTAGTTTGGCCAATTTCAAGCAAACCATTATCAGCTTCAGTCTTTATCGTACAGAAGATTTTACAAGAATCTTCTGTACAATAAAGACGGAAGCTGATGATGGTTCGCATCAAATAGGTCTATACTTAGAGAGTTATCCTACCACTGTATGTACAGGATACTCCTTTGGATTCTTCTATATCTACACTGCATGATTATATATATATATATTGACGTTCTCGTCGACTTTAAGGATAAATGTGATTTTTTTGCAGAATTTTAGGGGCCGATGCAATATTGGCTTATATAACAAAATATGCTGTAATATATTTTCTTAGATTTTTTATGCCTACATTTCTGATCTAATATAAAATATTCTTCACTGGTTAACAGAAAAAAAAATAAACGCAAGTTAAAGAATAAAAATGGAGAAATAAGTCTGAAAGTCCAGGGAATATGTGGTCTGGCACCGACACTTTACGGCTCCAACAAATTGATTGAATGCATATATTTAGCTGGTCCGCAGAGAATCAAAATTTGCTCATCATTTGGTACTGATTTGGAGTCTGTGGTGACGGTTTTGGTCTTAGAATTTAGTTTGAAGAGACAGCTCAGCTTTTGGGCAATGGCAAGCACCCCGCTGAAACCGGAGAAATGCAATACAGATTTCGGAGACAGCCAGCTCGAGGCTCCTGCTAATAGATACTGAACGCGGGTAGAGATAGATAGATAGATAGATAGATAGATAGATAGATAGATAGATAGATAGATAGATATGAACAGACTGAAAGATAGGTAGGTAGTTGTGAACAGATAGATAGATAGATAGATAGATAGATAGATAGATAGATAGATAGATAGATTTCTTCAAAATTATCATCTTGGCCAGAGTTGTCAGCGACGGATATGGATGGTCTGAAAGTAGAGAATGATCTCTTTCTTCTGCCAATAAATGTATTTGCTGTCTTCTTTTCACAGACAGCAACAGAGTTGCAGTCTGGCAAAATCGGAAACAGCATACAAGTGTCACATAATACGTAGGCTATAAATGGTTTTGCTGTGAAAGTCTTAGGATTTTTGTTTTCCTGAACAAATGAAAATCACAAAACTAAGGTGTACATAAAATATGTGACCCGCGTAGTGAATATAATTTTGATCCAAAATGACCCGGTCTAATTAGATGTGGTTTAAATCTCGTGGTCGTAGAACCGTGGCAGTGATGGATTGTCTTTGACTAAATTTTGATAGGACTAAAAAAAAGCAAAAAACAGCCTCCTCTGCTAGTGGGTGATTTTTTTTACAAGCGCAACATGCCCATCACTGGCGAAAGAGTTTAGTCAATGAAGGCGATTATGATTAAAAATTGTTTTATATGCGAAAACTTGCTCTATCAAACGGTGCTATTGTGCTCGGAGTATCGTTTGTAGTTTCCATGTAAATAAATATGAGTCAATAATTTCGGAACATTCCTATCCTCCCACTCCCCGTAGTAGGTATATTATAGTTGTAAACAGTGTCAACATAGGAATCAACACTTCATGATGACTGTCAGTTGATCAATCTTGCGATTTCCGTTTGGAGGAACCAATTGTATCATCCTAAATAACCATTCCTGAAATATATCCTGATAGATGATGAAAAATTATTTACAAATGAAAATATTAAGCGCAAAAGACAATGGATTAACAATAAAAAAAATCTTCGTGACCGACCCCAAAAGCTAAGTTCTATCGAAGAAAGATAATGTTGTGAGTGTTGGGATATCATAATTAGTTTTGAGTTCTTAAAACGCAATGTGTCTATGAATAAACATTTATAGGTCCAATTGCTGCAACGTGTACTTTAATGATTGGTTGAAAAGCCCCCTATGCTCTTCAATAAAAAAAAAATGTTGTTCTTCTTTATGTTAGCGCAAAGACTCATACAGAAAGAATAACATAGGAAAAAAGTTTGGAACTCGGTTGGCCTGTTCGACACAATTTGTTATATTCCCCTGAAATCGCCACATTCACCTATCGTTTTTCCTTTTAATTAGACTATTTCCAAGGAGCTGGCTTTCTCTTAGACATTTCTTTGTATACTGCGTTAAATTTGAAATCAAGTGATATATGGGATATACGCTTGGGCATCTCTTTCTATTTTTAACTGAGTAGGTAGATTTCCCGCAGTAGGCTACCGTTTCTTTCTGTGACATACTGGTTGCTAACCAAGGTTACAGGACCCAGTCTGTCATGCTATTCAAGTCATAACTAGGGAAGAAGAGAAGGACCCATACCAAGAGTATTTGAACGTAAGTGAATGTAACTTGAAAGTGAATGTATTAGATTGGAGGATAACATGGAAATGTTTTTGCTAATAATATTCAATATTAAAAATGTGGCGCATGCCGTGTTACAGATTTGTAGCTTTATGTGCAATAAACAATTCACATATCGTTCAAAATAGAGAGAACTCAGGTTTTAAGGTGTAATTTCACCATTGAAAATGTATCAGAACGGTGCTATTGTGCTCGGAATATCCTTTATAGCTTCGAACAGGAGAAATTATTTTTGAAGCATTCCTCTCCCCCAACCCAAACGTCCGTAGTAGGTATATTATATTTGTAGAAAATGTCGCCATAGGAATTAACACTGCATGGTGACTGTCAGTTAAGTGATTTTGCGGTTCATATTATTTGCATATTTATATAGTAGATTAAACAATAAGAATTTCCGTTTAGGAGAACTAATTGTAAGGACGACTGTATCATTCTAAATAAACGTTCCTTAAATATGTCACGACAGGTGATGAAAAATGGTTTACGTACAAGAATATTGAACGCGAAAGACAATGGATTGACATGCATAAATCTTCACGACTAAACCTCAAAAGCTGAGGTCAATCGTAGAAAGATAATGTTGAGCGTATTAGGAGTATTGTTAATTTCGAGTTCTAAATGTGACTATAAATCCACATATATACAACCAGTATAAAGTCTATCTATCTATCTATCTATCTATCTATCTATCTATCTATCTATCTATCTGTGTGTGTGTGTGTGTGTGTGTGTGTGTGTGTGTGTGTGTGTGTGTGTCCATCTTTCTTCGTCAGGCAGGCACTACTCTGGCTACTATGCATTCTGACCTTATTAAATCCACAAAGATAAGAAATTGGTTCGAAAGCAAATAATGGAAATATAAAAAAAACACCTTAGCCCGAAATTCAGAGGGGAAAATTATAACAATGATAATAATCACAGGCAAAACAATCAATGCTAATCGCCCATCGTGATCTAAGACGACAAAAAAAAAGAATGTATTTTCTTATTGGCATGGTAGTCCCTGCAGATTGTAATACATCTTTGATCTTTAAAAATACTGACAAAATACAAGGATCTTGAAGTGGAAATCGAAAAACTTTGGCACACGAAGACATTAATAATTCCAGTTGCAGTTTGCAGTTGAAGCCCTCGGATTAATTGTAAAGGTTCCGATAAACTCAGCGAAGGGATTCCGGGTAGCCTATGCCTTAAAAAATATCACGAATTGTACTCACAAGTACATGTCACACATTACGAAGAGCTTTATCTATTTAAAGTGTGTGTGTTTCTAAGATTTATTATCTATTTATTTATCTCATTAAAATGATTATTTAATTTAAATCTCTCATTGGGACCAAGAATGAAATGTATATACAGCATAAATCAAAGAAAATATTATTATTATTATTATTATTATTAATAATAATAATAATAATAATAATAATAATAATTTCTCTTATAAAAATGCAATTCCAGTATTTCAAAAAGTTTTATCTTCCGCCACTGATCATTACTCGATCACGTGTGGAACCCCCAAACCTTTCGAAAATGGAAAAGTTAGCAATTGATTGATCGTTGAGGTGATCGAACGTTGTCGATAAGAGCAAATGTTACTGCTCACGGTTCATCGATTGTTATCGGAGAAGATAACACGGTAGCTGTTTCGATGTCATGTCCTGGAAGAGAGGAAGATTTATTTTTATTATCATAGTGATGAACAGGGCCGGGGGTCAGTGTAGAAGTGTCCAAAGACACCGAAGGGTGAGGACAAGAGACCAACAGAGTGAAAGCGTAAATGGATGAGAAGTCGTGAGGGTTAATCCAATTTAGAAAGTCACTCAGTAAGGCAATGCAGATACCTGTAGTGCTATTAGAGTTTAATAGCTGATCTGTCACGTCCGCCAGGCGAGAACAGTAACCTGTATTCTTCAACGAGAAGTATTCTTCTCAATACCCCTAACTTCTCCCTTTCAGGTGTTCGTGATAAGGTTTGAAATGTGGGAGCACGTTGAGAACTATACAAGAAACCGAACGTAAAAAGTTGGGGCATTTTTACTAGTCTGAGGTCAAGTGACACGTTATAAATCTAACACAGTAAAATCTACGAAGGAACAACTCATTACAATGCCCAGACAGCGAAAGGCAAATTCTGAGTATCCATTTAATTATGTCAGGTTTTAATGAAAGAAAGATAATTATGCTTATATTTACGATAGATAGATAGATAGATAGATAGATAGATAGATAGATAGATAGATAGATAGATAGATACGAACAATGATAGATAGATAGATAGATAGATAGATAGATAGATAGATAGATAGATACGAACGGACAATGATAGATAGATAGATAGATAGATAGATAGATAGATAGATAGATAGATAGATAGATCTAAATGCTATTTCCCTGCAAGGCGTAGACAACCACTGATCATCGCATATCTATTTTCTCTATTACTTGTATTATCGGAAAATATGATGAACTGATTTCCCGTTCCCTTCTCTGCGGGTTTGAAATCTGAGTTTTCCTTCTTTAATAAAGGTTGGCATCCAAGGCTCGAGAGCCTAATTTACTTTCAATAACTAGTAAGAAAAGATTAGGCGGAAATTTGAACTCTAAGTCACCTGCTGGACAAATGAGTACGATTCGAACCCGGTTCTCATGGTCGGAAGGAATATTCAATGAATAAATGCAAAATAAGTGAACCCATTCTGTCATGCTGTTTATAGGTGAGATTGATTCATGACTTTTTTTCATTTTCCATGAATTTGTGTGGAAGGGAATAAAAACGATTGGGCTGGAATTGGAACACGTCTGGTCGATTTTACTAATATTTACTTTATACTCTCAGCCTATTTGATATATAGATTAGTAGCAAATATACAAAACTGTGTATAGTACTTCGTTAATCATAAATTTAGAGATTCTTGACAAAAAACAAAAACATTTCTGTAATGTAAGCGATCTTGACCAGACATCTGGACTTCAGTTAGTTTTCTCACTAACATGACGTGGTTTCTCGCTGTCTTTTCTACAACTATTTTCAAGGAAACTGCTTTCGCGGGCTTTTTTTTTTTCCTGGAGCCCAGAACACATGAATTTATGCACGCTACTAGATTGGAATCTTGGTTCGATCCTTTTAGTATTGAAATAGCGAAATGCAACCGTCACTTCTACGCCAACAGTTTTTTCTCTCGTACTTCTAGCTTCTTGAACTTCCTTCCATTTACTAGCTTTCTTGATAACTATAATCTTCACAAATTTAATGTGACATCAATCACCATCTTCTGTTTTTTTTTTTATATCCTTCACTTTCTATCTTTTCCTCTACCCTTTCACTTTCACTCCCTGTAATTCTCTGAGTTCTAGAGGCATTACCCTTGCTCGGGGTGAAATTATTGCAAAAATAAATGTTTGAAAAACGTTCTGTAAAATATTGAGATAAATTTTGGCAAATGAAAGAAAGCAGTAATGACTTAGCAATTTTCTTTGCATAACTTTTTTCATCCTTAAACATTTTAGGAGTTTCTTTTTATTTTAAAAACTCAGATATCAAGCTTTTTTCTCTTTTTTGTTTCTTTTTATCTATTTATATTGATTTCTCAGTCATCTGCTTTGCATTATAATGAGAAAATTTGATAAATTCCTTCACAGATAATTTATAACCTCATTGACAAAAGTCATAAAAGTTTCTCTTACTATCCATACAATTGCTTCACACACACACACAGAGAGGCATGCACTTATATATATATATATATAGTCATCCGCAGACAGATCTGTTTCGCTGTATCACAGCTCATCAGTACCGTTAGACTCCGATTGTTTTTAACCCAGGATTGAAACCCGACCGAATTGGCGTCAGTCTGCAATTCTACCTCTGAGCTATGGGAGCTCGGTAGAAGGAGGCTGACTTTTTAGCGTGTATATTATCATTATACATGCCCAATAGCTGAGAGTGTTCTAATTCATTGCTGAATGAACGATGCGTAGATGTTAGAGTAGCTACTGTTTTTCAAAGTCTACCATTCTTCCAGAGTGCTCAATCAGAGTGTGACATATTTATATATATATATATATATATATATATATATATATATATATATGTGTGTGTGTGTGTGTGTGTGTGTGTGTGTGTGTGTGTGTGTGTGGATAATTCATATAAACGAAAACATATATTTAGCTAGCTAGTTGATTATTTGGATGGAATTTGATTTATTTGTTTTTGTTTGAAACATGTCAACTGTTGTTGAGTTGTTTAATATCAAATTTTATTTGGGGTATTCAGTGAAGATCGAAGTCAATCTTTTTCTTCTATGTGTCGTGCTTCTTTAGATTATAGGCGATCATGTCCTTTCATATCTCCTTATCCCTCGTTGTGATAAGACACGTCTGGTTTAAAGACGGTATCTCCCCGGGGTCGAGACTGCAGGTTCGATTCCTGCCGAAAGATAAGATATTTTTCAAACGATTTCGTCAAACGATTAAGGCCAGTGAAAATTATAATGTACTGTGTAACAATATATATATATATATATTCATATAGATAAGTGTGAGTTTGTAACCCTGGGTTTCACGCTCTTGCGATCGTCAGACAAACTGATTATATTTTTTTTTTAAATTGGCTATATGTAGGACTGCGTATATTCTTTTTGTGGAAATGGGAGGAAAATCTGTCGTCATGACTGACGCAGACATATATACACATTTGTACACCCATTGACGTACTCAAAGACACACACACATGCGCGTCCGCCCACCGGGGCTTATATAAACATATATGCGAATCGCGTGTGTCTCGGCATATATATTAATATGTGTGCCGTTTGGACATACATACGCTTTCGGTTAGTGTATTCGAATAATGTAGCGATGTCAACGCGCGGACAGTTGTCGATTTCTCGTACGTACATATGTACGTATGATGGGGCCTGTGTGAAACTATGATATATATGTGTGTGTGTGTGTGTGTGTGTGTGTGTGTGTGTGTGTGTGTGTGTGTGTGTGTGTATTTCGTATTTGTATTATATAGCTTGTGTTGTGATTCTGTGCGTGAGTGTGTGTATGTTTGTGTGTGAGCATGTGCGTGTTGTACTTCGACGTGTGTATATGTGTGTTTTTGAGTGTGTTGCCACGATGTAACTGTGAATGTGTATGCGACACTTAAAAGTGTGTGTGTGTGTGTGTGTGTGTGTGTGTGTGTGTGTGTGTGTGTGTGTGTGTGTTTCTATATCAGTGAATATAGTGTGTATGTATGTGTGTGTGATGTCTGGTGCCTGTTTGAGCTTTGTATCGGCGTATGCTCGTATGCCTCTTTTGCGTAGTATGTGTTAATGCGTGTGCATATATTCTCAGATGTGTTTGATGCCTGTATGCATGCATGTGGGCGTTTACCATCAGATGCAAATAACTGTCTAGGAAGAGGCATGAGAGGAGAAACGAAATCTGCATTTGAATGAAATAAAATTAATTTATTTTCGCTCCCGCTAGACATTTAACAAAACCATTTTCGAAGGCGGTTAGCAAAGGAAAAATGGCTGCTGTCTGTTAAAACAACGATCCTGACGTTTAAGTAAATCACAAGAAAGGTTTTATGCCTTCCAAGAAACTCAAATCGCATTTTAAATAGAAGTAACAAGTTGAGATAGTTGTCACTTAATCATAGTAGCTAAGATGAAAGAATTCTAGATTCTGAAAGCCGGTTAAATACTGAGGTTCAGTTGTTCAAAATGTTCAACGATTCAAGACTTCACTTTTATATTACTAATTTTCATAATTCATATACATAAGTATGTAAACGAAGACATCTATATCGTATATATAGTTTATACTCGTGTATAGTGCGAAATCTTATGATCAGTTTTTTTTGTTTTTGTTTTTGTACGCAAGAAATAGATTACACCGTACTTTTTCGAAGAGTTTAAAAATCATGTATTTTTGGTGACCGGTTGCGCTATGCACAGGTATATTTTTTTAGAATTGATTAAAATTCATGCAAAAAAAAAAATCAGGGAGGTTGCCAGATGCTAATCGGTTTATACACGAGTATATACAGTATATTCAGCTAGCTAGTCGATTACTTAAATAGTATTTGTTCTTTGATTTTTTTTTTTTACGATACATCATCTATTATTGGGTTATTTCAAGTTAAAGTTATAATGATCAACCAGACCAGTAAGGCTAACCTCATGCACAGGCACATAGATGGATAGATAAATAGATAAGCTTCTCGTCTCGTGTTTTGCTATGTATTTAGAGATTCTGGATAAAATACAAAGAATCTGTTATGTTATTTCTCCTGACATAGAATCTCGGCTTCAGTCACTCTCCCATCACAGTAACGTAGGTTCCCTCTGCCTTTTCTATTAATATTTTCATGGTATTGTTCTGATGAGTTTTCCTCTGGATAAAGTCTAGGTACGGTGATTTGATGAAGTTAAGCGCAGTACTAGGTTAGCGGCAAGGTCTCATTATTTTACAGTTGATATGAAACTGTAAGTTCTATGCTAACAGTTTCTTCTCTGGTGCATTTCATTTTCCAGTTAACTTTGATCTTCAAAACTTTAAATGCAATGACAATCGTTATTATTTGTCTTCTTAATTCTTGTTTTTTTTTTATTCTCCCCTATTAATAATGTTTTATTTTTCTCATATTGTTTCACATTCAGTAACCCCCATTGAGTCTTAGTTGCTTTATTGCCTTGCGTGAAGTGAAATTATTAGAAATAGATAGATAGATAGATAGATAGATAGATAGATAGATAGATAGATGTAAACAGACTGAGATTGATATGTAGAGACAAAAGTATTAACCGAAATAGTTATCCAGATCGAAAGATAATTAAATATTTGGGCGATGTCAATAGATATGAACTGATATAATCATCAAAAGACATATACGTGCCTAAAATCTACAACTTCTATGTGATGTGCCTACTGCTTCCAACCTTTTCTTTATCTCAGTAATACTCCCTCTGGTTCTACAGAAGGATACTTATAATACCAAGGAGACAGCGTGTAAATAACAACGAAGTTTTAAGTAAAATTTAAACAAATAAGTCACTTCTTCTTAGAATCAGAAAGAGACAGTTGAAACTTATGGGACACAAAATGAGGAAAGAAAGCTTGGAGAATTTGACACTCACGGGACATATTGAAAGCAAAAGTGACTGGGAAAACAGTAACCAACTTAACAAACTTTTCTTAATGGATGGTGAACAGAAAGTGAAAGTGATAGTAAAATTACAAATAATGATAAGAGTTACAATAGGTAGGAAGTTGTGGAGAGACATGATTCCCCACGTTCTGAAGAAACACAGTATATAGAAAAAGATAATTTATGATTCCTGTTTCTTTTTTGCGCTACTTGGTTCTCCAGCTATTTACACAGACTTGTCAAGTAGATTATTTGTTGAAAACATCTCGGCCTAACCCACTTCACAAAATTACAGAGGACGGAAAGGGCCACAATGAAATCCGAAGCTGCTTTGCAGTATACATTTCAAAAGCTAAATAAATTATTAAGAAACAAGAAAGTTTCCTTATAGACACAGAAAAGACCACTGAAATAATATCAGTTCTCCTACATAGCAGCAGATGCTGGACAATATTCTCACAGATTAAGAAAAAACTTGAAACAGTAGAAATATACTTCTACATGAGAATACAATGGACCGAGCATGTGAGTAAAGACAAAGTTTTAGAGAAAATATGAACAAAAAGAACACTTATATTTAACATGGGTAGAGCCGAGTTCGAATCCCAGTTGACGCGCAAATACCCTTTGAAAAGGTGTTAATTCATCTCTTCTTCCGCCATCTATGAGTTGAATAGCATGATAGATCTGGTTATGTAGCTTTGGTTGGCAATCAGTCTACCGCAAAAAGAAATGGCAACCAAGTGCAGAAAAATCTTCTGCCTAATCAGTCATGGATCGAAAGAGGCATAATTACCCAAGTCCGTATCGCTTACGGCACTTAATTGACTGACTGATATTTTCCACAATCCCTCTTACCTTCAAACTGTCCAGTCAGTATCATATTTTCTAAGTCCCCTTTCCTCATTATGTGCCTTCGAACTTTAAACTGATAGTTTAAATTGAAGAATCATTGAATGAAAAAACACATAACATACCTGACCACAAGTATTTGTGCGTGCTAATAGATTGGCATTAAGATTCCATCTTTTTACTGTAGAAATAATTAATGCAACCTTCTCTTCTACTATAACAGTTTCTTTTCTCGCACTTCTCGTTTGTGGAACACTCTTCTGTTTGTTTACTTCCCTGGTAGCTGCAATCTCCAAAAATTTAAATGTAACATCAATTCCCATTTTTTATTTCCTTGATTTCCATCAATTTCTTATCCTTTCTTCGGCATCCCCTGTCATTGAAATGCAGATTTTGAATGCCTCTTTCGTCATTGCATAAGTGTGTAACTATATAATTGTATCAATTATATAATTTTTCTCGTCCTTTACATTCAGTGGCGTAAAGAGACTTTAGTTATTTATTGAGAAGTGGCTGATTGTTTCCGTTATATTGGTAATTTGGTTTACGCACCGAGATTTTCAATTTTACGACAATTCCTCGACCACTAATACGATAGGGAGCGGACATCATTCCGTGTGTGAAGAGGTCAGTCACCCCAGAGACCACCTCTTATCACTCAAGCTGATCAAGTTAGAGATTTTCACAGAGAAACGAATAGATTCTTGGGAATTTTCCAAGCGATGAGATCGCGGAAATCTTTTAGAATATCTCTTTGACATTACCGCATTCTCAGTACAGTGAGACTGTTTCAATATATGTATAACGGTTGACTAATGGAAACCGATTTGTCTAGGTAATCATTTCAGAATCAATGAAAATCGTTTCCTTGTATCTGTTTCGTTAAAATAAATTGCATACATGCATATATATATATATATATATATATATATATATATATATATATATATATGGTTAAATAAAATAAAGACAAGAGGAAAACTGTAATTTAAATCGCCTACGCGTTTCGTCCTGTGATGGACTTTATCAAGGCAAAAAGACGAAATGAGCTTTATTCTAAATTACATATCTATAGACAGTGTTGGCAACCACAAAGACGCTCACAAATCATTTTAAACGATTAACAGAATATTTTAGTTTTTAGAATTTCTTCATGTGTAGTGCAGAGTCACTAGATATTAAAATGAAGGGAATTTGACCGTTTTCTTTGAAAACTGTTTATTTCGTGTGTTAGTCTGTTTTAGGATTTCTTCGGGTGTAGCGCAAAGTCACGAGATGTTAAAATGAAGGGAATTCAACCGTTTTCTTTGAACTTTTTATTATGTATGTTAGTCTGTTTTAGTATAATTTCTATAAGTAAAGGTGAGATTGGAAAAAATCCGGGGCGCAAATTGATGTTTTGGTAGTATTGGATGGCGGCGCTCTCGAGAACTTTTCTTCTGAATAAATTGTTTACTCTTTTTATTAGTGTGGCATTTTTAAACTCGAAATTGTGGTTGAATTTATTTATGTGAATCACTAATGCATTTGTTAGATTATTATTAGTGATGTCTCTTTTGTATTCATATATATGTTGTTTTAGATTTCTACTTGTTTCTCCGATGTAGATGGAGGAACAATCCCGGCAATTTTGTTCGGTTTACACCTGCTTGTTCGCCATTTTGATTTCGGTTATTTTTAGATCTGATAATGTCCATAGTAGTTTTCGAAGTAGTTGTTACTATGTGTGTGTTTTTTATATGAGATAGATTGTTTTGGATATTAGATGCAATTGAGTTGGTTGGTAGTATGATGTATTTGTCATTGTTTAGATTATTATTGTTAACAGTGTTTCTTTTGTTGTGGTTGTATATATTGTGTGCCTTTCTTTTTGCATTGTGAATAAAGTGATATGGGTAATGCAAGTTTCTGAATGTGGTTTCTATGTATTTTTCTTCTTTTGTTAAATATTGGGGGCTGCATATTCTTAGTGCTCTTAAAAAGAAACCTATAATAATACCATATTTGATTTTGGAAGCGTGGCTGGAGTAGAAATTTATCAGGTCGTTTTTGTTGGTAGCTTTTCTGTAGACGTCAAAATCGAGTTTGTTGTTATTTTTGTGTAACATGATATGTAGGAATGAAAGAGTCTGATTAGATTCAGTTTCGAAGGTAAAATTTATAGTAGGTTCAATGTTATTGAGTTTGTTGACAAGATCTGCTATGTTTGTAGTTTCTGGATAGATTAGAAGGGAGTCGTCTATATATCTAAAGTAGGAGGAATTTGGTGAAACAATCTCTTTCCAGAAATTCTAAAAATAAACAAGCGGGAACGCCGCTGAGAGGCGATCCCACTAGTAAACCAAATTTTTGTCTATAAAAATGGTCATTAAAAGTGAAAAAACATTGCTTAGTAATTAGATTCCCAAAAATGACATGATATTTTCGTGAATAGCTACCGTCTTTGCTGTACTGCAATTGCTCAATTTTTGAAAATAGATCATTTTACGATCTTGGCTGATCGCGGCATTTAGTTAATAAAAGTCGTAGAAACCCATCAATTATCAGGCAAGTTGAGCAGTTTATGTCAGCTACCTTAAATAAACTATAAGAAAAAAGTGATTTTTAGACAAACATTTTAAAATAGAAGTACCGAGTTTTTCTAATTTATCACCAAAATCCAAATTAACTGATAAACTTTATCAGTAATACTCTAATATAAGTATTTATGTTAATTTTTTACATTGTTATCTAGATAAATTTCTGGATATTTGCAGCGATTTCAGTTATGAGCAGGGAGAACGATTCCATCAAAACAATGGGAGACAGTCGAACAAATGAATGATAACTGACTACTGCTGGATTATCAAAAGAACTTAAATAACATTGAACATGACAGACAATCACGAAAGGAAAATTTTTTACAATAGTTATTATGTTCACGAAGGTTTTATTTCTACTGTTAATTCGATAAATGATTTGATGAAAATAGTTGATAGTCTTGGTATATATGATCTGATTGTTAGTGAAAAAATAGTATTTCTCAATAAGCAAATCAATATATGTTGATTTAAATACGAATTGAGAGGTTTCTACGATTTTACTTTGAGAAATATTACCATCGGTCAATATCATATATACAGAATGAAATTTTTTTAACAAAAACTAGGCATTTCTGTACAGCAAAAACTGTAACTAACGAAGAAAAAGTAAAGTCATTTTCATATTCAGTGCCCTCAAATTAGCTAAACTTTTAACGTTAGTTTTAATCGCGAGAAACCTTTTTACTCTCCATTAGCATGACTGATGCGAGCCTTCAGAAGAGTGACTCATTGCGCCTTCCTGGGCTGGTGTGTCCGCTGCATAAAATGAAAATATTATATTGAATCAATTGCTAATTTGCTGCTAAAAAAGTCGATTCACTTTATCGTGTTAGACATATTTTCTCAAAAGAATCAATCTTAAATATTTATGAGTTTACCATCTTTGCATATTGTTGCTACATCTGGTTTTGCGCTTCTGCTATATATTCTTGATAATATTCAAAGACGAATCTGCAATTTTATTGGTCCTGACACGATATCTTGACTTCAGTCACTTTCAACGCAGCTTCCCTGTGTCTTTTGTATGAATTTTTCATGCCAATTGTTCCGATGAACTTTCTACTGTGGTACCTAGTATCTATGCATTTCGGCGAAGAAGTTCTCATAAATTTGGGGAAAAGGTTTTATCATTTTACAGTTGAATTGGTAAGATGTAACCGTAAGTTCTATGCTAATAGTTTCTTCTTTCACGCTTCTCTTTGTAGAACTATCTTACGGTTTCTTACTTTCTAATTTCAAAAATTGAACTGCAATGCCAATCGTTGTCTTCTATCTTCTTTTCTTTTCTTGTTCTGTCTCCTGAATAATGTGTTTTTCTCATATACACTAATGCTTAGTAACCGCTTGCGTCTTAGTGATTTATTGCCTTGCTGGGGGTGAACTGATTAAAAATGAAAGAGAAATGTATAGAGGTAAACATCGAGGGCGTTCATGAATAAGCTTAAAGCCAGTGATGACTACGCGTATCTACTTGATAGACACTAACGAGAAGAGAAATATGAGCAAAATAAGATAGATAAGAACGCATCTCGATAAATAAAAGTAAATTGTTTATAGAGAATAGAGTAAAAAGAAACATGTTTGTCTATCACTTAGTTTTGCAGCGTATACAGTGCAAGCTATGTGATGATTTACAGATCGCTAACCTCTCTCGGATGTGCGTTGTGGTACAGTGGATATCGGCTCGGAACGAGAAACCGGGGAGCCGAGATCGAATTCCAGTTGAATCCATTGTATTCACTTACGCGCAAATACCCTTGGGAAAGGTATTAATCCGTCTCTTCCTTCCAGTTATGGGTTAAATAGCAGGACAGACTGGGTTCTATAGCCTTGGTCGGCAACCAGTCTACCGCAGAAAGCAATGGCCAAGCGTGTATCACGTATGGCACTTAACTGACTGACTGAACCTCTCTCGTAATTTCCTAGCTGGATTTACGGCCACATTATAGCAAGGAGGAATTTAACTGACAACGTATCATATTAAACTTTCATGAAAATATCTGTAGCAGATTATCGACTACATTTATGCATCCTTAAATAATTATACGCTTATGACTGAATATATGTTTTATGTTTTCGCGTAATTGTTGCAATAATTATATTTCAGTGATTTATTATATTGGCTATTTTACAAGACATCTGCGTTGTGGTGTAGTGGATATCGGCTTAAAACGAGAAATCGAAGCGCCGAGTTCGAATTCTGGTTGAATCCATTGTATTCACTTACGAGCAAATACCCTTAGGAAAGGTATTAATCCGTCTCTTCACTCCAGTTATGAGTTAAATAACAGGACAGATTGGGTTTTATAGCCTTGGTCGGCAACCAGTCTACCGCAGAAAGCAATGGCAACCTACTGCGGGATAACCGTCTTCCCTGTCAGTCATGTCTCTTTCGAGACATGATCGCCCAAGCGTTTATCAAGCCATTTTACTGATTTTACAAGAACTGTAAAATACTATTTGCGTAAATTTGCTGTTGCTCCGTCTCTATCGATAACCAATGGATACCGGGTATAAATAGGAAAAATGCATAAAATGATAATAATTATAATAATAATAATACATTTCCACTTAAAAAAATGGATTTTAACCCCACTGTTCAGGCATTTACTTTTATAAATAGTGCTCGATACAAAGTAGAGCTTTATATTGTATATATAGCACAAAATTTTGTGTGTGTCTCTAACTCTCTTTATATCTATTTATCTATTGCTTGCTAGCTAGCTAGCTAGCTAGCTGTCTTAGTCGATTTATTACATAACTATCAGACTGGTCATAACTGTAATATTTGTGATAATTGTTTAGACATTTTTCTTACTTCGAAGTTCCTTTTATTTATTCCCAAGGAACTAATAATAATAATAATAATAATCTTGATAAAAAAGTTTTGTAAATCATTGGAAATGATTAAATATTACTTCTTCTGTTCATATAGATAAAAACACGGAAAGATTTTTACCCCATTTCTTTTCAAACAAATGAAACATCTCTTGATTAAAATCGGCCAAGATTCCATGTGTCATTTCTTCCTTTGGCTTTAATTTTCACTTTTTGTTCGCAGAAATCTTTCGCACTCTTTTTATCGATGATGATTCGACCTCAGTTTATCACAATTGCCGTGGTTTCTTAGCAGATGGCATACACCCAGAAAGAATTATATTAAACCTCTTCTATAATACATTTAAAAAAGAGTATGCGCATGCGTATTGGTGACAACGGTATGCAATTTTGATTTCTTTTTCCTTATCTATTCAACAGTTTAATCAAGCTGTAAGTATAAATGTTTATAGATTTTTACTAAGCTTAGCTTAGACTTTAATAAGTGAGGGAAGAAATAAGAAATAGAAAGAATGTGTTGCATCAGCCTTTCGGGCAGAACTGGTCATTTTCGTAATTTTTCTACTTTTTTTAAGTAGGCAAATACTTTTTGTCAGTTCGAACCATTTCAATGCTTTTGAATCTTTGACAAGATTAGTACATTGGGATTTTTCTTCACTATTACAGTAGGTTCTAAAAAATATTTCTGGGAATTTAAATAGCCAACGAGAACAATGTTGTACGGATTTTGACGCTATTTATGAGCAGTGCTCTTTATAAGCTAGTGTTCAAAGAGCTGGCAAGATGGTACCTTCGAAAGAGAGGATTTAGAGCAAGTTATTTTAAACAGGAAAATTTCCTTGGAAACAAAGTATTGAACTGTTAGGTAATATCAGTATTCCTATATGGCATTGAATGTTAACCAATCTCCTCACTGAGTTGCTTGAAACACTACAAATAGGATTCGACAGAAGAATACCATAGACCGAACCTTTAAATGGAAACAAAAGAGTACATCAGAAGGGAGACATTTGAAATTTCTAGGAAATTTCGAGGAAAGAGGGAGTGGAAAATTTGACACTCATGGGGCATACTGAAGGCAAAAGGAACAAAAGGAAAATAGTGCATAACCTACATAATAATCTTGTGTAGATATTTTCAAGAATATGATTTAGAAATTATAGCAAAACAACGAAATTTTATTAAGAACTACAAAGGGCAGGAAATTGTGAAGAGCCATGATCGTCAAAGTCCTGAAAAAGAGTGGCATATACAAGAAGAATTACCATAAATTCTTGGAGGAGTCGTTTTCAGTTATCTTTTACCCGGTTTTCAATATTGTTCTTCTTCTCATATTGGTACCCAAATTTAGAAAGTCTCGTTAGGTATAAAGAAGTGGGGTTTTTCAATGGCATTAGTGTAGAATGTCAGTGAAACAGACTAGACCGGAACTTGAACTTGTTTCGCGGATTCTACTCTCTGCGCCAATCATTGCGCATCGAATCCCGAACTACCGCCAGTCCCGATAAATCGGAGAGAATATTGAGCCTTAAACTCACGTCTGATCTCAAGTGGGACTCGAACATACGACTCATGGCAAGACGCAAGAAAAAATGGTCAGCTCCCTGTACCGTTCCAATAAGTACCCGACTCCATATCCTCTACCTTTACAGGAGCCATATCAGACCTAAAATAGAATACTGTTGTTATATTTGAGTGAAAGATACTCTGTTACACACCAGACTCGATAGAATCCAAAAGCATTTCCGAGTCCTTGTGGGTGACACCTTAATTTCAATCCCCCAGGTGAGATGTGGCAAACCTAACATTGCTCTATCCCTATTTCTATGTTAAGTGCTACATTCCTTTCTTCCGCCAAGCTTAACCTTTTCGGCTAGGACCCGCTATACCACTCAGATTGTAAGGAACTACCCACATTTCCTCAGTATGCAATTAGTGGGAAGTAATTTTTATACGAACAGCTTTTTCCCGTGAACCACTGTTCTCTGAAATAGTGTTTTCCCGATCACTATAATCTTAACCTGTTCAAATCTAGGGTTAATCGTTATATTCCTTTCTTATCCGCATAAACTGCCTTTTAATGTAATTACCTTTGTACAGGGTGAACCTTACTGTAAAAATATTCTAATGTATTTATGAAGTCTATCCGAAAGTTATCTAACTATTTATTATTAAGAGAAAGAATAAAAGATTACCTTGCCCAATGTCGGGCCTTAATCTCTCTCAAATTACTATCTTTGAGTCTCGAACAAGTCCCTTTAACTTTTCAAAATTTTCTGTAAAGTTTTTTTTTCGGAATTGCCATCAGCTACCTCCTTGCGCTCCTCTTAATTTTGTTTATACTTCAAATTTTCCTTTCAATGGCGATTTTCACTAAAAGTCGTTGTGAATTACCATTTTGTCTTGGAAAGACAGTATAGCGGTTCCCCGTTGGTTATTCCAGGGTTTTCAATACAGAGTTTTCTTTTTCCAAGACTAATTGCTGCGTAAAGTTAAATACCCAAATCTATCTTGTAAATTCACCTATAGCTTGTGGGGAAATGAGATAGGTCCATGATTTTGTCCAGAGCATTATTGTGAAAGTGAATGAAAAATACTGAGTCGGAACTTGAATTCAGCTCAACGACTGCATTTTTCGCACTGATAACCATTACACTACCCGTTTCTTTAAATCAGGCCTGTTTCTTTATTCGGCTTATTTTATTTTAGTTCAAAGTCTCAGTATTGAGGCACACAGTAAACAATCGCATTTACTACATTCTGGAAACTCACTTGATAACTATCCTAAAAGGCGCCATTTTTCATCTAGTCAATTTGAATGATAAATATACATTAAATAAATTCCCTTTGCTGACATAATAAATCGTATTTGTGCGTCAATAGATGAAGAAAAGAAAACAAATAAATTAGATATGTCTAATCACTGCCGAGATTAGCGGATTGTTTAAAGAACTGAAATGATTTACTTGGATGAGCTACGTCAAGCAACAGCCATCAAGGTTTTGCCAAAGAAAAAAATTCCCCCAAATCCACTGATGCCAAGAAGTAATGTTGATTTAAAGCGATGTGCTCTATCAGCTTTGTGTATCCATTGCTTTGTGTTATTTTTGTTTTATCTTCTCTCACATTTCATCCTTCCATATTTGCTTTCAATCAATCTCAATATGAGCATTATCTATCGACTTACATTGTTCGGACTGCTGTTCTCATCTTACCTATTTTTCATTACTGAATTTTAAATTTTCTTCTGACTTATACCCATGACTAGTTTTGTTGGACGAAAAGCTTGTCTCGGGTTTTCTTTTTTTTAAGCGGATCTTTTGATCTTTTTTTAAACCTTTTTTTATGTTTCAATTGTTTTAAAGCCATATCATTAAACTAAATTGATTTTTATAGTTCGTCATTTCTTACCATGGCCCTCCTCCTTAAGTATGTATTCATATTTTGCTGTACGAAAAAACACATATATATATATATATATATATATATATATATATATATATATAAACTTATTTATAAATGGAACTTTGTCTATGTGTGTGTGTGTATGTGTGTGTGTCCGTTACCTATAGACTCCGAAATGACCGAACCGATTTTCTTGAAAATGCACACAGTTGTACTATAAGCGTCTGTGAGTGTTCTTAGCTAGGTTTTGTGTCAAGATAACCCCGATAAATATCGAAAATCGATAATCGAAAAATCGGGTTATAGAAGGAGTGGTCCGATTTTAATTAAATTTGATACACTCATAGACAAAGACATATAAAACGATATTCAAAAGAAGTTTCAAAGTTGCAGTTCTTACAATATTGCAGAAAATCTATAATATATATAAGGTAAGATGTTTGTGTGTGTGTCTGCTTATCTGCCTGTATGTCTGTATTTTTTCAGCCTTTTTATTTTAGTTTTTGCATCGGGTTTGGTTCTAAGTAGGTATAATTGTAGTTCTTAGTCTCAGCCATGATACCATTTACTCAGAGGACTTATTTAGCCTTCAAAATTCAGTTTACCACGAAAAAATTTATTTGATATCGATACCAGAATGTGACTTACATCCATTCATTTTTCTTTCAGTCTACGGTTTCACTTTAACTGGAAACAACTATTGCTTTTTAGTCTTTTGGCCAACGCCCAAAGAACCTGAGCTCCAGGACCATGGATTAGTTTTAAAGCTTTCATTACACCCGAGCAATTCTGGGCTATACTGCTAGTAAATATATATATATATATATATATATATATATATATATATATATATATATATATATTATCCTACGTCTATAGATAATATGTATATTTATTAATATCTGCTTTATAGCTTAGGTATATTATATCGAGCACTCTTTTATTAGCAGCAGAAATATATGTATATATGTGCGTGTACTTGCATGTATATCCATATGTATATTTATTAATATCCATATCTATCTATCTATCTATCTATCTATCTATCTATCTATCTCTAAGTTTCTTCATCCCGTGTGATATCTTAGTTTGTACATTTCTATCTCATTTTCTTTATATCTACCTATCAATCGATCTATTTGTCTGTCTGTATCTTTATCTGTCTATCTCGGCCTGTCTCTCTATCTCATCCTGTTCACAACCACAAACCCACCCACCCACACACATACACACAAATATATATATATATATATATATATATATATATATATATCAATCTAGCTTGTTTGCTATTTCTTTAAATTCAAAAGAAAAGGACGGAGAAATAACTTTTAACTATCTATCATACTTGGGCACCTCGATGTGGTATAATGGTTAGCAAGCTTGTCTCGCTAGAATCATTACAATTGAGTAGCGAGTTTGATCCTCACTGGGTGTCTCTTACTTTCGGCCTAGTATCGCATCTTATTTACGCTTAGAAAATCACCATATCTACGTATCTCTCCATTATATATTCAATTCTTACCCGTGCTCATTCCTGTATTGTTTTTTTACATATCTTTCTTTTGCTTACAATCTAAAGCACAATCAATCGTTCCATTTCTCCTTCTACGCACACATAAGACAATTCTACTACAATGGCCCTCAGCTGTACTTTCCGTCGTCTGCTTTTTTTTTCTGCAACTCCTCTTCCAGTCTTAATACCGCACTTTTGTATCGCTCTTCATTCAACGTCTCTGTAAAGCGTCTTTGCATGCGTCCAAATCTTGACCATTAGCAGTTGAAATCAAATTACAAAACTCTGCCTTAACTGGTTTGCCCCCGGGTCGTCCACTGTTGTCTGAAAGCGTTAATATTCTTTGGAGCGATCTATAAAGTTCATTTCTTAGTTCGACTGGCACACACCGGACAATTCGTGGCGCCTCTCTTCAATGCATAACGATGTTTAAGCGTCGATCTCGAAACTTTCCAACAGGTAAGGTTTTTTTTTTTTTTACCTTTTCTGCTTATCAACAAAAATATTTTGACATTCTCTGTACATCCTTTTTCGATTTTCTTTTTATTCATCTTGTTCTGTTTTTCTTCATTTTCTTCCTTCCACCGACTCGTCGGATATCTCTAACTTCTCTGTCTCTTCTTGTTTTTTTTTATTTTTTCTTCTTTTATCAATTGTTTTTTTTTCATCTTCTTCATTAAAATACTCATACTTTTAAAATTCTTTATTCTATTTTTATTTCTTTTTCTTTTTTCTTTCTTCTTTTTCTTTCGTTCAACCATTTTTCGTTTTCTTTTTGTTTATTACCGTTTTCCTTATGATCATCTTTCTTTTTATCCTTCTTTTTCTGTTACTCCTCTTCCACGTACTTCTCCTTTTCTCATCATCTCCTTTCTTTTTTTTCTTCCTCCTCCTCCTCTTCCTTCTCCTCCGTCTTCTTATTCTTATTCTTCTGATTCTACTTATTCTAATTATTCTTCTTTTGTGACATTTAACCACTCTCTTTTCTATTTCTTAAAATTCTTCTCGTTGTTCCTTCTTTTTAATTTATTTTTTCTTCTCATTCTCTTTCTCATTTTTTCCTTTATGCATTCTTTCCTCCTCTTTCTCCCTTTTGCATCCACTTCCTTCTTTAATATTATTTTCTTCTTTCTACTTCTTCTTGATTCCCATTTCTTCTTCTTCCTTTTTTTATCCTCTTTTTCAAATCTACGTTTTTTCTCGTCATCTCTCGTTGTCTTTAATGTTTTCATTGACTTATTCAAACATTCTGCCATTTTCTTATTTCTACTACTAACCATTCTGTTTCATTTCCTTCCACATTTTTCTTCTCTCTCCCTCTCTCACCCACTCACTCACTCACTCTCTTCCAATCAATCAATCAATTTGCATTCAGAATCAATCATCTTATTCTCAATCCTAAACTTCAAAAAGACGCATCAAATTTACAGTCTTGAACAGAGAAAGTTTGAAATTGAATCATCCATTCTAAACTTTACGGCCGAATCTTTCTCCCTTGTTAATCAAGCCAACATACCCATCCCTTAAAATGCACACATAACTGAGCAGAATGTCTGGCTACCAATGCCCACCATTCTGTGAGCTTCCGGTTCCTGATCAGCCTTCGTTACTTCCGTTCGTTTACTATTAGACAGACATAGTTCCTTGTCCTTTCAGCCAGAATGCCGCTTCTTTTCACTGGTCAATTGCTGATCGATAGTTAAACAATCACCTAAGTAGAACACCGAGGAAACAAGGCAGATTGAATTTCCTTGCCGGTAGGATCGACTCACTCAAAACCGGCGCCATTTTGTCTTATGAAAAAAATGCAACTTTATATTTCCATCGACATGTAGGTTCTCTACCATATACACACTTGCGTATATATATAAGGTGTCCCTAGATTTTTAGCCAACATTAGGGTAACGATAGGAGTAGTGCGATATATATATATATATATATATATATATATATATATATAAGGGAGAGATATATTCCTCTTTCCTTTGCTCAGATGCTATGGATAAATTATCATCTAAATTACAAAAAACGAAAAAGAAAAAGAACTCTCATATCTCATTTTAACAGATATATTTATCAAAATTACGCAAAAATAAATTCAAATACTAAAGAGTAAATTTATTCAATAAAATCGCCATTGACTTCCAGACGACTTTGGAATCTGTTACAACTGATCTGGCCAGTTTCCTTGTTTAAGTTGGCGAATTTTTGCCATAATCCTTGCCTTGACCGTTTGATATTACAACTGCTCAACTGCGTCCCACCCATAACAATCTACGAGGTGCAATCTGGAGATTTAAGTGGTCAGATGTAAGGGTTCATGTAACTTCAGAAATTGTCTGACAGTCATGCTTGTGTTCTGCTTGTGTAGCATGTGCAATTTCCTGTTGCCAGATATAGTTTTTTTTTTCCGACAGCCACCCTCTTAACCTAGGGCACCACTACCTCCTTGATGCAGGCCTTCGTGTGGAGTCTGAGTCCTTGTAGGAAAATGAACGCCATCACTAGTCACCACGCCAAACACCTTCGTAATCACCATTAGACTCATCCAACTCTTTTCGAATCATCTGTCGTATGACTGTCGTATGACTGACACCCAAACACATTGAAGTTTTCATATTAGAGCATTTTGTATGAATGCCAAGCAGTACAGCATACCTTTTCTAAATTTCTGGCGAAGTTAACTGCATCTTAGCAGTCTTTTCTCACAGACGGCCTTACTATCAAAAACAAACAACGCGCCTGCGCGAAATTAAAATATAAAATGGCGACAATGTAACTATCGCATCCTATATATATATATATATATATATATATATATATAGCTAAACTAAAGAGCCAATGAACCTACCAAGGTTTCACCTAACCGGATCTTCAGAGAATGTTGGCTAACCTTCCCTGAAGACCCGGTTAGGTTGGCTCTTTAGGTTAGGTATTTACTTTGTTTGCTCTACTTGCATAGTGAGCGCTTTTTTTTTTTTGTTTAGGTTACTCGTCTCGGGTTTTTTTCTTTGGGCTGCGTACTTTGACTGATGTTCAAGTGCTTAGCTCGTTCTTTTTTTCTTGTCAACTTTTCCTTCCCGCGTATGTACTCGGAGGGTTTTTCGAAACGATTATAGCGATAAGTTTACATTTATAAATATATATATATATATAGTCATCCGAAGTATATATATATATATATATATATATATATATATATATAGTCATCCTAAGTATAATATATATATATATATATATATATATATATATATATATACGTCTGTTTGTATGTGTATGTCTTAATGAATATCGCAAATACCTTTCAGAAAGGTATTCATCCATCTCTTCGTTTGCCTCTAGTTATGGACTAATTAGTAGGATATACTGATCACTTTAGCTCTGGGATTGCAGTTACTCTAGGAGAAGGTAAACTCAGAACATAAAACCTGAAGAGCGTTTGGAGACATTGTGACATACGATGTGCATCAGGACTTTGCATTTCTTTTTTATGAAAGTGTGATTTGTATTGCTTAGCATTTGTATATTATAATCAAAATCATATCTGTGCAGGTATTGAGATAGATAGATAGATAGATAGATAGATAGATAGATAGATAGATAGATAGATAGATAGATAGATAGGTTCTCAGCAAAGAATAAATGTTATGTTACCTTTTTTCTTTTTTCTGTCTTAAACCTTTCTTTGAGGCAAGTAAGTATATATATATATATATATATATATATATATATATATATATATATATATATATACGGGCGTTTGAACATTTTATCTGAATATTAATTTAATGTTAAATGTCGATCACAACGGAATCTAGTGATATTTACATGCAAATTCTTCAACCAAAAATGACTTATTACCAAAAAAAGAAGGGAATTGTAATTACGACCCAACATTCCTACTAGTTCCTTGTCTCGGCCACAGACCTTCTCATACATAGCACGTAAGCGCCATTGATATTCACTGTCGGCAAAACTTTCGATAAGGAATCCACCCAAAACCTTGCCAGTCTAAATGCATGAGTTCAATAATCTCTTCCTCTTTAAGTTCTTTATTCTTTTAACTGTTTCATGTTACCATTGTTTTTATTTCTCTTTTGAGATTAGTGTGCATATATATATATATATATATATATATATATATATATATATCACAGAAATAGCGGTTGTTCCAACGAAAAAATTGTTATAGAAGAAAAAGTGTGAGAAGCCGTAAACGTTTTGTTTAAAGTGTAGATTAATTGTCGCTATTATTATTATTAATATTACTTGCTTTTTGTATGATATATTAAGTGTCCATAATGTTATTTGTGTTGCTACACGTGTTTCGAGTCTAAAGTTGATTCTCTTCAGGCGAATAAACTTGTGAGATCTATTTGTTTTTCTGATGGTCAATGTATCGTGAATAAATAATTAAATCAGGTGGTGGGAAGGTCAGAGAGTTCATATGCGTGCATGCGTATTGGGTTTTGTTTTGTTTTTACACTCGCACGTTAATTTTCTCCTGTCACCTTCGTTGACTCTAAAAACTGTTTTCACTGACTTGCGAAATTTGATTTCGTTTTTATATTTCAAAATTGTTTTCAGCAGTTTTTATTCAATTCTACACACTGGGTCATCTAGATCATTTAAGTGTTTTTGGGAGATACTATTTGAATTTAGTTTGTGTGTGTTTTCTGGGTGGGGTTTTCGCGTTTGAATTTCATGTGTCTATGTGTGTGCCTTAGGTTTTTCATGTTGTTTTGTTGAGGGAAGACTTGCATATTTTATAAATATTTCTTCCTGTATCATTAGGGTGTCATAATCAGCATTTTGGTAGATGAGCATTACTCTGAATTTGCCACCACTGCATTCATGTAAACGTTGGGAAACGTACAAATTTCCCGTTATTGTCTAGTTTAATGTTACTTCTGTGCAAAGCTACTCTTTTAGTCAAGCTTTGTGTCGCCTCCACGTATATTTTTGCGCTTTTCATCGCATTTTAGAGCATAAATTATGTTTTTAGGGTTTCAGCTGAGATTTGTTTTTATTTCGAATGTAAATGTGTTTTCGAACTTGAAGTGTTTTCCTTCTATTATTATGTTGCATAGCCAACAACATTTTTGTGGCATTTTATGACCCCTCTGTGTTGTGTGTTGCTCGAATTTTGATGAGGTTAGGATGTTTATTAAATTTGGGGATTGGCGTGTGCTTTTAATTATTTTAGTTGTCTTTAAGATTTTCTTTATTTTATCATTTTTGTTGAGTATTCTATGTGTCTTGATCTTTGTAAATAATTCTGGGTTGCTTTTGTTGTGTGTGAAAACGTATGCTAGAATGTTTTCTCCTTTTTCTTGTTTTTTTTTTTTTTTTTTTTGATTCCGGAGAGATTCTAATGGTATTTCTTCTGCTAGTTGGAAACCCTTGCTTATTAGTGGAGTGGGGTATCCTCATATTTATAGTGTTTTTCATAGTTCCTCAAGGCATATTTTAAGAAGGGTTTCGTCAGCTATTATTGTGCAAATTCGTCATGCTAGTGAATAGGGGATGGATTTTAGACCACTTTTAGGGTGGGGTGACTCGTGAAATGGAGGTATTTTTGGGTGTCTATGGGTTTATGGTAAATATCTGTGGTGATGTATATATATATATGTGTGTGTGTGTGTGTGTGTGTGTGTGTGTGTGTGTGTGTGTGTGTGTGTGTGTGTGTGTAATGTTAACAGGCATCTGTACTGTTTACCTGCATAATAATTCTCTGATTCTTTTTGTCCAGAGAAACCATAAATATTATTCTGGCGACCATTGTGTTTTCTTCATCAATTACACATGCTTCCTTCTACTTAACACCTTTTAGTATACGCTTAATGGTCTCTTTCTTATCGGCGGGAAGTAGGAAGGAGCCTTGTTCTTGGTTTTTCTCATTCTTACTTAATTCCGTCGAGTTAATTCTGGGTTCGATTCGTCTTGAAATTATTTTTAAACATGATTTTACAACGCATTTCGTTTTTTTAATTTTCTTCTCAACTCTGCAGTCGAATCTTCCTGCAATTTCAACAATTATCACCCATTTAGTAGACTCTTTCCTCTTTCTTTTTCTTTATTTTCTCTTTAATTTTATTAACTCTTCAGCGATTTGTTAAGAAATATTGAATCAGTTCAAAAATTTGTCCAGAACAACCTTTCAACTTGTGAAGACCAATATGCCAAACTCTGTCAAATGCCTTCGAGATCGCCAAAACAGCCCGAACTTTAACTCTCTTATCTAGAGTTTCATAAACCATTTCATTAATAATCGTTAATACATCATCAAACAGAAACGAAATCCATGCTGCTTATCTGAAAGAAAACCCTACGAGGTGAGATGCTTAACGAGGTGAATTATTTAGAGCAAAAGGTACTTTTATAAAAAGTGGTAGAAAGCGAATAGCTCGATAGTTAGAAGGATCAGACGACTCGGTATCAGGCTATTTATTGTAGAGTTTAGGTAGAACAGAAACCATTTTTAGGGCAATTGTTTAAGAACTATTTGAGGGATACCCTCAGGTTTACATGATTTGTAGGGATCCAGTTAAGAGATAATAGCAGAAATCATGAGCAAAGTTATATGCATATCACGCCAGAGACATTCAGTTCTAAGATAGACAAAGACACTCCAGAAGAGCCAAGAATAAATTTTGAAGAAAATATGCGAGCAAAACATTCTGCTTTATAAGTAAAATATGTTAGCACCTCAAATCGAGTATAGCGATTAGTGATAGAAGACACACTCTTATTTAAGACAATATTACTGATCCGCCAGTAGTCATGAGAGTTAAACTTCCGGAAGGCTATTTGAGTAAGGCTCCGTTGGTCAGGGTTGACCATGGGTAGCATCCTAGTTGTCTGCTTGATTGGAGCATCGGCGTCTGCGATTGTAGAAACCGATGCGGGAATGACAGTTTTTATTGCAGAGTCTGCATTTATGTTTTGTTTCTGGTCCGTCGAAGCTGTCATTTTGCTTCCTGCGAACTCGACTCTTCATAGCGACTTGTGTCAGTTGCTTCTCACTTGATTTTAGTTGTGGGCCAGGGTTCCTCTCCATTTGAACCGGTTGACTGATACGCTCTCCCATAACTCTGACTTGATACCCAAAGCTTTCATATTATGTTTTATGATGTCACGATACCGCAGTTGTGGCCGCCAAGTGGGTCTTCTTCCAGGGGCCAGCTCTCCATACAGGAGATCTTTTGGAATGCGACTGCCTGGCATGCGGTGGGCATGGCCTAGCCAGCGGAGTCTGCGCTGTTTAAGGAGTGTGAATATGGTAGGCAGACGGCTCGAGACAGGACCGCAGTGTTGGGCACCTTGTCTTGCCATGAGATTCCCAATATACGTCGGATACTTCTCAAGTGGAAGGTGTTCAGACAGTACCTAAATCTCTCAGTAAACGGAGACTTAGGCCGCTTGAGCAGACATGTAAATTTCAGATATAGCTAAAAATATATTTGTAAAAAGACAATATGTATAACAACAAAAGAAAAACTTGCCTTGGCCGATGCGTTTCGTCAGTTGATGAACTTTATCAGGGCAAGTGCAAAGAATTTATTTTGCAACGAATATTTATAAGCAAAAGTAAAAAAAATATGGTTAGTTTTTTTACAAATCGTTAAATATAAGATCGCTCATAATTATACATCAGACTAACTGAAATTCAAGGTAAATTATGGAGGAGGCTAAGTCATGCAATTTAATGTCTAATAAGCCAAAGTGAGTAAATGTTGTTGATTTTTTTTAAATTAATATTATTTTTGTTTGGGGTTTATATATATATATATATAATTATCCGCAGACAGATCTGTTTCGCTGTATCACATCTCATCAGTACGGTTAGTCATCCGATTGCTTTTAGCCATAATTGAAACCCGACCGAATTGACGTCAGTCGGCGAATCTACCTCTGATCTATGGTCGCTCGGTAGACTTTTAGCGTGTCATGTACAATGGGCACACACCAGTAGCTGAGAGTGTTCCAATTCATTACTGAATGAACGATAAGTAGATGCTAGATTAGCTACTGTTTTTTCAAAGCCTACCATTCTTCCAGAGTGCTCAATCAGGGTGTGAGAGCATAAATAGTCATCTGCAAACAGATCTGTTTCGCTATATATATATATATATATATATATATATATATATATATATATAATCAGCATATGCTTGGTTTAACGCATGGGTACAGGTATAAGCCACTTAGTGGACTCATTATACTAAAAATTACTAGTAGCACGAGATTTATAAACGTCTCTTTATAGAATCCGATCCCATGCTACCACATTGCGTTTTATTTTATTTATTTTAACAGAGTAGAATTTACGCACAAAGATGCATTCGAATAAATTATCTTTTTTTATTTTCTTTTTTATTTCTTTTTATTTATTCATTATTTTTATTTACAAAACTTGGGTGCTTGAAAGTTTTTAATAGCAATTAAGTGAACAGGTCAGGTGCGGACGTTCAATTAAAATCAATCACAATTAATTGATGGAGACTGACTGATTTTATTTCAAAAATTGGTATTGATGACCGAAAGAATTATGAAAATAAAAAAAGCAAAAAATATCGTTGCTTCACTGATGCAGATTTATATATATATATGCATATATGCGTGTTTATGCATATGCAACTGCTTTCATATATTTATGTCTGTGTATGTGTTCTGATTGATTGATTTGTTTTTTTAACGCCTGGTCATCTTTTGCATATTTTCAAAACCAGAAAATATTTTTACATAAGAATTCTTAGGAGATAATGATGATTTACTGATGCAAATGTTACTAATTAAACCATAGCTAAAAAAGCAGAAATGGATTCATACCCTTCTCAAGAGTATTTTTCGTCAATGAATATAACGAACCCGAGTATAATTAGAACTCGGTTTTCTTCAAATTTCGAGGTTTATCAATTACATCACCCATACATCCAAGTTCATAGTACCTGGTATTGTTAAGATATCCCCTATCAAGTTACTGACGTTGCTTAACTTCGCTGATCATACGGTAATCAGTTTCCAACGTGGCCCTAAGGATACATGTGTGTGTGTGTGTGCGTGTGTGTGTGTGTGTGTGTGTGTGTGTGTGCATTATATGAAAGTGAAAGAATCAGTAAGGTAAACCATACTGTTCAAGCATTTACTTTTATTAATACTGCTCGATAGAAAGTAGAGCTTAATTTATTTTAAACTATCACATGAAGAAGAACAGTATTGTTCTGAAACATGAACATTTTTCGTGTAGTGATATGATGCTTTTATAAACCATTGTAATAAAAAATACAATATATATAATATATATATATAGTTAAGTGAACAGATCTATAATATTATTATTCAGGTGTTAATAAAACAATGCTCAATGTAGTATGAATAGAGCTATATATATATATATATATATATATATATATATATATATATATTATTAATTATTACGTTAGAACATGTACAAAATTGCACATTTTGTTTCGACATTGAAAGAACAATGTTTCATCAGGTAGTCAGGTAGTTAATAATGATGGTAATAAGCGTTTTATTGAAAAACAAATTCAAGAAAACACCACTTATTAAGACGTGGTGGGTTTTTTTTTTTATTATTATTAAAGAAAAATTTGCACTCTCAATAATAAAAATAATAATTATTTAAAAATTTTGAATAATGTTCTGACGGAGCGCTTGCAGTTAGTTGTCAAGATTCTGTCTGGACCAAAGCCAACTTTGCTGTGTAGGACCGAACAATTCAGAGCAACCTGTATCTGATCTGCGTGATCATAGAAGACGAACGAGAAAACGCCCTGATCAATTTGGCGTTCAAGGCGTTCAACGGAGCCAAACATCGATACCTGGCATCTGTGCTGCAGGCCGCCGCATTCCTACCCAACTTGTGCAAGTGGATTAGTCTACTCTATCGCTCCCCAAGTTTGGTGGTACAGGCAAACGAGTAGCGGTCGGGTGCCTTGCCGCCGTCACGGTTGGTTCATTGCTGTTGTAACTACTTTAATTTTTGGCATTGGAGCCTCTCCTGCAACGGGTAGAAGGACAGGGTATGCAGTCCAGTCCTATGCCGATTACATATCCGTTTTCGTGTTGTACCGCAGACTCATTGCAGTGGTGCAAAAGGCGCGTGAACGGTACGAGAAGGTAAGGGATAAGATTAACCGCAACAAAACTTCCGGCTTCCAGTTGTGTTATTGGGGGATGTTGCTGTTTCGAGCCCCTTCAGTTGGATTGACGGTCCAGTCTGGTTCTTAGTTCAAATCGGATCGTCAGCTGAAAAAAAATTGGTCTGAGGTAGAGGCAAAGGTAGGAGTGGCTGTCCGGACTTGGCCTGATGTGAATTTCAGGGCAGGCTTGGCAAAAATGTTCAATTTGCACTGGTGTGATTGTGGCTTAAAGGAAAAGGTGCGCCCGTTCTAGGAGTGAGTGGTGAGAATCTTTCGGGAAGAATACTATTCTCAACAGGATCTGATTGGATTCTTTGGGCATCAACTCAGGATGAAGATTAGAACTTTCGCCATATTTCAGCAAAAGATAGGTGCTAATGGTTCGCGTGAATCTTGATTTCTTTTTCTTGTATCCTAAAGTCACAACAAGACAGGCACCATCCCTGGTCAAGCTAGTCTCTCTTGATTCACATATTTAACGTGAGTGATTGTAGTTCCCGGACTAGTCCTGACATTATCTTTCGTTATGGTCCTTGTCAAGATTCCAAATATCCCCATTTTTTATTTTTTTATTTTTTGTTTTCGTTTACCTTGAATGAACGAGACTTATATTTTGCCCAATTCCAATTTGTTTCTTTCACTCACCCGCCGCTATTGAATGGTCTTCTTGATTCTGCTTGTCAGCAGAATACAGTAGCCGCTGTTGTTTTTTGAAGAGGACGGGAAATACTAACATAGTTTTTTCCTTTGAATATCTCCTTTGCTTTTAATTTTTATTATTGAGTTCATCTCCCTCATATTTCACGTGTTATTTTTTTTATTTACATATTTATAACAAAATAGTAAAATAAAAATAAAGAAAAATACATTTGTACACGTGAAGAACTTTTTTAACATCATGAGCATTTTTGTAGGATCCCCGCCATGTCAAGATGTGGTATTGTGGTATATGTGGTATATAGAGAAGGATGGGTTCTTGTGGTAATTGAGGAAATTGTTAGAGTGAATGGGTCGCGCGTTGGATTAGCTTAGTGTAGAATAGATAACTTGTGCCACGATAACTTGTAAAACATC
The DNA here is from genome assembly GCA_037127315.1 of Ascarosepion bandense. NCBI lineage: Eukaryota > Metazoa > Mollusca > Cephalopoda > Sepiida > Sepiidae > Ascarosepion > Ascarosepion bandense. The sequence goes on from JBBBDQ010000355.1 coordinate 571,966, forward strand.
TTGTTACTAAATAGTTATGTTCTTTCCTGCCTTGAAGTCAAATCGTTGCAATCGCTTGTGTATTAACACATTTTTATTTTATGAACATTTTACCTTATTACTGTTTCTTTACCTTGCATGTATCGTTTGCTCAATATTATTTCTGTTCTGTTCTCTTCTTTCTTTTATTAATTGTTTTTATCTAAAACTGTCAATTCTATTTGTTGGACGTTTCTGCTAATTGCATTTAACCACGGCCAATTATTACTACAGGTTATGGTCCCATAAAATGGCTCTATTTAAAAGGTGACGATTCCAAAAATGAACTGTGGGAAGTATTTTTTTAGGATACATGAGGACTAAAAATTACACGAAACGATCTTGGAACCAAACGATCGTCCCTATATACGAAGATTACATCAGAAAAGAACGTAAGTTACGTAACCCTCTTCCTCGAATGGTTTTTGAGCCTTGTAGAGAGTGAAAAAGTCTTCACTCTGCACATCTTAGTTTGGTACAAAGCCACAATGAAGCACTGTTTGATACACCGTCAAACAATTTATGACAAGAGTAGAGTTAGTATTCTTCTACAGTAAGGGATGGCTATATTAGAGGTTCTGGTTCACTCTACAAACAATATCTTGCGAGTTTCGCTCTCTATAAAATTGCTCTACAGTATGTATTTTTGTTGAACGTCATGCTTTTAAAGCGACCGAGAAATATCTTATGAAGTTACAGAATGACACATCTTCATCAGAAGTTTTTTTAAAGTCTTAATGATTTAATATTTTCTCTTATTTTTTATATAAATTTAACAGAAAGGTGTAACGTTATTCAGCCCATCCAAAAAAAGTTAACTAATGAGAGTAAATCACATTTTCAATTCAAAGAATTAATTTTATCAAGCGCCAACATCAATACAATACGAAATTAATTTACAACTGATTTAACCCAATTCACTTACGCAATTCTTTCTCACAAACGATGGCACAGGCATCATGAACACTTCCCCTCCACCTTTAGAGTTGCAAAAATTGGATTCAAGGAAAACAAAAAATATACAAAATAAAGAAATTGCTCAAAAACATGGCAGAATTTAAATTTACTTTCGATTTGTCCTTCGTAATTTATTCTCCTTTAATTTCAACAGAGTAAATGAAGGGAATATTATGAAGGAAAATTATCCGAACTGACTTTTGATGATCATTCTTTTACTTTTTGTTTCTCTCGGCAGTTTCTTGGGTTGGACACGTTTTCATTGATCGGACTTTTACTTCATTTATTCATTCTGAGGTTTGCCTCTAGTATTTTATTTAACTAGGGAAGTGATACACGCCATCAAAGAACTGATATCGTCACTTATTTTACCCATATCCACATGACTTCAATTTAAACTGGCAGCTTTTTTTAACATATACAAATAACAATTAGAAATTATATATATATATATATATAAAGAGAGAGAGAGAGAGAATGTCTTACCATTCTGTGGGAGGGTATTTCTGGGAAGTGAGTTCGATTCTTACTGTGTGATCCAGACTTTTGACCTTGTGCAACTTCTTAACTACTCTTAGTAAATCACAATGCACATCCGCTGCGAAATACCTGCCATGTAATGGTAAGACATTAATTAGATGAAGAAAACATTGCAACTGATGTCTTACTATTATGGGGGGAGTTTTCTTGCTGTACCCTGTACATATAGTTATTGAGATTCTTTCGTTCTCTATGGAATACTGGGATCTTTTTAGATTCGCACCCGAAAACAAGACAATAGTAGGAATTTGTATGCACAAATTCACTTTCACAGGTATACACAATTCACTTTTTTATTATAGTGCGAATATATATATATATATATTTCCCTTATCCCTTCTACATCACCCCGTGTATCATGTTCTTTTCGTTTCTCACTCAACCTTAGCAACTATCATGGCACCTGCATTCCCATCATTCTCTTGTCCTTTCTCTGCCACCCTCTGTAACTGATTCGTCTTTCTCTTCGTTCTCCTCCTGCTTAAACTTTTTACTCTTATGTAGCCCCCTGCGCATTAGTGGCGGAACCAATTAATATATATATATAACGATGAATTTTTCTAATATTATATGAGATATATTTCATTGTGAAATAAAAAGAATGTTATTTTATGTGATCTAAATCTGGTATTGATCCCTTTTTTTCGGAGAAGTTCCATCCTATTCAAAAAGTGTTTTCAAAATCAATCTCGATGTCAGATAAGCCACAAATTTAGTGTTACAATATGCCATTAACAAGAAAGCTCTTGCAGTTGAGCTATAAGGTGCCCAATCTGGTACGACGCCATAACGGTTCAGTTTATCCATTTGACACCAGTGATTGAAAGGTGTAGAAATGCCCCTTCTCAATCCTGTTTAATTGCCAGGTCTTCACACGTTTATTTCATTGACTGTTATCAGAACAAAATGACGTCGAACAGCGAATAGGAAAAGCAAAGAGGTTGGTCGTAGGAGTTTTCAGTGGTTTTTGCATCTATCGAAATATGACAAATATCGAAAATCGATGCTTGGTTAATTATTCTTATTATCTTTAGACAAATATCATGTCGGTCTGCCACCTATAATGAAAACATTGTAGGAGGACATGGAGGTGGCAGCAATTATTCGTTAGTTTAATAACGCTGTTTCCCCGGGCAAGGAAATAAAGAAGACATATATATATATATATATATATATATATATATATATATATATACTGTTAATTTAGAAGACTGTTTGAAGCTAAAACTGCTGACTTTCGGTGGTTTACTGCTATAAAAGCATTTAAGGCAAGCAGACTTTGCAATAAAATGTTTGATATGGAGAGAGAGAGAGCATTAATAGACTTAATATAATAGAAAAAAATTGTCACTTAACTGATCGGCATCACTTCCGTCATGGCGACTTCAAAGTTTCGTGTTCTCACTCATCAGGGCTTGTCCGGTTTTTCTGCTGGTATTTTTCAATCTGGGTGTGTTTATATACTGTTGTGAAACAGGTGTTATTTGTTACTTTTGTGCGTAAGTTTGTGAGTGTGTAACTTTCTCCGCTTGATGAATGTCATATTATCTTTTTTATTTCTTTTTTTTTTCTTTTTCCACTTTCTTCAATCATCTTCTGGTTTTCTCCTGATTTTTAAAGAGTGCTGGATTTTCGTTGTTTTTCATTCTTTGTTTCTTTATTTTATCATTATTGATAATATTATATATATTATATGAATACTCGTGAGTGTGCATGCTGGCGCCCGTGTATTTGCGTATGTGTATTTTTGTGTTGTAATTATGTCACCGAATGTTGTTTTTTTTATATTGTGGTTGGTGTATGTATTAGTTTTACGTTTGTATTAGTTTTACGTTTGTATTAGTTTTACGTTAGCAAGTTTAGTGGTGGAGGGGATTAGAAATTTGTTTGTTATTGTTATTCTTTTCTAATTGATTTTTGTTTAGTATTGATGAGGATAAGGTGGGTTTTTAATAGAATTGAGTTTTATATTGTAATTATTTGTTTTGTTTTTATTAATATTGAATGGAAAAAGTAAGTTTTTATGAGGACCTTGAATAAGTTCTCACTGTTTTCTAACAGATGGTGTTCCCAGAACTGTGTAGTTTCAGATGGTCACGCAGCTATAAGGAAGTAATATAAGCAAGCTTGAAATTCAGTACATATCATTTCGCCGAAGAGTAAACAACTTTGTTTTTCACAGTCTTAAGTATGTTGGATTTCGAAAGTATATTTGCGGAGAATTTTACTGCACTACTGTATTCAAAAGAAATCTAAAGCTGAAGCACACATAATACTTGTTGAGATTTTCGGTGACCATGTTCTGGCGGAAACAACATACAATGATTGATTTAGACGCTTTAAAAATAATGATTTTGATATTGATATAAAGAACGCTCTGGCGCACCGAAAAAGTTTGAAAACGAAAAATTAGAGGCATTATTTCATGAAGACTTACGACAGACAAAAGCTGAAATTGGAGACTCATTAGGAGTTTATCACAACAGTTTCAAAACGTTTTCCTGAAAGCATCGGGAATGATTTAAAAAAACAAGGACATTGGGTACCGGATGAATTGAAGCCGAGAGACATCGAATAGGGTTTTGTCACGTGTGAACAGCTGCTTCAACGGCAAAAAAGCAGGTTTTGTTTTTACATCGTATCGTCACCAACGATGAAAAGCGTAGAATATCGTGGGGCAAACCAGGCCATGCATCAAAGCTGAATATCCATGGTTCGAAGCTTCTGTTCTGCATTTGGTGGGATCAGCTTGGTGTAGTTTATTATGAGCTGATCAAACCGATCGAAACCATCACAGGAGAGTACAAATGATGCGTTTTAGCCGAACATTGAAGAAAAACCGGCCGCTATATGAGCAGAGACACGACAAAGTACAACATGACAACAGTAGGCCACATATTGCAAAAACCTATTTGGAAACGTTTGAATGGGAAGTTCTAACCCACCCACCGTATTCACTAGACATTTCCCCTCTAATTATCACTTGTTCTGATCGGTGGCACATGGCCTGGCTGAGCAGCACTTTCAGATGCCACAAAAATGGGACGACACGTTGTTAGCTTCAAAAAACGTGTCGTTTTTCTGACGTGGAATTCAAATGCTACTAGTGTTATATATTGCACCTGAGAACCAAAATATCTATCGTCTTCACTAATAAACAGGAGCACGAATATATAAAATTATACAATTATATTTAGATTCTTCTTCTTCGGTGACGTGGTGTAGCATAGGAGATGGTCGGAGAGATAGCACACACGCATACGAAGACATTTGACTGGCTGACTGGTTTTCTGGTTGTTCTCTACACCTTCTCGGCTGGATCTCTCTCTCTCTCTCTCTCTCTCTCTCTCTCTCTCTCTCTCTCTCTCTGATCTTTCTCTTATATAGCCGAGTTTCTCTTGATTGCATCATATTTACCACATTGTTTATTATATTCGAATTATTATTATTATTACTTTTGGTCACCGCCTTTCCATGGTTTATATTCTCTGACCTTGAAACACAACCACACTCTCTCAATGTAAAGCTAGCCTTGTATTCTTAATTTTCTTACTTTTCCCCAAATAATATTTATTCTAATGTAAATAAACTTTTGTTTTTATATTTTCTGATCTTTGAGAACAGCAATTTCATTTGTGACTTGTTGTTGCATTCTTGACTTTCAAAACAATATTTATTTTTTTTATAGTTTGCCAGTCTGCATTTTTGCTGTTTAATAACAGCTGCTCAATGTAAATACACTTCTGAGTGAAATTATACACTGTGGTCAGAGAATATATAACACTAGAAAGATTAAAAAAAGCAAGGGCCAGTGATAGACTGTATTTCAGTGACATGGTTCTTACTTATTTTTTAAATAAAACAATATTTTTTATGAAAAATCAACGAGAACTTATTTAAGGTCCTAATAATTAGAAAAACTGCTCGCCTTAAAAACTTTATCTTACAGACTTGTCCTGGTAAAACGTTTTGGTAACTGTGGGAAATAAGTTGAAATTCGTTCTTCTACATTGATACGATTTAACGAATTATATTTCTGGAATATTCAATTAATACGTAAACCACGCGATAAATGTCTTTCACATGCTAATGAGAAAGTAAAATCCATCTTTAAAGAAAAGAAAAGAGAAGAAGAAACATAATTTTTCATGTTTATTCTCCCCGTTATCTTTTTCTTTCTAGATTCCCTTCAACTAAAACTGCAACTTCTTCCATCCGATCTCATCTTCTTCGACTTAAGAATACTTATTTTTTCAATCTTAAAAAAAAAGGCGACAAGAATGACAGAAAGCGATAACACGGAATGATAAAACGCGTTAAAAATATCTTTTCATGAAAAGCAGACCAACGGCTAAAATCTGCCAACACCTATTGAATTCTTACGCATGATTTATTGTGAGCTTTCAAATTTGATCAATGCTCCAGTTCCTCATATGCAATTTATCGTCTACTTTCTGACCTTCAAAACCTTTTGCACAAATGAGGCTCGCATGTTGTCACCGAAAGTAAACACAAACAAAACGAGCGACTTGCATCAACTTTAGAACTTCAATAATTTTTCTGATTGTTGTCAATATTTATTAACTCTATCTTAGTCTGGCATAAGGTTTTAAATACGGATCAGCCAGGACTGATCATACCCATTAAAATATTAATAGTCTCACAGGTTAACTTGTTATGCATCAGTTTGGTAAAAGGACACCAGGGTATGGACACTTAGGAGTGGACTCACAATACTCGTGACGGCCATTGATATTTCATAAACTTAACATATTGTTACCCGACCCCAGGTAAGGGCTATCTAGTGAAGATCAGACTCAAGACAATATTCTGCTCCGATAAACTGGATGAGGCGCCTCTCTTTTGGCTAAAAGGTCTCATTAGTTTTATAGAATTAAAAAGTTTTCCTCGTTATCCGAAAGTAGAACTCTAGCAATATGAGTCGGCAGAGGTCTTGTTAAATTGAAAAGAGCGTGACCTGTTGTAAAAATGAATACGAGGCATTTACTTTCGACCGATGGTTAACAGAAAGTGAAGCCAACTTCAAAGTACAGAGGCTCATACAAAGATAAAGTCACGGAAGGAATATAAATTACTTTTTTAGACGAAGATGACAATACAAAGAAAGTTGTTATCCATAAAACTGAACATCTCGCGAAAAGGCAGATAGAATGACGAAGGGGCCTCGGAGAACGGACAGGGTAGACAGCTGCTGGACTGTGCACTTTACCTTCCCGCCCATACCTCATCTCTACTTTACTCGCTTATAGTAGGTTACAATCCAAGAATAAAACCTGGTTTACTGCTAAAAATTGTTTTGTTTTACAGTCGTGGATAACGATCTGTCTGAAGAGTCATTTTTGAGCCACAAGCGTTTGACTGGAAGAAACTGCATGATTTGCATGTAAATGGGGTAATAAAAACAGTTAATATTCATTTATACTTACACTCTAGAAATATGAAGTCTTAATTGAACCTGTTGCAAAAATAGATACGGAGCATTTACTTTCCACCGATGCTTATTAGTAAGTGAAGTCAACTTCAAAGTACAGAGCAAGATGCTCAGACAGGAAGAAAGTCGCGGAAAGAAAATAAATCTGTTGGCTCAGAAACTGAGCTTGGCGTATAGAGTTCACATTCTTGCTGAGTCCATTACGTTCGTTTTTGCACAAATATACTTGGAACGTTACCAATCCATCTAATTCTCAGCTAGGAGCTAATTGTTTTTGTTGTTAACAAGTCTAAGAGAAAAACCATTATGAATTTAAAACTGGTTGGGCTAGAAACTCTACCCCTTAATAGACCTACTTGCTACAGAATCTACAGCCTTAATCCCGTGCCAGGACGGGAGATCTATAAGGTTACAAATATACAACAAACTATGAAAATCGAGATTGGAGCAAACATATAAAATGTTATTTTGAAAGGTTTGGGAATGTTAAAATTTTTCTATTTAAGTTAATTGTAATTAATTTTTCAATTTACGCCATTCCGGATATCAGAGGAAAACTGCTAGAATCTGTATTCTTTTTACATATTACCAACTATAAACACGCGTCAAAAACATTATATTGATTACATAAGACGAAATATCCCTAGACATGGAGAGCGGGATGGTAACAATTTACTGCCGTAGAATGAATATAGTTTCCCACGGAACAATTTCCTACAGAATAAAACTGTTGAATATACCTTATAAAATAATATAATGAAATATGTATCGTATAATAAAATAAATAATGAAGACTCTATGAAAAACACAGTCTTCGACAAATATATAAAAGCGATACTTAGATTTCGCTGCTTTATAAAATTTGAAAATGCCTGATAATTTGATTTCACCTATTGGTATCATCCCATGTAAAGCAGTAAAGCCACTAAGACACAAGGAGAAGGAGTGGAAGAATTAGAAACAGAAACATTAGTACTAAGCGGAAGACAACAAAATAATCAGGGGAACAGTAGATAGCGATTGACATTGCATTTAAGTTTTTGAAGATTAAAGTTGGCTGGAAAGTATAGAGCCGGAAGGGAGTTCCCAGATAAATAACTGCGAGTAAAGAAACTGTTAGCATAAAATTTATGGTAACATCTAGCCAGATCAACTGTAAATTGATAATATCTCAACACCAGTCTAGCACAGGGACTAAATTAAAAAGTCTCGGTACACTGGCGAAGAGACCATCTGAACATGAAAGTATTTATTGAAAAGGCAGACAGGTAAATTTACGGTGATGGAAAAGTGACTAAAGCTGAGACGCCAGATCAGGACCACTAACGTTGCTGATTCTTCTTTGGATTATATCAAGGATCTCTTGGTATATGGCGATATGGCGTGAGCACCAGTCCATAAGTGGCAGCAATATTTTAAGCATTAGAGAATGGTAGACATAGATAAGACAGATTCAGGAAATAAAGTTGTCTAGCACGACACAATGAGCTAATTTTTATAGAAGCCGATTTAGTAATTGATTCAATATAGTATTTCCACTTCATATAAACTGAGAACATTGATTCGAGAAGACGCAACGAGTTACTTTCTTAGAGGTTAGCATCAGCAATGCTGATGGAAGGCAGAGAGAGGTCTCTCTGCTGATTAATGGAGATTAGTTTTGGATGCATTAAAAATAACAAGGCATCTTTTGTCCCAGTTAACGGCGGACTGAAGCACGTTTTCGACATTCGCTGACATTTTGACCTTGTCTGATTGATCTACCTTAATATAGAGATAGGACTAAATGGTTATGCCATCAGCCTAGATACCAAATTGTGAGCTGATGTCATCGGGATGGCCCTTTAAAAAAATAAAAACTGCGTAGGACCAAGGATGGCGCTCTGGGGAACACGCGTTATTACAATAAGATGTAGACGAGTGGCTGTTCTGGATAACCTTCATTTAATGATATAATAGGAAAAATTAGATCAGGTCAAAAATTTATCTGAAGATACTGTAACTTTTTCAGTTTGTGGAGAAGACCTGTATACCTGTCAAAAGCTTTCGAGATGTTCAGTACTACAGCCCGGTCTCACCGTTTTTATCAAGAGCATTATAGAATCCCTTCGCAATTATCGTTAGTACATCAGAAGTTGATCTTGAAAAACGAGAGCCGTATTGCTTGTCAGTAAAAAAGGATGTGCGATGAGAGATGATCAACCAATTTGGCATCGATCAAGGCCTCTAGGAGTTTGCCAAAAAGTGGTATAAGGTTAATAGGTTAGTAGTTAGAAAGGTGGGACAGTTAATTAGAGTTGTTAAAAACTTGAACGACAGGTGATGACTTCCAACTAGCAGGAAAACAAGAGTGGGGTAAGGCATTTATTATACAGTTTAGAGAGAAAATAAACCAGTTCAGGAGTACAGTTTTTACTGATTAATACAGGGATATTATTATTGCGTATACATGCTTTATGGGAACCTTGGTTATAAATAATAGAATAAAACCATAAAAAAAGTTATATGTATATAATTCAGCAAAGACATAGTTTTAAGTGCGAAATTGGACACGAATAGTCCAGATGAGTCAAGAGTATCGTTTAAGGATATTCCATGGGCAAAACATTCAGCTTTATCAACAGAGGATGTCAACACTTCAAATTGATTGAAGAGAGGAGAAATAACGACCTGACACTTATTTAATACCCCACTGCATAGGCGCCATTACAGAGTTGTGAATCAAACTTCCAAGACGCTATGCGTCAAATAGACTTAGCTTCTTCGACTCGTTTACATTCCTTATGAGCATAGACATCTGTTATGACGAGAGCTGTCACGCTGGTATAACCGAAAATAGTAGTTCCTGTATGCTATTGCGGCCGATCATGTAGGTGTGAACCATGGAAAGGATTGATTTTTCAGCTGGTATTGCTGAAAAGAGATGAATGTGTGTATGCCAGCTTTGACACAAGAAGAAACCTCAGTGGCACAATTCTTAATTAGGATGTTAAAAATGTCAGCCGAAGGTAAGCCATGAAGAATATCACGGAGTGACTCCCAATCATCATGCTGGCAACAGAAAGAGGTTTTTGAATAGAAGGGATTCTTGCTTAATAGATGATTGGAACGAAATATCAATAGATACTACAGAGTTGTGAGAGTTACCAAGAAGGCAGTGTTGCGAAGCTTGGCAAGGGAGAGGAGAGCACAAAAGAAATAAATCCAGTAGAGGAACCTGTTGCTCGATCTCGTTAGGGAAACCAGTAGGGAAGTTCACGATTTCCGTAAGGGAGTGGACAATATCTGAAAACCGGTAACATTAGTACCTTTAGAATATTTAAAACAGGTGCCTGGGTGAGCATTAAGGTCACCGAAGACAAAAATGCTTTCAGAGGAATTGAGAGAAAATGTTCTTTCTATGTTGTCAGCAATTAAAATCGACTGCAACAATAAAAACTGCACCTGCACATGAAACTTTCATTCGCAGGAAAGTAGCGAAATTTCAGAATCGTCATCCAAAGAATTAAAATTTTTATCATTGGGATTCTTTTGCAAGTAGCTGAATAAATGACAATCCGAAGGAGCAATATTTGATGAATATGGAGGGTGGGGTAATATATCCTAGCTAAGCTGTAACAAATTTTGCCGGGTTGACAAAGAAACATAAAGTTTGGCATTTTCCTGATGCAAAACAGCAGCTTTTTTCTTCAAGTACTGCCTTTAATTCGTCCAGTTGCGAACAATATCTTTCAGGAGTAATTGACTGGTCACTTGGTAGATGCTCATAATATAGTATTTCTTTCGAATCCCACCAGTTGCACAGCATGACTCTCTAAAGATAAAAATCTGCTTTTGGGGGTGCTAAAGTTAGCTTATATCGCTTACCCCAAGTTCTTTTTCCGCTGAACTTTGTTGTAAACGATCTATTTCTCATCACCCGTGAAAATCTTCTTCAAAAAGAGTGCATTTTCATTGCGTTTATACAGCAAATCAGATAGAATTGCGATTCAATTTTTTTTTTTTACTCAGATCATGTGGAGCTTAAACATCGTAGCTGTTAGAGTACCAAATCTTCACTAACTGCTCATGGATGGTGAATTTTGATAAATTTAGTGTTTCTGACAATTCCCACGTTGTGTAATGCGGGTTACTGGCAATCAGTATCTTGATTTGGTCTTCATCTGTAGTACGGTGGTCTGCCAGAGTGTTATTCATCAATAAGACTACAATAACCAACTCTAAAATTAGCAAACCACTTCTGTCAGCTATAGCACCTTCACCGAACACAGCACATATCCTTTTTTTTTTTTTTTTTTTGCTGCTTGCGGGAAATTTTTGCCTTTACGGCAATAAAAAAGCATCAAGTTTTCAAATGCACTTTATAATCTTTCATTTTTATAAAGAAGCAAAATTGACCCGCATTAAATATTTTTACATTTTCTTTCTTAAGAGATAGTGTAAGTGTGTTCTAATCGAAAATATATGCACAATATATCTGTTGATTAATTTGAAGTGTTCTAGCGACTAAAAAACGACATGTATTGATCTGACAACAACATTTAGGATATTCTTTATATTGTTTATAGTCATTTCGATAAGTTCATCACGCGCTATATGAAGAGGAGCAACTGTATGAAGGATGTCACTATAACCATATGGTAACAACTTAATTACGATTTTGTAAAGTTGTTTTTGCGTGTATGTATGTATGTGTGTTCAAGGTTCTAAATTTATTTAACTTTGCATTGCTATTTACTAAATTTTTCATTACCTAGTTTTTTCGTCTGTGTTTCTAGCCGTTTCTTGATATTCCGAGAAAAAGAAACTAAAATTCTCTATTATTGTACACATCTTTTCGATTCGTACATACATCTTTTCTCTTCTTTTAAAGCAACTTTTTAACTATATGCATTTCGGCTTCATTAAAGAGCTCATTGCTTCCGATTAAAAATTCTTCCTATTATAATAAAGACCATTGTGTATTTATTTGGACATATATATATATATATATATATATATATATATATATATGAAAAATTAAGACAGACGCGTTATTTCATGGCAATTCCGAATTACCATGAAATAATGCGTCTGTCTTAATTTTTCTTATATTTGCTCTATATGCATTTATATGCATATATGTTTAGAGCTCTCGTAGAGAGTTATCCTACCATTATATGTAAAGAATACTCCTTTGGATTCTTCTATGTCCACAGGGCATGTTAATATATATATATATATATATATATATATATATAGATATATATATCCCTTCTGGCACGCTCATGTAGAGAGAGACAATAGCGTGGTAGCGTCGGCTCAGTCCATTCTCTTTACTACTAGTTTTTAAATTTTACTACCAGTTATGAAAACTCTTGCCGCGTATTTGGTCTATGACAGTGCCTTATTATTTTAGTTTTTTGCAATATTTATGTCGTCGAGTAGTGAAGAATATATATATATATATTCTCTCAAATATTTTGCCGGCATTTTTTTACGGCAGCGGTACACTCGTTAAAAATATTCTTCAACTTCCTGAAGAGTCCCAAATGGAAAATACATATACGGAAGCCCGAAACGTTGTATCAAAAAATAAAAATGAAAATATTAGAAATTATTAACGATATCCTAGAGAATTGCAGTAATGTGTCTTGTAGAGAAAATGGTTTGGGGATTAATTATACAAAGATGATTATGGTGTGTAAAGTAGAAGTTCTTTGAAACACAATTTATTACTGGAAAAAGCTTGAACGAATTCTAGCGATGGACGAAAAGCAAATATGCCCATTAATTCAAAACAAGGCAAGAAACGTTATGTAATTTTTCTTTTTTTACTCATTTTTTATGAATTTTATTCGACAATTTTCTGCCGAGTAAACATTCCAAGAATTAGTTGTTCATGCACAAAATTTCAAGAACCTTTCATTCCGTTTCATTAGGTGAATGCAAAAGTTCTCAACATTTATTTTTAAAACCTACACATACAATATGTATTTACATAGCCTGTATTTACAGAAAACCTTTACACACACCTAACAAAAAACTGTTGGATATGTTGTTTTTTTTTTTGTTGTTTTAATCATATCACCCCAAGCAAGGCGAAAACGCCACTGACGCGCAGGGGGCTACGTAAGAGTGAAAAGATTGGAAAAATGAAAAACCGGAAACCACAACCTAAACAGGAAACAAGGGATGAGCCTCTTCACCTGTTCAATAGACGTGGGTGGAGTGTGAACCGGGCGATAGTTTAGACTATCTACTCCAATTGAAAAATAAAAATAAAAAAAGAGTGAAAAGTTTGAAGAGAAAAACTGGAAACCACAACCTGACCAGGAAACAAGGTATAAGCCTCTTCACCTGTTCAATAGACGTGGGTGGAGTGTGAACCGGTTATATATATTGATTATTACTATGAACCTAATTTTCATTGGATACATGTGTTTGAGTTGATATATCTGTATTTATTTTATTAAACAGTTAAATTATTAACTTCTAACCTGGATCGATTAGTCCAACTAAAGGAAAAAATTCACATTCTTACAAGGATCAAACGGTCACATTGCGTTTAAACACCGGTTCCTGTATCATCTCCGGAGTTAAACAACGTCGGCCCTAGTCAGTACGTAGATGAATGAGATTGGATATGCGTGTGGTGTAATACAGAATGGCTAGGAATTGTTAATGGGAGAGCCAAGTTCAAATTCCAGGTGAATTCATTATATTTATTTACGCACAAATCCTTTTGGCAAAGATTTGAATCCAACTCTTTTCCCACAACTATGGGTTAATTATTAAGAACTTGAATCACTAAACTATTATTATCTTTAAAAAAATCTTACAATCTAAAAACATTTTTTAGCTTTAAATATTCTGCAAATGGTTGATACACCATAGAAAATAATTCAATAAATCAATAATAAACTTGTATCTCCCTTTTACATCATGGAGACCACTCCTATAACCATGGCGTGGTGTTACCAATTTGGCTACGGTAGACCATCTTAGTAAAGCAAAGTTCATTTTACCTATTTAAGAAAAGCGCATCTCTCGTTGAAACGTTTACAAATTTATATCTGCTAGCTTCAGTTTCTCACCTAAGATTAAACTAGAGTAAATTTTAAATGATTTTTTTTAAATCCATGATTATTTGTTATTACTATAAACATTATTCAAACAGTGAAATTAATAACAACTGGCCTATATCGAGAATTTTCTACTCAAAAAAAATGGCTCCCCACAGAAACAGCGCGTACGGCCATATCGCGTTGAAACATTGGTTCCTGTACGATCACCAAAGTTAAGCAACGTCGAATCTTGCGCGCTTGGGAATTCCAGGTTATGTAAGCATGGATATGCGGGTGGTGTAATTTTTAATCGGAGAGCCAAGTTTCAATTACAGTTGCATTTGTTATCATCACTCTAACAAACGGTATACATTTACTGCTTCTCTCCCCAGCTAATTAGTAAGCCATTTAAATCATTATTACCGCCAAAAATAAAAATAATATATGTAGATTTTGGCATTAAACAGCCAATAGAGGTTGATATGCCGCCAAACAAAATCAGCCAACCAGTCCAACAAAATTCGAACTTATATCTCCTTTTCCATACCTTCATGAGATTCCTGCATGGGGTGGGCATATTTTTCTTTATTAGGACTTCTCAATCTAGGCCGGTTATTAATTTTGCTGTTTAAGAAAATAAAAATTAACCTATAGAAACTCAAACACGTGTATCCAATAAAATTGCTGTCTGAATATGAACTAGACGTGGTATTCCACGGCAGGAGCAGTATAATGAGACTAATATATCCTCGTAGATTAAACGAAGGGTTTAGTTCGAAGATTACCTCTATCGACAAGTACCGGGTAAAGGTCAGAGGTAACAACAGCAGAAACGTTGTCATAACGACAATAAAGTTGTGGACAATAATCCACATTTAAATAATGTAAAAAATAAAAATTAATATTGTTAAGTTTCAGGCGCCTAATTGAAGCTAGCAAAATTCCCAACAAGAAATATGCTTTCCTTAAATAAGTAAATTGAAATTAGCTTCATTAAGACGGTCTCCTATGTTCACTTCAACTGTAGGGACGATTACTATAGTGGTAAAAAGGATACAAGTTCGGATATTGTTCATTTATAGGACATTGATCTAGGCTGGTTAGTAATAACTTCACGGTTGTAGAGAATAAATAATTGGGATAGCAAATTCTTTCTTCTTTTATGTTCTATGTCTCTTCAAGACGTAAGCGATCATGATCCTCCGCATCTTCCTGTCTCTAGTAGCTCTTAGTAATATTTGTCTTGTTATTTTTCATTAAACCCCGCTTGGTCTAAGCCCATCATATATGTCACACGCTGTTTTCCTCTATCTCTTACGCCCCGTAAGTATAAGATTCTCCAAAACCCCTTACCTTATGAAGTGTCTCAGAAACTTCAGCTGTCTCTACCTGATGTTAACCCTCTAGGGCCATTCGTATCATATTTGATACAGTATGAAAACAAGCCTTGAAAGAAATATTTTCCTGAAAAATTTTTTAAGAGAAATATTTTATAAATTTCAAATGAAAGCATTACTGACTGCTCAGTCAATGAATATCAAATGTTTCCTTAAAGGGAAATACCAAATGTTTCCTTATAGGGAAATACTGTATCAAATATGATACGAATGGCCCTAGAGGGTTAAACATAAGTTTCCTTTTCGTTTCCATTCTCTTCAAAACCTCGTCGTTGCTCACATGTTCGGTCTATGGTCCATAATATCCTCCGCATCCTTCTGTAGAACCACATTTATATTGCTTCATGTCTTTCCTTCATCTTTGAGAAGATTTTCCAGCATTCAATGCCAGATAGGAAGACAGATATGAAACGCTAAAAATAACGTTTATAGCTGTCCGCATCCTTCTGTAGAACCTGTCGGAAATTTACAGATGTAACGGGTCTCCTGATTGGCTGATTTAACCCGAACCTCGTTTTGAACTTTAGGCGGGCTTTACCAGAGGTTTTATGTTTTTTCTGATGGTTTTGTTCTCCCCTTTTTTTAGCTAGCACGAACAGTATCGGACGTATTTGTGCCGCTCCGGATTTTTGTTGCAGCAGGGCCTAAATTGGCGCCCACTTGTCTCGCTATATCGAGACCATCTTACCAATTCTTTGTAATCTTTTAGGCTAATGCCACAACTTTGTAACAGAGAAAATCTCTTGTTACCCTTCTTACCTTAAAAAGGATACCCTATGGGCAAGCCTTGCCTTCCTAGAGAAAAATTCTCTAAGCACTATCATCTTATACCAAGATAAGAAACTGTGAAAGAAGCTGACCCAGAAGAAAGTTCCTGTACGTCGCGGATCGCAGTTCCTTGTGTCTTTTTCATCCCACTCCTAGACGGAGGATACTATACCAAGCTAAGCAGAGAAAAGAGACTATACCAAGCTACACTGTAGCAGCAAAATTCAGCATATTTTTGCAAGACAAATAAATTGTTTTTCCTATACCAGGTATGTCTTGTTATGTTTGATAATTTCCTTTCACTGCTTAAGCGCTAAGCTATGTGAATATATTTCTCACAAACCACATTTATATTGCTTCATGTCTTTCCTTCATCTTTGAGGAGATTTTCTAGCATTCAATGCCAGATAGGAAGACAGATATGAAACACTAAAAATAACGTTTATAGCTATAAGAAATAAATGTTAAATGTTATCTTCGCTTCATTTCTACGCAGGACTGTAGCGTGTTATACACAATATTTGACAGTATAAAAAACTCTCCCTCTTTCTCTCTCTCTCTATCTATCCCTCTATCTATCTATCTCTCCTATTCAGCTGCAAATATCTTTGTGTTTCGCAATTTTAATATTTACCACATCAAGTAGCTACAACATTCAAATACTACTGACGTCGTTGGTATTCAGACTTAACCGTTATGTTACTTTCTGTAAAATAGTTGACCTCCCTGCTTGATTTCCTTGTAACTCTGGCAAACAAGCCTCCTCAATGGATTAGTTCCTAAGCTCTTTTCCTGAGTCATGTCTTGAATTGCAAATTTATCCTCTTGGCAATTCGGGTTACGCTTTAGTATCTGAAGATATTTCCATTGACTCGTCTATTAACCACAGACGCCTATTCACAAAACTTCTTTCTACTACCAACGTACTAATTAGAATTTATTCCGCGATTTTCTTTGCTATAGACGTTGGAATTAAATCTATAGTTTTCAACCTAAAACTTTTGCGCCTGAAGATTCGTCCGCTCTATGTCCGCTCGAAATAAGGAAAAAACGTGTCCTTACATAGTCGCTCGCTAAGAGAGTAAGACACCATATACCCACACACGTTTAGTTCTCGTGACTGCTAATGGCTTTGTAAAAGTGTATTAAAAAAGAGTAAGTCCTCAATCTTTCCTCTATTCAATCAATTTGAAGTGCTCTTCTCATTTATTAAAGTTTCCCTTTTCCTATAAATATTTTCATGATAATTGTTCTGGTGAATTTTTCCTCTTTTCAAATATTACTTCATGGATTTATGCATAGAACTGGATTGGCAGCTAGGTCTCATAATGTACATGTTGATATTGCTAGTTGGATCTATAATTTCTCTGCTAATTAATAGTTTCTTCTTCTGCGCTTTTTGCTTGTGAAACACACTTCCGGCTTCCTGCCAGCTACGATCTTCAAAAGATTAAATGCTATATTAAAGTAGAATGCTTTTTTCGGAAATTCTCTTCCTTTTGACTGATTGTCCATTTAGAACTAGGTCTCTATCAAGTGATATGCATATGACTCCGTCTATGTTATGTGCAAACATTCCCAAACTTGAATCCCATAAAGCTTGTGTACTTGTTGGTATCCCTGCAATTGTCCTTAGCAAATGTACCCCTGAACTAGTTCTTCCCCACCTCTACAATAGATGCTTTGCTTTTTCTTGCTTTCCAGTTGGAAATCTTCTGTAATTCCGTTTTTAAGAAATCAGGATAAAACTTCTGATGCTCGGAACTATCGACCTCTCTTTGGTAAAGTACTATCGCTTCTAATCAACTCAGAATTGGTTATGCACCTCAGCTCGCAGGATCTTCTTTCAGACAACAATATGATTTTCGATTCTCTAGGTCAACTACTGCTGTGTTGACAATAACACCAAATTTGTCTGTCAAACTCACTTCCGGCTTCCTGCCAGCTCCGATCTTCAAGAATTTAAATGCAATGTTAATCGTCAATTGTTTTATAATTTTCTTAAACAGTGAAACCAATAAAAACCGGCCTACATTGAGAAGTCCTACTAAAGAAGGAAGATTTTTACCCATGTATATATATATATATATATATATATATTTTAATCATATCACCCCAAGCAAGGTGAAAACGCCACTGATACGCAGGGGGCTACGTAAGAGTGAAAAGAGTGGAAAAGAGAAAAACCGGAAACCACATCCTAAACAGGAAACAAGGGATGGGCCTCTTCACCTGTTCAATAGACGTGGGTGGAGTGTGAACCGAGCGATAATTTAGTCTATCTACTCCAATTGAAAAAAAAAAAGAGTGAAAAGATTGGAAAAGAGAAAAACCGGAAACCACATCCTGATATATATATATATATATATATATATATATATATATATATATATATATATATTTATATTTATATATATAAGGAAAACTCAACACATCATCTAAAGTGGTTATATTATAAACTATAATTTATTTCGACGGATAAGTTTATAGCACCCATCTATTCAGAGCACAAAAAACTCAAATAGTTTAATTTAATCAAAACATTCAAAAAATAGGAAAACAAGCAGTATGTCCTAGAAATGATTTTTTCCTGATGTTATCAGGTTAGAGCCTTAAAATTGTGGAGGGGTGAGAAGTAAAATATACAAAGAAAAAGTGTAGCAATGGACAGGACGTATCACCACAAAAAATACATAAAGCTCACATCCGAACACACACTTACACACACACACACACACACACACACACACACACATATATATATATATATATATATATATAAGAAAGGTATTTCCTGATTATATATATATACATGCAAAACAACATATTAGCTTATGAAAATATTGACAAACCCTCTCACTCACTCAAATAAAATTCATATGTGTACACATACATATACACAAACTTATAAATATATATAAAAAGTGTACAATCAAACCTCAGAAATACACACAAAAACTCTCATTTACCCACAGATAAAAAATAAATACCGTAACATAAGAATATATATCAAATACACAGAGTAAAGTCGACTCCAAATCCCTCAATAACAGAAGAACACGAAAATAAGTTCTGTCAAAGAACGATGAACACAGAAACTTTTAACTTTCGAAAATAATAATCGACAAAATCGGGTTATGGAAGGAGTAGTCCGATTTTAATCATATTTGATACACTCATAGACAAAGACTATATATATATATATATATATATATATATATATATATATATATATATAAGGCAAGATGTTTGTGTGTGTGTCTGTTTATCTGTCTGTATGTCCTTTATACAAATCCACAATTTTTATCCGATTCTCACCAAACTTCACACAAATATTCTTTAGGCTGAGTTTGAGCTCCAGGACCATGGATTAGTTTTAAAGCTTTCATTACACTCGAGCAACGCCGGTCTATACTGCTAGTTGTACTCTAGTTCTATATCCTTCGTTCATTTGTTCCTGCATACATATGTTACACTTGCGTTGAATATTTTACTGTCTCATCTCTCAAGTGATTATCATATTGTTTGGAAAGTTATTTTCCATCTAAATTCTTTCACGGTGGCAATTACATGCCAATTTTCTATACACAGTAGCCAAGCGCATTTTCTATGAAAAAAATTAAACAACTTTGAGAAAATAAATACAATTCTTAATTTAAAACGTACGGGTTATGTCTTTAATTGATTCAATCGACTAAATAGAAAAAACCTTGTTTATAAAAGAGAACTTCAAATGACAACAGTATGAAAGTAAAAAAAAAATATTGCCGAAATAACAAAACAAGATGAACGGGATGAACCAAAAAACAGACAACCTTATTTGTAAACGTGTGCTCTGACGGGAGATAAAATTAAAAACACACTCCCAGATTATACCATTAACTTGTCTTTGAAACTGAAAGTTGTTGTTACGAAATAAACATCCTATTTTTTTTCTAAGCAGGGTTAGTATTAGGGTTAACCTAACATTAATCCTAACACTGCGTAATTTACGAATAACAAACCATACAGTTAACGAATTTAAACGCCAGAGATAATGACGAAATACTAATCACGCCATTGCGTTTCACATTCGTTAAATTTAATCATTTTTTTCTAGTGAGATTCAAATCAGTTGGAATCTGAACTTAAATCTGTAGGCAGGCCTATGCTTTAAAATCATGGATGACAATGTCTAATTAGTTGGTTGCAATAATGCAGTCCGTGTAAAATACCACAGATAACGAAACACAGAAACATATTTTTTCAATTACACAGATACTGTGTTGTCCAAAACATTCATATCAATTTTTAAGGGAAATTAAAACACAAAACTAAATTATACCATTAAGTATGTATTCTACTAAATATAAACCATTTTGTTGCAACCTTTCTACACTTTTCTTTCAATTTAAAGATTCTGTCTTACTAGAATTTTGGTGTCTTCTCAGCAAAGAACACATTAAGCTATTTTTTGTATCATACAAAATATTAAATTTTTTTTTTAATTGAGATTATTTTGCAAGGACCTGAAAAAATGATGATCTGACGGAGCAATATCCTGTTAATCTGGTGGATGGATTAACACATCCCAGCCAAGCTGCAACAATCTTTGCCGGGTCGCCAAAGAAACGTGAGCTATGGCATTATCCTGATGGGAAGCGACACCTTTCCTTTTTGTCAATTCTGTGACTTTTTCTTGAATTAATTCGTACAGTTGCGAACAATACTTTTCAGAATGAACTGACTGGTTACTTGGCAGAAGCTCATAGTACCTGATTTCTTCCTAACCCCGTCAGATGAACAGCATGACTTTCTTAAGAGGAAGATCTGCGTTTGGGGTGGCTAAAGTTAGCTCAGAATCTCACGGACAGGTAACGACCTCAGTAGATACACAAAGATAGAAAAAGGCGTAAGACAAGGATGTGTCTTTTCACCGGATTTGTTCAACCTATACAGCGAGAATATTTTGAGGACCCTAGATGACACACCAGGATTTGTTATTGGAGGCCACAACCTGAACAACATAAGATACGCGGACGATACAGTACTGATTGCAGACACGGAAAGGAAACTGCAAGATCTCATACAGAAAGTAGCAGTGGAGAGTGACAAGAAGGGACTACAAATAAACTTTAAGAAAACTGAGTGCATGGTCATCAGCAAAAGATACAACCCAAAATGCCAAATACAGGTGGGAGATAACAGAATCAAACAAGTCCAAGAATTTAAGTACCTAGGAAGTGTTCTAACAGGAAATGGAAAGTGCGACACGGAGATCCGAAGGCGAATTGGCATGGCAAAGGACGCGTTCCAGAAGATGAGCAAAATACTAACACACAGGAAGATCTCAATAGAAACGAAGAAAAGTTTGCTAGACTGCTACGTGATGTCAGTTCTTCAATACGGCTGTGAATGCTGGACAATATCATCGAAAATGAGGACAAAACTAGAAGCGGCCGAAATGTGGTTCTACAGAAGGATGCTACGGATATCGTGGACTGAGCATACAAGCAACGACGAAGTGTTAGAAAGAATGGCAACAGAAAGGAAATTGATGCTGAGCATAAGGAAGAGACAACTGAAGTTCCTGGGACATGCAATGAGGAAGGAGAGCCTGGAGAACCTGATACTGACTGGACAGATAGAAGGAAGGAGAGACAGAGGAAGGCAGCGGATAACATATTTGCAGGGTCTGATCAGGTGGATGACGGAACGGGGGTTGCCAGGAGCAACAGGAGCAAACATACTAAGAGCCACAAGGGATAGGGAGACGTGGAGATCCATGATCGCCTACGTCCTGAAGGGACAGGGCACATAGAAGAAGAAGAAAGTTAGCTCATGTCGCTTACCCAAGGATCTTTTATTGTCGATCAGTGTCTCACCAACCATCACAATTTGATTAAAAACGTGTGCATTTTTAGTACGTTTGTCCAGCAAATTAAGAACATTTTTTCTGTTGCTTTCGAGGCATTTTCTGCCTTTACTATAATAAAAAAGCATCAAGTATATAAAATGCACCCTATAATCTTTCATTTTCATATGGATGCAAAATTGACAGGAATTAATTAGTTGTAAACTTTCTTTCTCAAGAGATAATTTTAAGTGTACTCTAATCCAAAATATATGCATATTATATCTGTCGGTAAATTTGGCGTGTTCTAACATGTTGGATGATGAATAACATAAAATAAGCACGAACTTTCCGAACACCCCAATATAAATAAACTTTATATTCGATGATAAATGTGTAATTTCCCGTGAGAATAGAGAATAGATTTTCAAGTTTTATTATTGGTTTTATGACACTTTTAGTTCTTTCTCATTTTTTTGCTGATTAAAATTTCATAAATTATTCGTGTATGAAATGGTCTCTTATGATTCGCGTAGAGAAAACTCAAGTACAAAACAATTTATGTTGAAGTAATTACTTCATTTTTAGAAATAATTTTAAAGAATGTTTTTAACTATATATATATATGTGTGTGTGTGTGTGTGTGTGTGTGTGTGTGTGTGTGTGTGTGTGTGTGTCTCCATTTTATATTTTTACTTTAGCGCATGTGTACTGTTCTTGATTTTGTCGACTGCACAGTATATTAAGGTCAGTTGGTCACCGCCCATGAGAAAAAAAGCCCCATGGTCTAATTCACTCCGCCAGAGATTTGGAAACGGCATGATGTATTGCTTGCAATTTGCGCCAGAAGCTCTAATACAAATATTTCAGAAGGTTTTGGTGTCAATTTTAAGACAGTGCAGAGGATTCGGAAATAGTTGGATGTGTCTAATGGTGATTACAAAGACGCAGAAGCTCGGAAAACACACTCGGATCGTTCTGATAAAAGAACTTAAATTGATAGTGATGGCCTCAGAATCCAAAC